>JACEII010000023.1:5370305-5430456 GCA_014332785.1 Antheraea mylitta
TCCCATGCCGCAGTAAGTCGTTGGAGGTAGGGTCGGCGCGAGGCGTGTGCTGGACCATTAATTTAACATACAAGTCTGTCTCATGCACACGAGAACTACGCAATTTGAAGTGTCACGACGAGGGCTTGCTATCAATCACGGACGAGTGTTCAGCAAAGATTGATTAAACTATAATTTTGTTTTAAAACTAGGGAATTACTTCAACTAATTCTAAATTTGGGAATTGTTGTGTTTGTCACCGTTGTATTGTTTTGCAAGTATTCGTTTTTTACATTCGCGCAGATGTGCGTTGTGAATTCCTGCATTTAACAATACAAACTATATTACAATGGACATTTTGAATAATTTTCGCCAAAAAAATAATTCTTTGATCTATTAAATTTATATTTTAAGAAGTTACGTCACGTTTACAATTTGTTCAGTAGTCTGTTTGAATTTTAAGTATAGTAAATGAAGAAATACAGTATTTGTAAGTAAAAACCCCTGTTCGGGTAAAGGCCTCCTCCAAAGACACCCATTTTTCCTTATCTTAAGTCACTTTTAGCCAGTCTGGGCACGCTGTTCTTTTGATATTGTCTTGCCATCTCGTGTGGGGTCTTCCTATGCGTCTTTTCCCTTTTGGACCCGTCCACGTAGTGACTCGTTTGGTCCATCTGTCATCTTGTAGCCTCGCTATATGGCCCGCCCGTTTCCATTATAGCCTTTGGGCATGGATCAGAGCGTCGATGGCTTTAGAAATACCCCGTATTTTTGTATGTCTAATCTTTTGTATTTTCTTTATGTTGAGCATACTACGCACCAAGCCGCGTTCGCAGCTGGTAATTTTGTTGGTATATTTCCAGGTTTGGCAAGCATAAGTTAGGCAAGGTAGAAGGCAAGTGTTCAACGCTCTTGTTTTAATGTTTACTGCCATGTTGCTTTTAAATATTTCTTGCATACTCCAGTATTTATTGCACGTCTTCTGTATTCTGCGTTCTACTTCCAACTCATTATTTTTACTATCGAAGCTTATTTGTTTTCTCAAGTAGATATATTTTTCTGTGTAAGCAAGTACTTCGTTATCGACTGAGATTCTAGTTTCTGTGCTGTTTGTCATGACCATTGTTTTTGTTACATTCATTTCTAGACCTACTTTTTGGCTTGCTTCGTTTAATGAGTGAATCATTAATTGTAACTGTATACGTGATTCTGATAGCAACTCCAGGTCATCAGCGAAACGGAGGTGAGTGAGGTAGTTTCTATTAATATTTATTCCGTATTGCTTCCAGTCTACTTTTCTCATTATTCCTTCCAGGACGGCAATAAATAGTTGCGGAGATAGGGGATCGCCTTGCCTAACTCCTCTTTCGATGGGAAAGCTTGAGCCGATTTTTTCCAGTTTTACTCTTCCTGTATTGTTGTTATATATACTCTTTATTACTTGAATATATACATCTTCTACTCCTTGGTCGTTTAAAGTTTCCCAGAAGCTTGTATGAGACACAGTGTCGAAAGCCTTTTTGTAGTCTATATAGGCAATGTAAAGTGTTCTCTGTCGTTGTTGATATTTTTTGATCAATAGTTCCAGGGTATGAATACGCTCTATGGTTGAGAAACCTTTCCTGAAACCTGCTTGTTCTATTGGTTGTTCCGCCACTAATGAGATGCTTATTTTTTTGTTGATAAGCGAGGAAAATAATTTGTACAAGCATATTTGTAAGTACTAAAATATAATACAATTTATATATCGCGAAAGTCACTATTGACTTGCGATACCGCGCTATTGACTATATCGGGGGTGTTATTAATGACCTCGAACGCTATTGGTCGAAATTATCGGCTGTTCATTATTTACCCCGGTATGAGACGCCACTGGTTGGAGGTATCGGCTGTTTATGTATCCTGATGACCTAAAAGGCGACCGATGACGACGAGGAGTTCCGATTCTGATGCGGCCGGGAACGGTTGTGTCCGCGCTCGGAGCGATATTTCGTGATTATTGTGATACAGTGTATACAGTATAGCCTTCGCTTTTACTTCGTGAGTATTCGGCTTTCACCTTGAAGTGCCGATCCGGCTGACGTAACGCACACGTGCACCACTCCTGCGTAACACCTGCGTTCTTTTTCCTGAAATTGAGTGAGACCCTTCCTCTGTATTTATTTATTGCTTTGTTTATTATATTATATTGGTACATTTATTTGTTTAGTAATTAGTTTATCTATTTATTTACGTAGTCCTTTATCCTTTTAGTCGTCATTTCTTTATAACTTTATTTATTTCAATTATTTATTTGTTTAGTTATCTATTTATTTATTTGTTCTATATCTATGCAAATTATTTACCTTGCCTGTCTAACTAACGTATTTCCTGTATTGCTTTCTTCTTCTGGTTCATTTTAAACAGCTCTCTTGATCTGCACCCGGGATAGACCCGTAATTAACCCGTACGGCGTGCCCCCCTGTCCTTAAGGCAAGGAGGTTGGTTCGCGTACCCCCTCAAGCCACGAAATGGCTCTCTTATTTATGAAAAGTCTCCGGAGGGACTTATTAGCGAATGGAGTTGACGAAAGCATCATCGACGCCGTTCTCGCGCGTCACTGTGCCTCGTCCGAGAAAGACGTGCAATATGAAGCACGCGTATCAACCGCGAATTCGTACTTGCCACTATCTCTGATAGACCCCGCTGATAAGGCTCCGATCGTCGCGATGGAGCTAGACGTTGCGACACCCGCCGCTTCCTCCTCGTCCGGTCACGCCGCCGTGCCAGTACTCGTGCCCTCGTCCTCGCCTTTATCCGCGATAGACAAGGACGGTTTTATAACCGTCTCGAAAAATAAAAAATCGTCCCGCCCCCCGCCACTCGAATCCGACTCGGACTCGGGCCCAATAGGTCCGGCAGTAAAGGTCCCGTGCCACGAGACCAATAGAATAGATGGCGCCCGGGCCCCCAACGTGACCGCGCAACACGCCAAAACAAAATTGAGCTCTGGCAGATCCAGTCCTCTCTCCGTCCCGTTCACTCCAACCGCGGCTAAGAAGCCTCACCCACCCCCGCCGGTCACTATCCAGGATAAGGCGCGATGGATGTCAGTCTCCACCGCGCTGAAAACCTTAGGCATTCAGTACACGTCAGCCCTCAACACCAAGGCAGGGATTCAGGTTAAGGTGACTAGCACCGATCACCATCGCAAGCTAACCGAGTACTTACGAGTACAAAAGTTAGCTTATTTTACATACGCACTAGAAGAGGAACGTCTACTCCGAGTAGTCTTACGCCGTATCCCGGTCGAAATCTCAACGAACGACATACTAGCGTTCCTTAAGAACGAAAACTTCCCCGTCCGAGAGGTACACCGCATGTACCACCCGATCACTAAGTCCAAGTTCAACTTAGTGTTGGTCATTCTCGACCGCACTAAGAAGGGCAAGGATATTTTTAATATCACGTCCGTGTGCAGTCTCACAGACGTCACGGTAGAGCCCCCGTGCAAGTCTTACACGCCCTCGCAGTGCCACAACTGCCAGGGCTACGATCACGTAGCTAGGAATTGCCATCTCCGTCCGAGATGCGTAAGGTGCTTAGAAGATCACTCCACTAGGGAGTGCCCGCGTACCCCGACCTCAGCAGACCCTCCGGGTTGTGTTCTGTGCGGGAACGCGGGTCATCCCGCGAACAATATTAAGCGCTCGCCTTAGTAGTTCGGTGAAGCTGTTAAGACCTTGCTAGGTCAATAGCGTAGTTAGTTCGAAAAAAAAGGCGACCAATGACTAGATGCTAGGCATAGTCGCTCAGACAGTTAGGTTAGTCTAGTGGTGTCGTAGGTATCTACGGATAATTCGTCTTAACTAAATTCAGTGGTATGTTACTGTATACTTTAAGGGGTTTGGCTCATAAGTGTAGCTACCGGAACACACCAATAGGTAACTGGCGACATATTTTTAATAGTGGCTAGTTAGGCTGATTTAGAAAGACCCCACCATGCTATGGACTCATCACGATTAGAGACGATTGAGATTTTGAAAGATTAAATTTTTCGTTTTTCCGTCTGACTTTTAAATATTTTTTTTACGTAAACCTTGTCCTGAGGATTATAAATACAGTAAAATAAAAGTATGTGTACTCATGTACACGCGTTAGAAGGTATAGTTCTTTGAAGAAAAAAAAATAAAAATCAAAAATTTTATATTTCGCCTTATTCTACGTTTGTAGAAAAAACGACACTGACACTAGAAAAAAGTTATTTAATACATTGAAAGTTTTAATACAACGAAACAAAATGTTGACTATAGCTAACTTCCGGGTGTTGGATTTTCGTGACGGTGTGCGCGCGTATCGTAAAATTTACTCTCATCATTTTTCCTTAACGCGCCAAAAGTAGTATTACTTCAATATAATTAGCGATATAAGTGTAGTCGTTTTAAAGTAATACGCTTATCTATATGCATTGGACAATTAATTTTTATTTGTATAGGATCCATGAACTTCATATTTCAAGACTTGAAAGTTTGAACTTTGACGTATTTTTCAAGAGGTCATTTTTCTATTACAAAGAAAGGATAAAAAGTTGTATAATTGGACTAACTATAATTCTTAATATCGTACTGTACCTAAATGGAATTTATAAAGAACTTTTTATACTAAAATTCAAGAGAAGAAAACAATAAATTACGCGGCCTTAAATTTAAATCTGAAAAATTAAGTAAGTACACTGTATTAAGGTATATATTAAATTTACTGAAAGCGTTTACTCTTTATTATGGTAGTCATCTTCTTTAATAGAAAAATATTACGTACTGTTATATCCAAGTGGGTAATTATTACGTATAATAAATTAAGGGTCTTCTGATGACTTCTGGAATTTAACAAAATATTGTCTCCCTTTTTTGGAGTTTTTCACGTAAATTTTGTGACATTTTCTAATTATTAAGCTTAATCTAGTTGTAAACAAAATACTACGTATATTTACGCTTCTATACTAATATTATATAGCTGAAGAGTTTGTTTGTTTGTTTGGATGAATGCACTAATCTCAGGAACTACTGGTCCGATTTGAAAAATTATTTCAATGTTAGTTAGATTATTTGTCGAGAAAAGCTATAAGCTATGTATATCATCATATTAAGAGCAATAGGTACGAAGAATTAATAAAGAATATTTCAAAGTTAGAGTCTTAGCGTTGGCCCAAAGGAACTAATACACCCGGACGAAATCGCGGGCAGAAGCTATTTACATAGTATAGAGAAAAATAACACAAGCTTATTAAGACTTATTTGGGGAATTAATGTAAGCTCGTCAATTCAAAACAGCTGCACCTATTTACCTAGTTCTTTTCTTTTGTACATGTTATTGTCAGGTAAAGATTTTCATGACAGAAAATGTTTGAAAAATAGAACGGGAAAGTGAAAACTTTGGGTTTAAAGTAATAACATTATAGCTAAAAAAACTTTAGTTACGTTACCTATATGATATTTTAACAAAACAGATAGCACGATAACGCACACATACGAAAAGTAATATTGTAACGCCAGACTGTTTTAGATAAAATGTGGAAGAAAGATGGCATATTCACAAAATCAGTGGTGAAAAAGATATAGTTATATGTTGCTTAGATACGGGCGGATTGACGGTGCAGCTGTCAAAAATAAACTAGCCAGAGAAGTTTTAACAAGCCGCTGTCGAAGCATTTATGAAGTGTCTACAGCTTTTTAGTTGTAATATCATTGTTTAAAAATATATAAAAGGTGAGTGAGTGAGAAAGAAGGCATTTTCAAAAATAATTAATAGATTAACGTTCAGTTGCTATTTGGCTTCATTACATGGTCGTATTGTAATGGGACGATTTGGTCTCAATCTTTCGTTATTATAGATATTAAAATCGTTATAAGACCCAGTGTTGCTGTTTAATAAATGAAAAAATCTCCAGACGCCAATTACAAAGTCGCTAGATTTTGAAAAATACATGATTAAAAACTGCCAGAAGTCGCTAAATATTTCATGGTTAAAAATATAGTGAAATACAATATTGCGAATATTTTGCTGTGATATAACGAGCAAAAAGCTTTAGTTGGATCAGGTATGACCAGTTTTTGGGGGGCCCACTTTCCCATTGCACAGGTCCGGCGGACGAAGGAGACGGTCGGTGTGTACCCGGCTGTCTCCTTACAAGACGTGGCTCGGCGGCGGCACTTCTGCTGCTGGGCCACACCGCTGAGGCGGCACGATGAAGTCTATAGAGATCTCGTGCCGCCGCAACCATAGCGGAGGACGTACACCGTGGGGTTTTAGTCCGTGCGAGTCGGACATAACCCACCCTCTCCCCCGGGAGGGCGGGTATCCATCCATAGGGGATATCCCCACGTTAAAAAAAAAGGTATGACCAGTTTTAGCAATATTATACTCGTATATCCTCTTAATGATTACATAATGATTGCATTCTAGTCTATATTTTTATTTTACTTTTGAGCATAAGTCTTCTTTGTAAAGGGATTTCTATTCCCACAAATAAATTTTGATATCAATGTCTACAATTTAACAAAGACACTAAGAAAGGCAGGTTTGGTTTTGCGAAAACGTAACATGTAACTGATTTTTTATTTGTCTTGGCGGTGGTAGTGAAATGAAAGTTTAAGACAAAACAATATCTGATGTATCATTTAATAGAGTCAGGCACCCAATCTATTAAGCCCCGATATCGAACGTCATTCTGGCAGGGGAATTCGAATAAGAACAATAGCAATTCATGTTTTTACTAGTAATAACGGTTAAATTAGTACCAAAATATTTATGTATTTTCAATATTCAGATTTTGTAAGTCGCTAGATTGAAAAAATGTCGTCAAATATACCCAAAATTCGCTAGGTCTAGCGACAAAGTAGCTAAATCGGCAACAGTAATAAGACCGAATAAAAATCTTACTCAAAACTATTGTAATATTTTTGGGGGCATAATCCTGTAAGTCAGTATTTATATATTTATAGTTACTTATTGATCTCAGAACAATATCAGGAACCAAGTTTAGATACTTAGTAGATAGAGCATTTGGTGATTAATGGGCCCAAATTCCTTGTGGACGACAAATTCTGTGGTACCCGTCTCTGGGCAGCGTCGACCACGATACGGAAATCCTAATTTAGACGTATAATTACGTTCCATGAATAATTTATGCTACTCTGATCACGTTATATATTTTTATTCTATTTAATATTTGATTCAAAATATGACTATATTTCTAAATGGTCAGTATTTTTTTACTTAATATAAACTTAACGTGAGATTTTCTAACCGTATGTTAAAGGATGAGAGGGCCAGGGATGATAATATGGTGAATCTCAAGTACAATTGCTGAAAAATACAAATGAGATATATTTTTAACTATAGGACAAAGAAAGAGTTACAAAAATAATTATACGTAATTATCTCTCTTTCTTTAAATAATCAAAGTTTTAAATGGAAACAATATATAATTTTTTTTTTTAATAATTTACATCTCATGACTTACGTTTATAGTTTAAATATGGTATACCTTCGTGAAAACAAAGGCAATGTAATTTACTACTAAAGTAACTCAACATCATAGAATAATATGGTCAAAGGCTAAACCTACAAATTACAGAAAAAAATATTTGCAGTACCAATTACTCTCGATATCTATATAATTAATAATATAATTATAATATCTGATTGAAAAAGGCATTAACTTTGCGGAAATCCATCATTAAATATTACAGCGGACGCTACTTTGCACTTCCGCCTGGAATTGATTGACTACTATTACTTCTAACTGTAACAAAAACAAATCAATCGATCAATATGTATGATATACATATATTAGAGTGCTTTGTTTATGGGGAATATATTTTTTTCTCGCTCCATTGACGAAATATTGTTCAAAACATATTTAAAAAAAATCCCATCAATGGTACCCTTCTAATTTTAATTTTTAATACCCGCTAAATTAATCTGAAATTTTTCCATTTCATTAACACGAAACATTTTATTTTTTATTTTAATAGTAACAAACTTCGTCGCAAAAAAAATTATTAAGGTTATAATTCTGCTCAAAAATCTTGTGTTGTTTTTTTTTTAGTTTTTTATAATAGGTTTTTTTTGAGAATTTAAGAAGAAACGGTAGAACTTATAAGTTACGAGATAGATTCAAATAATTATAAAAAAACTGTATAGATTTAACTGTTTTAAAACTGTCTAAAACTGTTTTATCGAGATTCTTTTAATTTTTTCTGAAAAAATATATAAAATTATATCGATTTTTTTTATTAATATTAAAAATAATAACATCAATACGTTTTAAAATGAGAATATGCAATGGCGTAACCTTTTCTTAAATATATTTTCAGAAAAAAGAACAAAAACCTCGATAACAGCGGGTGCCCGATCGACATATTTAACTTAATTATTTCAATTACCGTTGTTCACTTCAATTCAATTACTGTATTAAATCTATGATAAACATAATAAATACGTGAACATTATCTCAGGCTTCGTCTTGTATTACGCCTCATTTTCCGCTACGGTTAGTCATCATACATATGAATAAAAATCCTTTTCCTTTGTTCATTCATAAAAAATGACGCAGGATGTTCTATTCATAAACTGGCAGAGAGTTTTTCATTCAAATCATTCAAAGAACTTCAGAATTTAGATGTCGACTAATTGGATCCACTCGCAATCCGTTATAATGAAAACACGTAAGTCTTTTAGTATAAAATTGTACGTTAAAAACCAGATTTCATTCATAAGTGCTTTCCTGTGCTGTTTATAATTAGTTGGTTAACCACGAGAGCGGTTGAGACTTTGAACTAATCCGTCTGCACTTTACCCGAGCTCGAGTACTACCTTCAATTTTATTTGTGTATTTTTTTTTTGAGTTCAGTACCGGATTAATGTTACTAATAACAAATATTTTAATTATACATTTGCAATAAATAATAGAAATCAGATAACATACTAAAGATTACATAGAAGTTATAGAAGGGACAAATCTATTAATTTTATTTTTAAGATACAATGTTCCACCCTGATAATAAGAAAATACTTTGACAAATTATATACAAAAACGTTCCTCTTGCATCATTTTATTTACTGGTAAAAATCGTATGAAAATCCGTTCAGTAGTTTTTGAGTTTATCGCGAACAGAAAGCCAGACAGACGCGGTAGAAAACTTTGTTTTATACTATGTAATGATAGCATAGAAAATGAGTCGGTAAATGTATACCGATTTTGTTCGCGGAGAGGATTTTTTTTACGAATAAATAGAAACAACGAAATACTGGATATGTTAATTTGTATTTAAGTGCCTAATTTATGGTGAAAAACTAATTTCTAATGATAAATTCTTAGAAGTTTTCCAAAACTTACTTTTGAAACTTACTCAAATATAGCGCAAATGTATCATCTAACTTATTCATTCTCGTCCTACTTACCCCATTCAGGGGGATCGTGATCATCTGTATTATGTGTCGACTTGGCCTGAATTATTTGACGCCGATTACTTCGATAATTTGTTAAGCGTATCAGCTTTTGGATGGTCTTGTTCTTTTGGCTTTTCCTAACGAGATAGATCAAATATATTTCGAAATTATTGTTCTGTTAACGGAATAATTCATGATCACATCGTAATTGCAAAATACATTATTTTGGAACTTACAAAAATATGTAAACAAGAATCTTCTAGTAGTCTGGTGAAGCTGTTAAGACCTTGCTAGGTCAATAATGTAATCAGTTCGGATAAAAAAGACTCTTCAGTACACTTTTAAGGACTAACGTGTGCAAATCTTGGTGTACTCTATATTTTTCTATCCCTACGTAAACTATAAAACAACTGCAAGAAACATATATATTTTTGAGATGGGTTGCTGGCTCTGTGTGTGTGTTATTGGTGTCTCAAAATGTTTACTGTTCTAACAAATTTTTCAATATAAAACTGTATAATAACTGCCTATACAGTATGATTACAGATTCTATGAACATATAAAATTGCTACCAATTATTTTGTAATGAGTTATTACTGGCCGTTTCTTTTTCCGCCTTCGGTATGGTTCTATGTACGCCTTTTCATTTACTTCTAGTGACAGTAACAAATCTGCCAGTTTCGGCAAAAGGCCGGACGACTGATTTATGATATCCCGTTGGAAAAGCGGCAACTAACAAGCGGAGAACTATATATGTCAAAAGCAAACGTCACACTGGTAAAATTGGGACAACGTGGATTTTATTTATGCATTTGAAGGAATTTTATAACTCATGGGGATTCAGTAATTGATATTTCTATGTAGTGAACGCCAACAAGCAGAATATTCATTATTCATTATTTTAATTACCTATTGTAATTGATATGAAGCATGTTGATATTATAGATATCATATTTCTCTAGTTATCTTCTGCTACAGTTATGTTTAACTGGCAATTTCCGCGGCACGGCACATATTTTTATTAGGGTTTGCGAATAATTAATTGCAACCTCTTTTCTAAAACTGTATATATATATGCTGGGCTTGCCACTTCTCTCGCGTATTTTAATTTTCTTATATGAACTTCTTACTCACGTGTATAGTAAGGTACTAAACAATAATATTCGTAATAGGTGATATGTTTTTATGTGTCTTGTGGACGAAGCTGCGACGGATTTCTGCACCAACTTCATGATTTGTGCCTTAAACCACCATTAGGTGGGTGAGACCATTTTTGACCTGTTATTGGTTAGAGAGGATCCAGTGGTGTAAGCCTAGAGGCCAACAGCAGTTTGCTGCCTACTCCGTTAGGCCATTTGCCACTTCAGCAATTATTCAATCAACCTTCTATCAAGCAAGTGACTAGTTACATATCTTCGGACCTGTTAATCCATACAGTCTATGCTGTCATATTTAAAACTTCACTATATTAATTGTTATGGAGTAAATTATGTCAGATATACAGTGTCATTTATTTTAGTTATATTAGAAAACATGTTCTACATTCTAATCCCTTGGGAAAGGAACTAATAGAACTTTGGAGAACACCAAATGTTGGAAAAGCGGCGTAATGTCCCTTCTGAGGGAGTCTTCCAACGCTTAGACATTTTCAAATAAGCCTACTAAAAGTCGATACTATATCGTCTTGTCGGTGTATAACTATCTCTCTAATAAGAATAAGAAATACATTTTAGTAATAAAATGTTTTTTAATATATTTCTTACAGTATACAGAATATTCTCTTCTGTAATTTATCAAATACGAAATGTTGGATTTAATGGTCTTCTTTGTGATTCATTATGTAACTTAAAACTCGTAAAAAACGAAATAAATGACTAAAGCATAATTGTTGAAGAATAGTGGTGTATGAAAGATGTATTTGTGTTTGAATTACAAATTAAGTTTGCAAGTATTTTGGGTATCTTGTACTAGGTTTGTAATTGGCTATTCAAAATTTGAAGCCAAAATTAAAATTGCCTCCTACCAACTTTTAAGTTTATTCATACATTAGCTATGCCCGCGACTTCGTCCACGTGGAACCTGGTGTACGAAACAGTAACTAATGAAATCCGAATGTATTTGCTTATCTATGCGTCTGCGTCGTCATTCAAATTACAATAACTTTTGATAGAGTGGATCGCTTTTAATAAAATAAAGAGTAAATTACCGTCGTGGATATGCATTATGATTTTATGGTGAGGTTTTATTATAAACCTAGTACTTTAGCAGTGATGCGCGTTCATACAAAGAGACGGACAGATAGACAGACATTAAAAAAATTATTGAGATGTACATTTTACATTCTTGTGAAAAAAGAAACTGTTGAAGGTGCCTTGGAATAAGTAACAGAATACATTACGATCATTAAAAAAAAATGTCGGTTTTTTTATATCAAAGGAGGCAAACGAACTGGTGGGTCACGTGATGTTAAGTGATCACCACCGTCCATAGATACTAGCGACATCAGGGATGTCGCAAGTGTGTTGCCAGCCTTTATATGGGAGAAGGGGGAGGGGAAGGAAAGGGAAAGCAGGAAAGAGGAAGGGACGTGGGCCTTCGGCTCTCTCACCGACCGAATGAAACACAACAATGCAAGCACTGTTATTTCACGTCGGTTATCGATGAGAGGGATGGTACTACCCCGGAGGAGCCGACCCATTCATGCTGAAACCAAAAATAGCTTCAGCGGAGCTCTACCACCTACTCATATCACCTCGTCTGTCTATTTGAACATGTATCATTGCTAAAATAATTCACGATAAACCTCAAGATCCATAACGCATATCCTTGAATAACATTTAGTCCTATTTACATTAAAATCAGTTCACTCTATTAAATGTTATTATAAAATTTAAAGTAGACGCTACTTACGTACCAGAGAAAGCTAGATAAGTAAATGAACTTAATATATTTAGATGATTTCTTTAATAAATTTAATTTTTTAAAAAGGTTCCAAGCGGACGAAGTCTTGGGCACAGCTATTAACAATTATATCTATGTCACATAATCCTTACTAAAAATATATTAGTGTGAATAGTATCACTTTACCGGTCTCTGGTGTCACCAATTAATCTATATTATGTCTACCGCACTTCCCACTATGTCTCAGTTGACATAGTCATTAAGTTCATCTCCCTCCTGGACAAGAGAGTTATGTCAAGTAACAGGATATCTGCAGTCTTGTATTAAACGTTTAAGATGAAATATTTCAACTATTCTACTACGTTTTTTTATATCATAGGTGGCAAACGAACAGGTGGGTCACCTGAAGTTAAGTGATCGCCGCCGTCCATAGACACTAACAACACCAGAGGAGGCGCAATTGCGTTGCCAGCCTGTCTCTGGGCGGAGAGGGGTGGGGAGGAATGGGTCTGATAGAGGGAGAGGGGAGGATCCTAAGGTAGGAGGATGGGAGGTGGCTCTTCCGGCGCTCTCACTGACCGAACGAAATACAACAATGCAAGCACTATTACTTCACGTCGGTTTTCTGTGAGAGGGTTTTAAATTATATCATAGGAGGCAAACGAACAAGGTGATTACCGCCGTTTATAGACACTAGCAACACCAAGGGAGTCGCAAGTGCGTTGCCAGTCTGTGTTTTGAGGAGGAGAGAGGGAGGAGAAGGGGGAAAGAAGGAGGGAGAGGGGAGGTGGGCTTGTGCGTTGTCATTGACTGAACGTAACTTAACAATGCAAGCACTGTTACTTCACGTCGGTTTTTTGTGAAAGGGTGGTGTTACGGGCGAGTCGACCCATTCATACTGAAACCAGTAATAGCTTCAGCGTGGCTCTACCGCCAGTAAAATTATTTAACCATAAATGCTACTGATTAGGATATTTTTTATATCGTTTGCCAATATAACAAGCAGGCTTAACAAAATGATGTCATAGACACATTAGTGGAGACACTTTCTCAATTTAAAAAGAAAGTATACGTTTTATTATTGGTATAATTTTTGAATTTGGAATAGAACAAAATAGCATGTTAAAGTTATGTCCGTGATCTTAATCTCTATTGTAGTGAATTTTTAGCTTTTATTCATAATATGTGTTATTTGACTTTATATTCTGTAAAACTGGTGGTGGTTTACGTTGTAAAGTTTGGTTGTGTGCACAAGTGAAGTGGATGGGAAATAATTCCACGGAGCATGGACTTTTATTTGCCACCAAAGCTTCTTGGAAATTTCTAACAAGGATGCTACCATCTTGTTAGTTGTTAGCTTATTTTAATGATCACAAGAAACTTGTAATATGAGCTACTTGACAATGCCTGTAATAACGTACTAGAAGATTGGTTGCCTAAATTAAAAGAAAAAAAAAAACAATCATGTTGCTTCATTTTACAATTTTATTTCATTCACAACCAATTTTAACAAGAAAAATATAAGTCATTTCGTAATTCTTGTAATAAAATTATTATTAACAACGTTCTTAATTAAGAACTCGCAAACTTTGACTTCAAAGATATGAAAAATTAAAATAAATTAAATTTTGGGGTGTAAGCGGTATCGAATAACATCATAAAACTTGAGACACCCAAGCCAACCTCACCTGCACGTGGTGCGCCCTGCTGAATAACGAACGAGGCAATGGCGAAAGCGGGGTGGTAGGGTTTTACAGCCTGACTGGGTCGCAACCACCATGTATGTGGCGAAAAAGCCCGTAATAGTGACTCGCTTCTGCGCGTTGAGTTTCGGGATCAGCCTGTGCATATCCAGCTTTTTGCAGGCCGGCATGACAGTGGCGACCGGCGATGGATAGTGTGTCACTCGGTGGTCGCTATTGTTTTTGGATTGTACTGTGTTTGTCATCAGTCACAGTGCAATCATTTTGCCGTGCTACGATAAAAAAAACTTATAAATCATTTACTCATATTTTAAAAGAATGAAGTTAAGAGTTGAAAATAATTATCTTATAGATAGAAATAAAATGACAAATGTATGTCGTTACATCACGCAGAAACTACCAGATAGATATACTTTTTAAATATTTAGTAATTATCTAAAACACATATCACAATATCTTCAACTAATATAAGGTTATAAAAAAAGAAACTACATTTTTTATAAGTGTATTTATTTTCTTGCCGTGGAAAAATGTGGCAAACGGCGCGGAGCGCATCCGCAGGACAACGAAGACTAAGTTGCAAATATTAGCTGTTGTATAAGTGTTCAGTATTAGTTTATTATAACCCAGGGAAATATAATTCTATCTTTTAAATTATTAAATTCAATTTACTTCTACTTTTTAATACTATACGAATGTAACGTTAATTTAACTAGTATTAGTATTATTATTGTAGTTAGTTTTACAGTAATTATTTAGGGTGATACTGATATTAATTCTTTTAAAAAATCTTGACTAACATATATAGATGCGAAAGTGGTTTGTTTGTTACGGTTTCACACCTTAACTAGGTACTCCATAGAATATTCTGACATTTTTTATGTACATTATCAGAGCTACCTTTCATCCACAAGAAGATATCACTTCTTTCAGATAGATTAAATCTATCGTAACGTAAGTGACAACGCGAATAAAAGTTGGTATATTAATATTCTTGAAGTAAAATTGACACGGTAGGGACAAATTTGCGTTACGCATTAAACGTAAGGTAAGTATGTATTTGTGTGTATGGGCAGATATGTAAGTATCTGTCCGAGTGTAATAATCTACTAAAATGACTAAATATGTAATTAAATAGTTATATTACGGGATATATAGTTTAAAAATGAGTACATAAATAGTTTAAAAACATATCAATATACATATAATTTAATACATATAAGCCAAAGAAGTTTCACTTCTTCCGCGTGCACACACTAATACACTGTACACTGTTTTTTTATTACACTCCTTTTAAAACATGATAAAAGGAATTGATCATTAAATGGTTGCGGTTGTAATGCTCTTCACATAGTGGCACCGAGTACAATTTATTCATAAATTAAATAAAGCCACAATAAACGTCAGAAAGCAACGGCGTGTACTCGGCACCTGTACATTTACGAGACGACAGCAAACATTATGCAAAGTAGAAAATCCTATTTTGCACGTGTACCGTTCTGTCGCCTCCCATCAAAGGGATGGAGCCGTGTAATAGAGTTGTTTATGAAAGGAAAGTAAACGCCACCTACCTTTTAACAAAATCACTCCGCTTTCATCACAATAACAAAAACAGTTGTTCCAGCCTATAAGTCGTATCTTAATGTAGTTTTCTATAAAAGTTAGGATACTGTTGGCACTATGATTGACGGTAATTAAGGTACAAAAAGTTAAATACGTATTGAATACTTCCTTTAAAAAGGTTACGTTTTGAATGCACCGCGCGCGCTGAATGTTCGCCATGTTTCTATTGTATCTCGCTTTGGTTAGGTTAGGTTAGACTTGCGAAAATAGTATAACGCGACTTGCCTCCGGCGAGCGTGGTGTATTTAGTACGAAACCTTTTTAAAGCAAGTATTTAATACGTATTTATTTAATTTTTTGTAATAAAACCGATAATCTTTAAACATCTGTCATCGTTGAGAATGGTTCTCGGCACATACGATCACAATATGATAAACATATTTTTTTGATGGCAATTATCGCATTTACTACATTCGCCTCTTTTCTCAAAAAAGTTAAACTTTTTTAATGGAATATATCCAGGATGAATTCTTATAACTTAAGCATATATATAGCTAGCCCCTGCCCGCGACTTCGTCTGCGTAGTAATAGTTACTCTGGGCCCATCGCTTACTCGCAGAAGAGACTCTCAAAAGGAAAAAATCCCGATTTGTAAACATTTCTCATTTGTACTCAGCCCCTATTGTCCTTACCGTGATTATAACTATAACCTTCCTCGATAAATGAATTATATAACACTCAAAGAATCATTCAAATCGGACCAGTAGTTCCTCGATTACCCCCTACAACGTCACAAACTCACAAATTTTACTTCTTTATAATATTAGTATAGATTAGGCAGGTTTTAATACATACCACTTCAATAAATGTTCACCTTATGTATAATGCTCGCGACTTCTATAATTATACTGTCCTTGTACAATCTACAAAGTTATAGAGTTTTTATGTATATTTAATACATAGGAAAGGGTCATGTATTTAAGCCGACCGTATAAGTTAGAAACCTTAAGAGGACTGAAAATAGGTAAAGATTGTTTCACCATGTCCCCTTTTAGAGGAGTATACAGCAATTTCAGCGTTTTCGAACAAAAATAACAATGGTACTTGGCATATCAATACAAGTTCTTCCAATTTACTACACCCTACTTATTACGATACGAATGTATTGTGTATGAAAATGAAATTATTGTTCAGTATTACTTTCGTTTTTGTAACAGCCAGATAACAAAGAAATGACTAAATTAACAAAGATTATTACGTGCATCTAAATATTTACAAGTGTATATACATCAATCTTGATTTAGACTTTATCATAAGCCTTTTCTATCTTCATTTAAATTATATGGTTCTAATAAATTGGGTGAATTAAATAATGAGAAATACTTACATTTTTCTGAATAGTCATTGAAATTATGAAAAATACTTAACTACACGTTAGTCCGGTGAAGCTGTAAAGACCTTGCAAGGCCGATAGCGTAGTCAGTTCGAAAAAAAAAACTTGACTGATCTCGTTGTTGGAACAACATCCCACCGCCATATCGAGCCAAAAAGAGTAAACATAGCTTTAAACTCTCATTATATGAGTACTACCTATTGCAATTTCAAACTCAGTAATTAAAGTAACGCATAATGTATTCACGCAGTTCTATTGTAAGCTCTGTTTATTGGTGTGTATTTATCCTTCTGAAATTATATTTATTTTAGTCTTAAATTTTTGGTAACAGTAGCTATATCTTTTTGGTGTGTTCATCCGTAACGTGTTGTATGCTGTGTTATTTGTTTGTTCCTTTTAAATTTTGTATTAACATTAATATGACCAACTGAGCATCCGATTATCTTCATATAAGTTTCCATCGAAAATCAGCGCTGCAGTAAGTACTCTTTGTATTGCACATTTTTGCTGAATAGGTTTGCCAATTGTTGGATATTTATTTTTTATTTTCAAATGTATCTTTATTCTGTTTAATTAGTTTGTGTAATTTAATTTGATTATATTGCTGTTCCAGCAATAGAGTACTTGTTTCTTTCTTTCCTTTCTTTCTATATCTTTTTCGAACAGTAATGATAAGCAATATACAACTCTTGCAAAACTTGTTCGTTTGCAGAATATGAATTACGGATAGTTTCAAAAGTTTTTAGACAGAGAAATAATAGTTCCTTAAAGTTTCGATATGTCGCCTGCCATTACAGAAAAATAGCTATTCTTCAAATCTTCAGAAGTTCCTAAACATTGTAAAGACGCTTTATCCAACGTTCTTTGACACCAGGTTCGTTTTGTAGATTATAACTTTGAAAGAGAGGAAGGTAATAATATATACAATCATTTGCGTACTTCATACAAGCTTAAATAAAAGCGACCGTCGAGAGAACATTAATCTATATGAACTTTATACAATTTATATTTTAAATTTAAGCGAAAGTCAGTATGTTTATGCAAAAAATTGTTATAGCATTTGGAATCAGTACAAGCTAACTGAATTTAGAAGGTTTATGAGAGGGCTTTGAAATTCTGACTCATAACCTTTTTGTGAAACAAATCAGGGGAGGACGATCACGGTGTCGAGTAGAGTGAAAGTAGTGTCTCGCTTGTCATCGAGTATTGGAAACAGCAAGACAATACGCTCATCTCGCTTTCTTTTTAAAGTAACGCTCAGTACAATCTATGAAGACGGTTACAGCCTGGAAATCGGCATCTACCGAAGACATTTAGGGAATATTGATAGTAGTAGTACAACCCTTAATCGTCAATATTTCACCATATTAGACTAATGTATTTAATCAGTGTATAGCAAAAGGAACCTTCCCCAATTTAATAAAAAAAATGATTCTTTTGCTTAAATCAGGCTCTACTCATGATTCAGTACTATTTATATTCCTATTTTTTATTACTAAATGAATCAGATATTTAAGAACCCCATAAGTAATAAAAAACAAATTGGTTTTTTATTTAATTTATTTACGAATAATTAGTAATTTGTAATCAAAATTCAAGAATAGATCTAATCCTCATTGTTTTCTCGATTTGTAACTGATCATTTATATATTTAATCATAAAATATTTTGAGATTTCGTTCTTACCGAAGATAAGTTTCAAATTTTTGAATAAATAATCCTAGATGCATTCCTCAGCATAAAAGAATGTAATACAAAGCCACCCATGTACTTACTAACAGTTACTACCCCATCTTGTCCTTCATTATAGTGGAAAAATGAATATTGTCTAATTGTGAATAAAATCATTGTCATAATTAATTAGTCAGTGACTTATGGAGTTTCCGATACTTGACTCGATGCTGTTCCTTGGATATTAAAGTTACTTGTGTAATTTTTGTTTGACATATGAAGTTATCTTAGAAAAACACAAAAACACAAAAAAACCCGTGTGATATTATAAAATGTGACTTATGGGGTTTCTGAAATACCCGTTTGAAATATATACCGGCCGATTCTAGAATGTGACACGTCTAAACCAAATACTTTGGCGGGTGTTATACTCACGTATAGTGGTATAACTTGTATTTAGTTATATTCGTATAATATAATTGGTTTTAAATGAAGAATTATATACTTTATTCATTATTTTAAGGAAACTAAGTATTATTTCAATTATAACTTGTGAATATGTACGTACATCCAAATAGATTCACATGCATATTTCATCATTCATTCTAATCACAGGATTAAACTATAGAATGTCCTCTTACTGTATAGGATTTATATAAATTACATGATTATAATGAAATCTTTATTCATATAATTTTTACATATTTTATTGAAAATGAAAGTCATTTTAAAGTCGAGCGATGATTAAAAATAAATCGATCAACTAACTTAAGCGACTTCTATAAATAAGTTTCTCTGAAACCTACTGAGATGACTTTATGAGCTGTCAATAACACTCTAGGAATAAATTAATAGTTTAATTGGTTATGTCGATCTTCTTCGCGAGAAATAAGCGTTTGGTAACAACCCACCCTTAAGTTAAAGTCTTTTTTTACTTGTTAATGGGAAGACCAACACTTAGTATACAAGAAGTTCTATGCAAATTAAGCAACATAAAACTATTAACAAATTTCCACTAACAGATATTTAATATTGATGTCGACATCATGTTACGGTGAAAAGCCATTGATAAAGAAATTTGATGAAAGCTGTCTAGTAAAGAATAATTCTTAACTTTCTGTGTGACCCTAAGGAAAAATAATTTTGATTTTTATTAAAAAAAATTATATCGTTGGATGTTAATGAACAGGTGGGTCATCTGTTGTTAAGTGATCACCACCGTCCATAGCAACTTGCAACACCAGGGGAGTCGTTATGCGTTGCCAGCCACTGTTAGGGTGGCGGAGAAGGAGGAAGGGAAGAAGAGAGGGGGAAGGTAAGGCGAAATGGGCCTCCGACGCTCTCACTTACCGAAAGAAACGCAACAATGTAAGCACTGTTACTTCACGTCGGTTTTCTGTGAGAGGGTGGTACTATCCCGGACGAGCCAACCCATCCGTGCTAAAGCCTGTAATAGCTAACCTACAATAGGCTCAAGATATATATAATCATATTGCGCTGGCCACTAAATAAACAAGTCAAACCAATAAAAACACACCAAGTCCAGAGTCGATCCTCGGGAAGAGAACACTTGACTTAACTGTTAAGGTATACAGTGATCCTACAATTCATTATCTACCATTACATTTTTTTTTTCGAACTGACTATGCTATTGAACTAGCAAGGTACAGGTTCACCAGACTACGTCTCATCTCACATTACATACGACACTGCAAATGTATATACTAGCAATTTGCCGTGGCTTCGCATGCGTTTCTAATGCATTAATTATCTTCAATTCTTTATTTTATATCAATATATATATATATATATATATACTATAACTTTCATCCCTTATTTCACCATCTTAGAGGATAAATGTACAAAAATGCTTCTTTAGCGATTACTTACACTGTACCCTGGCACCAGTTGTTTGAGCGTGATAGGTTAGTTTATTATTTATAATTTCTACTATTTATAAAAAATAAATAATAATTACAATAAAATAATTAATGATAGCAAAAGCAAATGGAACCGCGTATTAGTCCATCAAAATATAAATACTAGTTTTTAAACGACAATGCTTAATTTAAATATATTTATCTGTGAAGCCACTATTGACCTGTGATACCGCGCTATTGACTATAGCGGGGGTGTTACTAATGACCTTAAATGCTATTGGTTGAAGTTATCGGTTGTTCATTATTTACCGCAGATGTGAGACGCCATTGGTTGTAGGTATCGGCTTTTTATGTATCGTGATGCCTCAAAAGGCAACCCACGACTAGATGCAGAGTATAAGCGCTCAGACAGTTGTGCTAGTCACACCTACGGATAATTCGTCGTAACTATAGTCGGTGTTTTGCTCCTGTATCAGTTAACGTGTTATTCAAATGTCGTTGGTGGATTAATCGATTAAATCATAACCATAATGTCACTATGGATAACGTCATACCTATACATGGACGCTATTTTATCGCTGCCCCGACATATTCAATACAAATTAGCTTTAAAATTATACACGATAATTATCTAGTCTGCGGAAACAAGCGAGTGGATACCTAATAATTAAAGTATCGCGAATGCATATAAACAATGGATATGCTAATCCGGCAGTATAAACACGAACCATTTGGATGGCTATTGTATCATCGGTATAGTTGCGGCATCCGCTATCCCTATAAAATGTGTTTGCATAACATTAAATATGATAAGGTAATTAAGAGTCACCATTATTAAATAGTAGATGATGTCCGCAACTTTGTATGCGTTGTTTAGTATCTTAACAATATGTTTTATGTACAAAGAAAAATACATTACCACCACACCGCTTGCTCCACTTTTCCAACGCAAGAAACAGCACATCGGTAAAGACGTATTCCTAATAACAATCGTAGTTTCATACAGTTTTAATAATTTCATATTAGATGAAATTGTGGTGATATTTTTTTTAGATAAGAATCCAGACTTTAGGAAATATAATTATTTTATTCATATGGAAATTTCACGCGGACGTAGTCGTGGGCATAGCTTTACTATACATATAATAAGAATGTAAATCTAACGTGTTCATACTCTTTCCATTTTTGTGAAAAATTTTTGCATGTGTCTAGGAATAAGTAATAAAATATATTTTAATTATTTTTAGAAATGTCTGTCTGTCTGTCTGTTTATATAAACACGCATCACTGTTACTGTATTAACAATAAAACCTCAAAAAGAAAATCATAAAGCATATTCTCGACAGTAACTTAACCTTTACTTTACTTCATTAAAATCGGTCCACTCTATCAAACGTTATAGTAATTTGAATGACGGTTTGAGTTAAATACGAGAAAAGAGTAGTAAGTAATCTATGCTAATATTATAAAGCTGGAGGGTTTTTTATTTGTTTGGTTTAACACAATAATCTCAAGAACAACTGATCCGGTTTAAAAAATTATTTTAGTATTAGATAGCTCATTTATCGGAGGAAGGATACAAGCTATATATCCTTGTTCCTTTTAAAAGCTTCCGCTGCATTTTAGCGCTAGCCCAAAGTAAATAATCTACGCAGACGAAGTTACGGGCAGAAGCGGGTGTTATATAATTACGGAACGTTAATGATTCTGTAATTTAAATTACAGTGATTTTTATTCTTTTACTATAGCGATGTTTTAATGTATTGTATACAAATTAGGTCAAGATAACTCAAGTTCGTCCAATAGCCCTGCCCAGTCACAGTACAACTGCCTTGCTGTGAATCGAATTTCGCAATATGATTGATGGTCAGCTGTCAAGAAAACAGTGAAGTGTCTTGATTTAATTAAAGTCGTTTTCTACAAACGCTAAAGCAGATAGGGCGTGTTGTGAATCATTTATTTCTAATAAACTATTGGGCGCCCAGTGGTCGACATTCGACCATAGTTAATTGATTTTGTAAAGTTTGAACTTTATTAGAGTTCTTTTGTCAAAGGGAATACATCTTTAATAAAAGGTTTTCATCATGGCTACTCATTTATTTGCCATTTGTCATGATCTTGAATTATATAAACATTAAAAAAAATCTATGCATCAATAAAAATTGAAATTAATTATAAATTTAAAACAAAAACCACTTGGTAAAGCTCTCAAATTTTAAGCAAACATAACTTTACGAAAATAAACGAATTTATCGCAACCCATGACACAATTTTCAATTAATTTTACACGACACCATGGGGTGATATTTCTGCGTGATATTGAATTAAATGTAGTCTGTTCATTATGAGAAATAGTGATATGCCCAGTATCATCGTTTGGAAAAGTAATGGATGGATGCACAATACAATCAAATGGTGAATCCAAGACAAGGACGTTTTTAATACTACCATTAGCTTTTGAAAATAAATTCTTTTTTATTGATACATGATGTTGAATTGCAACATTGTAACCGCGGAGGTTTAAGTCATGGATTACTTTTATGAACAAAATTCTTATTTTGATTGTACAAAGTATTATTTGGCTCAGTTTTTTATTAATTCATCATTTGAGTTCACCACAAAAAATAATAAGCATTACAATAATAATAATATTTTATAATATCATTGTTGAATGTAGGATGAAAAATGGTAATTAGAACGTAAGAGTTAAAAAACCTCCTTCCTTCACAACCTTTTTTGAATTTCGTAATTATTGACGGCTGTCAAAATGTCTTTTTTATTTACATGTGCGTATATGTTGTGTAAAATTCGAGTAGGAGTGTGAGTAGTGCATATT
The DNA here is from genome assembly GCA_014332785.1 of Antheraea mylitta. Taxonomy (NCBI): domain Eukaryota; kingdom Metazoa; phylum Arthropoda; class Insecta; order Lepidoptera; family Saturniidae; genus Antheraea; species Antheraea mylitta. The sequence goes on from JACEII010000023.1 coordinate 5,393,663, forward strand.
TTAATTAATTTAATGTACTTCTAATGCATTTTACATAAAATAAACAGCTTTCTGCACTTCTCCGCCATATAAATTTTAACTATGGCAAATTTCAAGTTCACCCGTTGACGGGAAATAGGTTAAAAAGGGGTACAATTTTTTTGCTTCACGTATTAATATATAGATAAAAGTCATTTGCCGATTGTATGTAGGCGCATTACTTCAGAATGACTGCAAGTATTTGATTAATACATGCGTCTTCGTCTCAACGAAGAAGATATTTAAAAAACTGTACTGAAAAGCGTAAAATTTGGGATAAAAATTTCCGTATAAAAAGTGAGTGAATGAACAGTAATGAGATATTCAATACTGTTCATCTTATATAAATAAATTTTAGCATATTTAGCAACTATGTCCGTAAGAATTATTCCCCGTAACTCTTGATCCAATTCTCAATATTCGTTTATGTTACTGGTTGCAAACTACTGTTAAAACTTAATTCATAATAAAAAGAGTTTGGGTTTTTTCTCGAACTGACTACGCTATTGACCTAGCAAAGTCTTAACAGCTTCACCGGACTACATTAGAAGAAATAATCAATTCAGTATGTTTTATAATCTCATTTGGTGAAACTAAATAGTTACCTACTTTATTTAAAGGTGCTTGGTGACAGCTTTTTAACTTGAGATTGCTAGGAAATTAGGTGGGTATTAGAAACAACCCTATTACCATACAATGGTTCCGTCATGAAAGTGACTATTGACTTACAAGTGACGCCGTGAAAAACGTTTTATTGAGGCATAACAAATCTTATTCCTTAAGAAAGAGAGTCCTTCCTGTACTAAATCATTTGAACTATTCACATAAACTAATTCGATTTCTTACTATTAGGTATTTCTGTCCGTTACTATAAACCGCACGCAGCTTTGATCGTGTTCATTAAAATATGAAATTAAATAATAATGTAAAGTACATTATTTAGAGTAAACATTTTTATGCCTTACAACAGTACAACAGAACAACAGTTATCTTTAATTAAATATTTTTATCCAATTCGATAAACAAACGTCGCGGGTATCATCTAGTGTTATATAAATAAACTTTTAATATCATGAGTGTAATAAGCTTGATCTATATGTTAGGGCTTCAATCTGCAATTTTTTCTTTGTATTTATTATTCGTCTTTATCTAACGGTTATGTTTATACATAGTTATGAATAAAATCCATAAATTAATATAATTGCTGCCCAAAAGGAAATGTAAGGCATAACTAGTTTAGTTATAAAATTACTAATAACCACTGTACCGTAGTCTTAACATGTAGATTTTATATGCACAATAATATTGACTTGTTCGAATAAGGTACATATCGGGGGAGTCACTACTGAACTGTGATACCACGCTATTGTCTATATCGGGGATATTACTAATGACCTCAAACGCTATTGGTTGAAAACTTCGGCTGTTCATTATTTAGCTCCGATTTAAGATCCTATTGGTTAGAGGTATCGGCTGTTTATGTATCTTGATTCCTTAAAAGCCGCCCTATGACTAGATGCCAGGCTTTGTAAGAAGAGCAAATTGTCCCTCAGACATAAGCTACATAATAATAAGACTTGTATCCGCCCGATAATTACGTATAGTTGTCCGGTTCTTGCTCACGCGAATAATTTCGAAAAACTTCAGATTCTGCAGAACCGGGTTCTGCGTAAAATCACCGATGCCCGTTGTTACGTCCGGAATGCGGATCTCCACAGGGACCTAGAGATACCTTCCATCTGGGCGTATATAAAATCAATTACGAGTCGTCATTTCGAGCGAGCCGCGAATCATCCCAGTCCGTTAGTGGTATCCGCCGCAAACTACGAAGGAGTACCCAACGCTGGACGATATAGAAGACGTCCGCGACACATTTTTACCGACCCTCCTGATGATATCACGTCAGTGAACGATCAGTACCAGCCTGTCCCTCGAAACAGATCGCGCCGCCGTAGTCTGGGGGTTAACTTCGCTCCCGCAGACCTGATTAGGCCTCCCACGGCAGCGGCTCAAGCCTAGGTTCCATCCCTCGGTAGGGAGCCCTTGAGTGCGTTGCTTGCGCGATACGGTGACACACCAATACATCACTGCTACATCACTACACGTCACCCCCACACACGTGCACGCCTACACACTACACATTTTGGTGGAAAGGTTTAGTTTTTTCCCTTATCAAACTGAAAAACCCTCAATTTCTCGATAAAAATATATGGAGGAGTTGTCGAGGCGTATATGCTTGATATCCATATACGTTTCAACAACTCAAACATACATGAATAGTTAGCTAGATTAGCTAAGATAGGTCGCGATTTTACATGCAACGGGCTACAGCCAAGCCGAGGTGTACCGTGCATCCTTGAGCTGTTTGCCCATATAAAATCGGCTGAGTGCCTTAAGCGCTCGCCTTAATAGTCCGGTGAAGCTGTAAAGACCAAAAAATGAAGGCCAATAGCGTAGTCAGTTCGAGAAAAAAAAAAGATGCCGGGCATAATCGCTCAGACAATTGAGCTAGTCACATCTACGGGTACTTTTTCGTAACTATAGTCAGTATTGTGTTTCTGTATCTGTTAACGTTTTATTCTATTGTTCATGCAGGATTGATCGATCAAATCGTAATCATGGCGTTACTATGGATGACGTCATACTTCTACATGGGTGCCATTTTACCGCTGCCTCGACATACTCGGTATTCATTTGATGCAATGTTTTTTATTTGTCTACAACGTATATGTATTTCTTTTTTCATAATCCATTAATATATATTTTAGCCACTCTCCGTACTATTGACTGACTAATGACTGTATCGGGAGTGTTACTAATGACCTAAGACGCCATTGGTCGACGTTATTGGCCGTTTGTGACTCAGTAGAATGCTATAAAAAGAGAGTCTGTCGAGTCATCAGGGCATTCTCTCGCACGCATTTTTGCGGGAACATTCTGTCAGAAAGCATTCTCTCTTACATAGTTACGGAGTTGGCCTGACATATCGGAGGAGCTGGCCTGTGAAGGGCATGGCGAAGCGTGAACGAGGCTATTCTCGTGCGGAGCGTCGGACCATGTTTTTGGAATGCGATATATTATAGCTGTGATCAGTAGTATCTTGCTGAATCGGCTGATAGAAGTTAAAACGTTTCTACTATTATTTTTTTAATTTGACTTAATTGATTCCGCTAAAAATATATACTATTACTAAAACTAATTTATATTAAAAACACATTCAAGATTGATAAGGCGATGTTTAGATTTCTTTAGATGTAAAGTATTGAAATAAAATAATCAAATATTACTTTATTAATCCGATTCACAGTGAATGCTTATAAAAAAGTTCATTCACCTATAAATCCGTCTGAAAACTTCGAAAAATTTATAATATTGAATACGAAATAAGTTCTGTTTCAAATTAAACTAAAACGAACTTAAACGAAGGGGATTTAATACCTCCACAATCCGCCGTCGGATTCAAAGTTTATCTGCAAAGAGAAATACAAGATTATCCACGAGTTATTCGCATTTGTATAGGGTTAAATAACTAATTGAACATTTAAACTTGTATTTATTCTTAGTCTTTGTTCGTTATCTTAAAAATATGTTTCATATACTATGACAGCCAACGGAGCTATACTTAGATCATTGTCATATTTCATGTTCGTTTGTCCGAATTTATATGACTAGCGGATTTATTACACCCTGATAATAAAAAAAACCTTAGTAAATTATTTACTTGAACCTTCCTCATGAATCACTTCATCTACTCGTGAAATCCGTATGAAAATCTGTTCAGTAGTTTTTGAGTTTGTCACGAATAGACAGACAGACAGACGTGGCAGAGGACTTTGTTTTATACTATGTAATGATGTATAGATAGTAGTAGATAAAGTGATTCACGAGGAAGATTTTGGTATATAACTTATCAAGAATTCTTATCATCAGGGTGAGAGAACATCTGCCAGGACCACTATAGAATATAGAAAAATGGTTCCCTTATTAGGAAAGTAAAAATATTATAATTTAAGTAGATGAATATAATAGAAACTCACATAATCAAACTAATTGAAATCGATTTAATTGCTTCATTATAGATTAATGTGACGAGGGCTTGTCTATTTACACAAGACTATTTACAAGCGGCTACCATTTTGTTTTACTTATCTATATTTTAGTGCTAGCTAAAGTTCCAAAAAGTGAAAAAGTAAGCCTATGTATTTTTTAAATTTATGACAAATCACATGAAAAAATAATTAATTAATTTAACTTCTACGACGTGTAGATATTAAGCCAGTGACGAGTGACTTTCCGAAAATAGGTTTTTTTACTAAAGCTGTTAGTAAATGTAAAGCAAGATGAGGGTATTACAGTATTTCTTTATTTGATACCCATAATAGTTAGTTATACAGTATACTGCGGGAACGCTTAATACATGGAAATTAATTTTGTACGATAAATCCGATTCACATAGAATTGAAACTAAAAACTTCCTGAAAAGGAACTTTAGGGAAAGAGTTAACTGGAACAATAATTTCTACGTGGATATAATGGGGTATAAAAACCGATGTTGCCGGGAAACAATCTATCAAACACGTGTGGAGTCCCATTACAGGTGTTTCATTTTGTACAAAACTTTGGGAACGGTGAAACATCGATCAAAGTCGAATCTCTAGTCAGCTGTGACTCGCTAACGTTTACTCTAAGTTAAATCACGATCAGACCTCTGAACCGTGTTATTAATTCAAATTCTACAAAAAAGGTTTAATATTATTTCTTATTATTATTTCTTTTATCATTTTTTTATATCACAAGAGGCAAACGAATAGGTGGGTCACCTGATGTCAAGTGATCACCACTGTCCATAGACACTTGCAACACCAGAGAAGTCGCGAGTGCGTTGCCAGCCTGTGTTCGGGGGGAGTGGGAAGAAGGTGAGGAGAGGCGGGCCTCCGACTCTCTAACTGACCGAACGAAATGCAACAATGCAAGAAACTGTTACTTCACGCCAGTTTACTATGAACGGGTGATACTACCTATTCATGCTGAAACCCGTAATAGCTTCAGCGTGGCTCTATCAACTACAAATTTATTAGTGCTGACGCAGATCACGTGGACGACGCGTGGTTATCGCATCTTAGAAACATCCAGGTGGGGAAAAGTGCCGACTCCAACCACGAGGCACCAGGAACGTAGTTACATGACCATGCACCGGCACTTTGATATACACATTGATCGAGTTATTACGTTAAAATTTACCATTAAGTAATTTTATGTAATTCTTTCTATGAATAAATACTTCTTTTAGAATTCGATTTTTTTAGTCATCCGGTTGCAGCTTACGTAATTAAGTAGACGCTGTGAATTGTTGATGAAGGCAAATCTGAGTAATCCCGGGCTCTAAATTCGATATATTTTTTCTTGAATACGATGAAGGAAATGCACTGTACTTGAGGGTATGATATCAACAGTCCACCGACAGTCACTGCTGTTTTAAACAAACTCTCTCAGTTCGAGTTTACGTCTGGTATACGTTACGTATTTTATTTAGGTTCCATGCGGACCAAGTCGTGGGCACAGCTATTGTGTCTATACTAATATTATAAAGCTGAAGAGTTCGTTTGTTTGTTTGGTTGAACGCGCTAATCTCAAGAACTACCAATCCGATTTGAAAGTTTCTTTTAGTGTTATATATATAGATAGCTCATTTATCGAGGATGGCTATAGGCTACATATTATCACGTTAAAACCAATAGGAGCTGAGCACTGATGAAGAATGTCTCAAAATCGGGCTATTTTGGAAGCTTCCGCTGTGTGTTAATGTCAGTATTATTTGCGTTGCCCTGGTAACGCGATAATATTCTATCGCAAATATTTTCACGGTTTATTTTGTGTTCGTATTCAAAAAGTTTACTCTACGTTAGTTTTGTTTACAATTTTTAATTATACGTGTTACGTTTATATCGCAAACATTTCTAAAGTTTATTTTGTGTTGCTATTCAATAACTTTAGTAGTAATAATATTCGTCCAATAAGACAATCGAAGGAATTAACCCATACTGCCAATTCTAAACTTATCAATATAGGTAGTTTTCTTCTATGTCCAAGTTAATGTAAAGGTATAAGCGCCAAAGCCTATATGTAATATTTCATAAATTTTGTCTTCTTAATTTTCAAGACCACAGAATTCATGCTCCGTGGTATTAATAAAACTTCACCAATTTAACACAATATAGAGACAAGTAACACAAAATTATGAATAACATATAAAATCCACTACGTGACAGACTGAAATCCCGCCAAAACCTTTATTCTAACGTTAGTTTTGTTCCCAATTTTTGATTTGTGATTATAAAACGTATTATAAAAATAAAGTAAGTGTATTTTATATCAAAATAAATACTTTTTGTTGAATAAATATATATGTGATGCAACAAATATCAACAATTTTTTTTTAATTCTGTAGATATGTTTGTTTTTTTGTTTCGGGTAATCTCCGAATTGACTGGACCTAATTGAACGTTTTTTTTTCTTAGAAATGACTACGCTATTGATCTAGCGAGGTCTTAACAGCTTCACTGGACTACAGGTAATATTTGAAAGGGAATTTAACGGGCAAATAAGTAACTAATTAGCTATTTTATTTTAAGCTAGCGGGTTCAGCAGACGTTGCCCGCCCTGATAATAAGACAAACTATACCTAAACCTTGCCCAAGAATCATTTTATATATTAGTGAAAACGGCATGAAGATGCGTTCTGTAGTTTTTGATCTTATCGCGAACAGACATATAGACAGACGTGGAACAGGACTTTGTCGATACTATGTTGTGATGAACTGTTATCTGTGGATTCGTATGTGTGAAATTGATCAAAATATATTGTACACTGTAAACATGCGCGTGTGGCGTACATTGTACTGAACTCCAAAAATAAATATAATTGAAAATCATATGTTTATGTGTGATTTAGATTATAGTAAAGTATATTAATAACTTGATTAAATCAACAGTATGGATATATTATATCTAAATAATAATATATTGATTACTTTCTTATATAGTGTAAGTGAGTACTGAGGGTGATATATAGATAGTAGTTTAAAGTTCCAGCTATGTGGCTTATGATAAATTCCATCTCTTTCGATACATTATTAGTATTCACATATATAATGTACATGTTACCTGTTGCAGTAGATGATGTGCGTGTCATACATACAAATATTTTTGAAAGAGTATTATTGTAATTTACACATCTAATTACAATTTTAAATTTATTTAATATATTCAAAAAACGCATGCGAAGCTGCGGGTAATAGCTAGTTTATAATATTAGTAAAGACTAGCTGTTACCCGCGGCTTCGCGCGCGTTTTTTTAATATATTAAATTAATTTAAAATTGTGATTATACATCTAGCGTAAATTACAATAATGCTATTTCAAAAATATTTGTATCACACGCACATCATCTACTGTAACAGGTAACGTGTACATTATGTATGTGAATACTAATAGTGTATCGAATGGGATGGGATTATGATCAGCCACATGAGTGGAATTTTAAACTATACATCACCCTCAGTGCTCACACTATACAAGAAAATAATGAAAATATGAAGCTACACATCATCGAACAATATTAAATAAAACAGCTAATTAGTTACTTATTTGTCCGTAAATTCCCGTTCAAATATTACTTGTAGTCCGGTGAAGCTGTTAAGCGTAGTCATTTCTAAGAAAAAAAAAACATTATGTTATAGGCAATATTATAGGTCCAGTCGTTTCGGAGATTACCCGGAACAAATAAAAAACAGACATATCGACAGAGTTAAAAAAAATGTTGATATTTGTAGCATCACAGATTGTATTCACCAAAAATAATTTATTTTAATATAAATTAAACTCACTTTACTTTTATAATACGTATCTAATATATCACAAATAAAAAATTGGCAACAAAACGAATGTAGAATAGAGTTCTTTAAGAGTTTTTGGCGGGATTTCAGTCTGTCATGTAGTGAATTTATATTTTTTTCATAATATTGTGTTACATGATTTTATATCGTGTAGAAATTGGTTGCGTATTATATAATATCGTTTGTTTATTTTGTATAAGTGAAATGAATGAAAAATAAAACCACGAAGCATTAATTCTATGGTCTTAAAGATTAAGAAGATAAAAAATTACGTTATATTATGTAGAGGATTCGGCGCTTATACCTTTACATTAACTTGGACATAGAAGAAAACTAACTATATTGACAACTTCAGAATTGGCTGTATGGATTAATTCCTTCGACTGTCTTATTGGACGAATATTATTACTACTAAACTTTCTGAATAACAACACAAAAGGAGTTTTTGGCGGGATCTTGGTCTGTCATGTAGTGGATTTTATATTTTATTCATAATCTTGTGTTATTTGACTCTATATTTTGTAAATTTGGTGGTGTTTTACGTAATATAGTTAGTTTATTGTGCGTAAGTGAAGTGAATGGAAAATAATACCACGGAGCATGAAATTCTGAGGTGCCACAAAAACTCCCAGGAAGGTTCTAACAAGGGATCCACCATCTTGTTAGAATATTGACTCACACGACGCTTAATATTGAAATGATCGCACGACGCTTGTAATATTATTGACTACTCGACAATGGCAGTAATAATCTGATAGATTGATTGCCAAAAATAAAGTGAAAAAAAAACAACACAAAATAAACTTAAGAAATCTTTGCGATATAAACGTAACACGTATAATTAAAAATCGAAAACAAAACTAACGTAATATAAACTTTTTAAATAGGAATGCAAAATAAACCATGAAAATATTTTTGATAGAATGTTATCGCGTTACCATGGCAACGCATATAATACTGACATTAATACGCAGCGGAAGCTTCCTAAATAGCCCGATTTTGAGACATTCTTCATTAGTGCTCAGCTCCTTTTTGGTTTTAACGTGATGATATGTAGGCTAGAGCCATCCTCGATAAATGAGCTATCTAACACTAAAAGAAGCTTTTAAATCGGACCTGTAGTTCTTGAGATTATCGCGTTCAACCAAACAAACAAACAAACAAACTCTTCAGCTTTATATATTAGTATAGATGAATAGAGTTGTAAACTTTACAAATTCTATTTTTCAAACTGTCCTCAAATCTTTTGTAATAGAACAAATTTATTTCAAAAGAAAAGAAAAACACAAAAGTTCATTATTTGTAATGGAAACCTAATGGTATTATGAATAAAGAAAATCTTGAAACGATATCAGCACAAAAACATCGGTCAAGGCCTTAATTCTAGACCAGACGGGTTCCCGGGATTCACTTTTTGTTAATGGTTCTTTCGACGACTTGATTCGGCTTTGAATAAATCCGACCATCAATCATTATTCCCGCCACGTTTTATCAACTATATGTTTTTGTTTACAGAACATAAATGTATTAAGGTTACCTGTGGAACTAAATGCAAAAGAGTTAGAGGTATTTAAACACAGGAAATCCTATAACAAGTTTGTGTAATGTTGTTGTAGTGATGTAAGATTTTGTGTCACTGTATCACGCAAGCAGTGGATATCACCTCCACACACGTGGACGCAAACACGCTTACACATGAAAGTGGAAGGGTTTTGTTTTTTTCCCTTATCGAACTGAAGTAGTTTAGAAAAGTTATCCGATACAAAATACATATGAGAGTTATTGAGGCATGTATGCTTGGTACACATATATGTTTCAATAGCCTATATAAGTTGAATATGTTAGCTTAGGTTAGCCCAGATAGGTTGCGACTTGCATGAAACAGACAACAGCCCAAGCCGAAATGTGCCGTGCACCCTTGAGCTAGTTGCCAAAATAAAATCGGCTGAGTACCTTAAGCGCTCGCCTTGGTAGTCCGGTAAAACTGTTAAGACCTTTCTAGGTCAATAGCGTAATCAGTTCGAGAAAAAAAAACAAATTTGTCATTACATTTCTAAATGAACGAAATCCAACTTATCCTTTTCTAATATTGTACGTTATTTTTCAAAATCTTCAAATTTTGTACATGTAAAGTATGAACATTATAAACATGTATACAAACCCTGTATATGTTAAAGTTTGAACTTCGTTCTTAATGTATAAAAACTGAAAATCTTAAAAAAATAAAATATCTAATACGAACGATTAAAATTAGATTTACCTTATTTGAAATGTAACGACACACATAACACACACGAACTTCACTAGCGGGCATAGCGGACGTGGTTCCACCCTGATGATAAAAAAACTTGACAATAAAAATAATGACTGTTTATTTATTTGTATATATATTAAATACAAAATACAAAAGTTCAACTAGGCGCAGGCGCGGTGTGTCTGGCGGCATTTATCAAAAGGCGCTAGGTCGTCGGCGCGAAAGACGTAACATTATTAGATCAAGAAGCCGACAATATAGTTTGAATCTTATGTTTATACAGATAGGTTTGCAAACGTTTTTGAGTATTTCCTTGATAGTGCAAAGTTCGTGTTTGCGTCTCCACGTCAACAATCAGGTTTACCATCCGCCTATAGATATTTCAGATTAAAAATAAATAGATAAAACATTTAAATGAATATATAAAAGTAGATAACCACTCAATTGTATTTGAATAGAATTTTACGAATTCCGCAGGGAGATATAACATGACAATAGCCGCGACAACAATACCAGCTCAGCACTGGAGTGCATGCACACTGTATGAATTGACACATTTCCACGCGATTCAAATTGATCTATGTGTATTTGTCGGAGCGCGAATGCACCGTACAAACGGCAGAGTGCGCCCGTATACAGATTAATTATTGCAGACTCGTCACACGATTAGTGAACGGGTTTAAAATATGCGTGGATGTGTTCTTTTATACCAATAGTTTTGCATAAATAAGTATTAAGTAGTTAAAGTTGGGGAAACAGCCATATAGCGTTTTAAAAAAATACAAAATTAAATTTCGAACTGGATTTTTAATTCGACTTACCGATTAGGTGACTAATTACAGACTAACTTTCTTAAACTCTATAGCTTAATTGTAGACTATGCATTGCCATCATACATCATTCGATGTCCGGTGTGTGGGCGAGCGGCGACATCTCGTCAGCATAACAATCTCTGTTGCTATAATGCTAAGAATATAAGGCGATCGGATGATGTAGCTGTCATAACTTAGTAGAGTTTTTGGCCGGATTTTACTCTGTCATGTAGTTGATTTTATATTTTATTCATAATCTTCTGTTATTTGACTCTATATTTTGACAAATTGGTGGTGTTCTACGTGATATAGTTAGTTTATTGTGCATTAGTGAAGTGAATGGAAAATAATAACACGGAGCATGAAATTCTGAGATGCCACAAAAACCCCTTTTTTTTCTTTTTTTTTATATCATAGCAGGCAAACGGAGAAGTCGGTCACCTGATGTTAAGTGATCACCACCGTCCATAGACACTTGCAACACCAGAGGAGTAGGGGAGAGGATAGGAAGGAGAGGGAGACGGTCTTCCGGCGCTCTCATTTGCCAAACGAAACGCAACAATGCAAGCACTGTTACTTCACGTCGGTTTTTTGTGAGAAAGTGGTACTACCTCGGACGAGCCGAACCAGTCATAACCAGTAATAACTTCAGCGTGACTCTACGACCTATAACAAGGTTCTAACAAGGGAGCCATCATATTGTTAGAATATTGAAATAATCACACAACGCTTGTAATATTATTAACTATACGACAATAGCAGTAATAATCTGAAAGATCGGTTGACAAAAATAAAGTTAAGAAACATATTCAATACAAGTATTATATTTTTATAACTTCGTATCTACTGTCTGTATTTTAAGGTATTATTATTTATACTCTTTGCTGGGTACTTCAATAGATAACGTGCTGATGTTTTTTTCTGTGATTTAATTTGAAAAAGATTTGGTAGTTTTATCTTACGTCTGACTAACAAGCTACCAAGCTAGATAAAAATATATAGCTAAGCATCTTGAGCTGTTTCCGGTAGCTATACTTGGAAGTCAGTCTCTCTCTACGTTTATTATCTTGCATCACATCATTGTCTATCTTAAGGCCAGATTAGGATCGTGCGTCAAAATTTATAACTTCCACTTAATTTAATTGTTGAATTATTACTTATGCTTCAATTTCTTCGAATTATTTTTTTAAATACGCTCAAGATATTAATTAAATGGTTTAAATGTAATAAGGGCATCGTTTTGTTATATTTTTATTAATTTCAAACCAAACAAAATTTAGCAAGTAGTTCTGTCTTAGCTTTCGGGTTTTTGTTTTTATAAAATCGAATATCATACCTCTGAAATCAAGTATTATTCTGAATACGTATTCATTGCTGCTGGTGGTAACATGTTAAACTTGATTTTAAGGCTTCGGGTCAATACATGGTTCGGAACGTGTTAAGGGTTAGTTTTCAGGAGTTCAGTATCTTAACTTAAATGTATGTTCGCAACAACGCAGAATAGCTAGATTTTGGAAAAAAGCGGCATATTTAATACTAGAAACAGTGATCAATTGGTCATTCAATATTTCATACTCGCTAAGACTAGTTGCAGTGTTTTAGGTAATAGTGTTAGGTTTTACAACAAGTCCCAAGGCATATTATTGATTTCCAAAACTGCAGCATATCAAGCGGGATGTCGAAAGGCTATTGTAGGGTAGATCAATATAGAACGACGGTGGTGCCTAGAAATAAAGCCTTTCTCTATGGCCCTACTAAATACGTTGCATTCTTATAAAGATATCTTCTATATATATAATAAGAATGTAAATCTACCGTGTCTGTACTATTTTCGATTTTCATGAAAAAAAATGTTGTCTAGAAATAAGTAATACAATATATTTCAATCATATTTAGAAATGTCTGTCTGTTTGTATGACCACGCATCACTGCTAAAGTACTGAGTTCACAATAAAACCTCAACAAGAAAATTATAAAGCATATCCTGAGGAGCAACTAATTTTTTTATCAAAATCAATCCATTCTGTCAAAAGTTATTGTAATTTGAATGAAGACTGGACTAAGACTGGAGTAAGATACGAGAGAAGAGCAGTACTCTATACTAATGTTATAAAGCTGGAGCGTTTGTTTGTCTAGTAGGTTGTAGGTTGAACGTGCTGATCTCAGGAACTATGGTCCAATTTGAAAATTCTTACAGTGTAGGCTATAGGTTATATATCATTACGCTAGGACCAATAGCATCGAAACACCAATGAAGAATGTTTAAAAATCGTTTTTTTTTTCTTCTGAGAGGAGCTTTCGCTGCGTGTTAGCGTTAGTTAAAAGTAACTATACCACGCGAACGCAGTCGCGGGCACAAGCTAGTGTACAATAAAGAGATAAACCTAATCGAATTTTGCTGTCAGTTCTTCTCGATGACTATGTTGTTGACAGAAACGGCGATAGCTTTTAACTTTGTAAGCGCCTTTTCAGGGTCTGTAGAATGATGTATAAGCGATTTTGATTCTGAGTATATTATTTATATGCTACGCGGGTATGTACAATTATAGCTTGTACTACAATAATAAAATAATATATACTCATATATATCAAAGACTAAACATAGATCTAATAATCAAATTAACCGCACCAAAGTCCATTTTGTACAGTAATAAAACCAATAATGACCCATTTTGGCAGTACGAATGCGCTACGAACCTTATGATACACTCTATCATCAGTAATTACAAACTCAATAATTGTATTTTATTATTATGGGGTTTCTTGAGATGGACAGTTTGGTTTTGTTCGTTTTGGTTAAACTTGTAGGTTATTTGAAGTATGATATTTTATAAATTGTTTATACATTGTTTTATAAATTGAGACATCTCACCTAAAATCTATAGGAATGCGATGCGTTACGGTGGAGTTTGGTTATGATTATAAATAGAAGTGGTATGGTGGCATTATTCCTAAATAATTGATAGTAAATTATTAATATTTAACATAGTTATTCTGTTATGAAATGTAAGTTATCCGTTATTAGAGGAAAACGACTAAATTTGGGATAGTATCCCTAATATGGAATACTAGCATTTCTCTCAAACGGAAAATCAAATACCCAATAAATAATTATTGTCTTCATCTACTATCTCCATTCGCGCGTACAAGTTGTAGCATGCCAGTCGAATGAGCCTTTTCGTTGTTGTGACAATGTTTTGTTTTGTTGCTACCACATAACTTTCTAAGGTATGTGATAAGTACAAATTTTTTGTACAATTTGTGCACATAATAATTATTTGTTTGTAGCTTCTAAAGACCATTTAGATATTTTTTGTAGGTTTTAGCGGCATTTGATTGTATTACTTTTTTAAATATAGAAATATTAATGACAGTTTGAAGTTGTTGGAAAATCCATATGGACAGATCCACAGTATCCAATTATGGACTATTCCATATTTTTTTGTGACCAAAAAAATATTTTGTGACGTTGTTCTATCCTGATAAGAAAAAAAAACAAATTATATATCTAAACGCTCCGCGTGAATCACGTTCTACTAGTAAAAACTGCTTGAAAAACCGTTCAGCAGTTTTGAGTTTATCGTAAACAGACAAACGTGGGAAAGAATAAGGTTTATAGACATTGTAATTATATATGCACATATAGACATAAATGTATATAGGTATATATAAAAATGATAAACATTTTAATACAAATGATAAAAATTTTAATAAAAATGATAATCATTCTAATAAAAATGTGTATTTAGAGTAACTTAAATATGGATGTTTAAAGCAAATTCACAACTTCCCGCTTTGGCAAAGTTAAAACAGACTAACGTCGTTTACTCCGTTTACACAAGTGCATGTCGTGCATAAGTTTGTACATCTTCAGATACATACGTTATAGAGTTCCGTCAAGCGTGGCGAATAAACTCCAGGCACATTCATAACTACATAAGTTTTAATAGTAAGTTAAACCAATTCACTCTGTAAATAGACTAGTAATTTAAATGTGTGCCGAATAGATTGAAAGTTTTATGTCGAAACTATACAGTGCCCGCGACTTTGTCCTCATAAAAAACGTATGCGTATTTTATGGGGATTTATCGCGAGATGTCCTTAATTTTTTAAATGTAAGTTATATATATATATACAAGTAAATAAAATCGAAGTGTATGTTTTTATTTTTAAAGTAATAGCTTTATAATAAAGTGGTAAGTCTAATAAGAAGTCTTTTTTTTTACATTTTTGTGTGTCTCTCTGTTTGTTTCAGCTTGCCTCCAAAACGGTGGGACTGATTTTGACCGCAAATTCACTGGCAAATAACTGATATTGTAAGGAGTAACTTAGACTATTTTAGCAAAAATAGGATTCATATAAATCTAATCTCTAATCTAAATGTAAATCTGTTTATAACGTCATAGTAACAAACTTCAAACTAAATAGATATAAAAATATATAAAGAATAGCCCAAGATCCCACTACAAATTTCCTATGTGTATCGAGTATACAATGATTTTTTTTTTATATTTAGTTATCGAAAAAGTCAATCGGTATTATTAGAAAAAAGTTAAATACATATTGAATACTTGCTTTAAAAAAGTTATGTTTTAAATGTACCGCGCTCGTTGAATTTTTGCCATTTTGTTCTTTTGTGTCGCTTTGATTAAGTTAAATTTGCGAAAAAAGGATAACGTGAACTTGCCTCGGGCGAGCGCGGTGCATTTAGTACGAACCCTTTTTAAAGCAAGTATTTAATACGTATTTAACTTTTTTGTTATAACACCGAATATTGCCTATACATATATGTTTTGGCCACGTTGTCTATTAAAATGCACCTACCAGTACTTTTAATAAATTAATAGTTGTTGCTATAAGGAATAAATTGGGGTGTAAGGGGTGTCGAGTAACCTCTTAAGACTTGAGACACCCAAGCCAACCTCACCTGCACGTGGTGCACGCTGCTGATCAACGAACGAGGCAATGGCGAGAACGGGGTGGTAGGGTTTTATAGCCCGACTGGGTCGCAACCACCATGTATATGGCGAAAAAACCCGTCATAGTGACTCGCTTCTGCGCGTCGCGTTTCGGGATCAGCCTGTACATATCTAGTACCGGGTGACTTTCGTCATTATGGCCGGCATGACAGCGGCGACTGGCGATGGATAATCTGTCTGTCGGTGGTTGCCAATGTTTTTGGATTGTACTATGCTTAACATCAGGCATAGTGCAGTCACTTTGTCGTGCTTCAATATAAAAAAAAAAACATTACTTTTCTTTGAGAAAATAGAAAAAACTAAAGAAGCAGTGTCTAGTTATCACACACACTTTACACGAATTTTTACACTGCACAAAATGTGTTTGCTAGATTGCCTGAGTACCTACGAAGTTATGGGTAATAGCTTGTAACACATAAACCTCTAAAACCCCTTTAAAGATTTTGTTATAGTCTATATATATATATACTTAATCCCTTATGGACAAGGATCGCCTATGATACTTTGGAATATTTTTTACCTCCTAGTAAATGTGTCGACAAAATAGGTTCACCTATTTCCAAGAAAAGATTGGCAAACAGACATCTAAGCTTCTTATAGCGTATGGTATATAGTGGTTGTAATATTGTCGAATAGAATTACCGTAAACCGGTTTTTAAATATTACAAAACAAATTTCTATTAAATATGAATTTTCCTACTTGACTATTTAATTAACGTAATATCGCTTAAGTTGCTTTAATTGTAAACACAATATAGCTTTTCTAGAATCCGAAATCACTTCATCCATCGTTAACGCATACGAAAGACAGTACAGTAAAAACATCCCTAGAAAATTCTAACGGTCCCCCGTTTCCTTGCGTACTGATCTCTGATTTTTACAACTCGAAAACGTAATATGTTACGCTTTATTTACTGCGGGTGATAAATTTATTTTTATGACAGTCTTATTTTCACAAGAAAAGGTAGGAGTACCTCTAGGAGTATCATCGGAATTTTCCTTTTTTTACGAGTTATGTTCGTCGCCCTCTATAAACGATTTTATTGATGTTTTGCGAGCGTCGAATTCGACCGTTCACACTGCACGTCGAAAGTACTTTTAGGGTTTATTTCTATTAAAGTGTTCAGTTGATATTTTCCTTTGAAAAATAAATCTGACTGCAGGTGCTTTGCTTTTGAGACTTTCAGGTGTGTTTGAAATATTTCTCGCAAACGTAATGCACTATTACAGCTTGTTTGTACAAATGCAATATTTGAAGCGATGAGTGGTTATTGCGAATAAGACGAGGTTTTCGATGAAGGAAATACATGTTGACAGAACCATAGTATACAGGTTTTTCTTTATCTAAACTGGTCTGGCAAACTGCCACCATCAAATTGAAATTATGTTCGCAAGTGCACGTATATAGCTAGCAGCTTGAAAGCCAGACCCACTATAGGTTTAGGATAAACTAGCTTTTGCCCGTGAAATCGCCGCGCGGCATAATTACTTTAGGTTAACTAAAATGCAGCAGAAGATCTCAAGACAAAAAATTAACCCGATTCAGAAACATCCTTCATTGGTGCTCCGCTCCTATTGGTCTTAGCGTGATGATATATAGTAAAGAAGTCAGTCCTTCCTAGGTAACAATAAGGAATGATTCAAATCGAACCAGTAGTTCCTGAGATTAGCGTGTTTAACCAAACAAACAAAACCTCCAGCTTTGTAATATTAGTATAGATTACTACTCTTCTCTCGTACTTATATGGACCTGTCATTCAGATTACAATAACTTTTGATAGAGTAGACCGACTTTAATGAACAACAGACTAAGTAATACTCGACGATATGCTTGATGATTAATCCAATACTTTAGCAGTGATGCGTGTTCATACAAACAGGCAGAAAGACAGAGGTGGACAGACAGAGAGACATTATCAAAAGTGATTGAAATTGAAAATGATTGGAATTACTCTCGTCAAAATCGGTCCAGCCGTTTCGAAGATTACCCGGAACAAACAGACAGACAACATTTTTTTAAATTGCATTTTTGTTATCAGTAGCGTGTATACTTTCGTACCCAATCAGTATTTTTTTAATTTTGGTATTACATATAGACACTTCATTTTTATTATATGTATAGATTCCTAGACACCTGAAATATTTGACAATATTTTTCACGAAAATCGAAACAGTACAGGCACGTTAGATTTACATTTTTATTATTTGTATAGATAGATAGAAGATGTTTATAAATAATATATTACGATAACTTTATTGGTATTTATTATTACAAAGTTTTATCAGGATCGGTTCAGAAGTCATAAAATTTCTCTTACATAATTTTAATAGAATAATACTGTTATAATAATGGCGGTAAGTCGACTCCAAACATTAACAACACGTATGTTATCTTACAAAACATTACCGAAACAGTTAAATGGAATAATATAATATAGTAAATTATTATATAAACCTGTTCATTGTTAATAATTTACGGCAATTAAAATGAATCAAGTGATTAACCAGCGCTTTGACAATAAAGGAGTTTAATTAAAGCCTCCAACGAATGAATGTTATTAAAATGAAAATTATTCTGATTGAAACTGATTTTCTTGGAATATTAAGCGCGGTTATGAGATACAGTATGAAGCCCCCTGTATATAATTCGAGGAATAACATTATTTGCAATTTTATCACCTACTAGCCGTTATCCGACTGATTCGTTGGTAAAATCGACTTTAAAAAATGTTATTATAATTATAAGAAATATATCTTTTATAATATATTTTTTTAATGAAAAATGCAAATCTTGTGAGGTATAAACCTAACAGTTTATTTTAATTTAAAATGTTTTTTTTTTTAAGAACCAAGTTAGGCTCGTTCGCCCAGGTACTTAGAATTAATCTCTACACATTTCATACTAGACTTATTTGAGTTTCAAGCGATGATAGTTCAATAAAGTGTATTAGCCGCAACACAAAATTTCATAGTTAGATCTAATAATCTTCTCATCTTTTGCAGAATCACCGAAACCAGCTGAATTTTTAAAGTGGTCTATGAGAAAAAAGGTCGTGTACCTCTGATTTAAACATTTATAACGCTATTTCAACTATGCGAATAAAATAGAACATACATTTTAAAGGGAAACAGACAGAAAACCCAACGCATTGTTACGCACCGCACTGTGATGACGTACGTCACTAAAAAGGACAAATTATCGGTAGTGACACCTCATAAAAACAGCCGGTCGTTTACCTACGAAAACATTTGCATTTTATTGGAATACACTCGAATTTGCATTACAAACGACATTGATGGTCGATCACAAAACAAACAAACGGAATGGAAAAACGTCAAGGCCGGAATCTTTAATTGTCTACTTCAGCGACACGTTTATCATTTAGGAAAATTTATTTAACTCTAGTGTTCGTCGGATGATTGAAATTCGACCATATATATACTGTAAATTCTATATGTAAGAAGTGGAGATAGAGACTTATAAATTAAAACTGTGACACGCCTATTGTATAGAAAACTTTTTTTTTATAAATATTATTTTTACTGATATTATTTAACTCGTTAATAGCTACTAAACAAAAGAACCCCTGTTTCCCTACAATATTTTACTTCATCGAAAGCTCAGACTATTTGTAACGATTACAACCTACGGTACGTCTATCGACACAGTGTCTGAACACATTACAACTGAGACATCGTTACTTGAAAACGTTAATAAGTTGCAAAAATATCTGCGAAATGTAAAAATATTTTTTTGTTATTCGCCATTTTTCAGTTACATCTGTCATTTCTCTCCATTAAAATTAGAATAGGACTGTCATAGAAAACTATTGTAGTAATATAATGTAAATATTATATTGTGAATCTGGAATTGATGTATTTTTATTCCAGAGATTTATAGCGGCGCTTTATTATTTTTTTAAAGCTTGAATGTTCTCAAGATAAATATATTATGTCCACTTTATACATATTGTTAGCTGGTCAACTTTGTCGGACTCGCAGAAAAATATTCATACTACTAAGTAGACGAAATCAATTACAAGTTAGTTTGGCCATAAAAGAGGTAGATTATTACGCTGTGTTTGTAGAAATATACTGGCATGTACTTTATATTATTGGTAAAGAGAAATATTTGTTTATTTAATACAAAAACAAATTAAAAAAAAGTGACGGCGTAAGGATTCCGATAGAAGTAAACTATATTTTTTATTACGAAGAAAGATTCTAATTAAAAATACAACGAAAAGCCAAAGCCATACGGTTTTTCCAAACGGTTACCCATCCAAGTAATGACTACGCCCGACGTTGTTTAACTTGAGTGATCGGACGAAAACCACTGTTTTCAACATACCATCCAAAACAATGTTTGCTGCCACCACTTTTATTACAATTATTAACTAAGCCACATGTATAGCTAAAAAAAAAAATATGTTTACAGTTCACACGCAGTAGAAATGACACTTTAAAATATATTAATATAAAGGATAGATACACACGTACTAGCACACGTATAATTCTCCAACCAAATCAAGTATTATATAGTGCATTACACAATAAGGACACTGCAAAAATAAGAAACACTGTATAATGTATAATATCTCATTATCTTACACGTGTAATCCTAGATGTATACCTATGTTTGTCTCTTTCTAACATTGCTTTATTATTTCATCGAGTTTTCACTTCAATACATTTTAACGTCTTCACATTTTAAAAGATAACGCCTTTTTCCCTGTAGTACAATATTAAAATATTCGAGAAAATATGAGAATACATAAGTTAGAGCATAAAACAAATCCTACACGTATACTGGCACTTAACAGTTACCACGAATCAATATGGTCACCCAACTTTATTCGTCCATTTCTCGACGGAGCACAAATGCCACCACAGCTAGAATAACCAGTTAAATTCACTTTCATTGCAAATTACACGTTACAGTTATTATTGTGTTTTACTGCGAAACGTGAGTATCTAAGTGTGCTTTTAAGTCTATTTTATTTGTGTGTGGTACCTCAAATGAATTCAAATGTGATTGCTATGAATTGTTTTTATTGTAAACCAAAGCAAAAAAAAAATGACGGCATTGTACCTATGTTGCAGAGTATAATTTAATCAGGAAATCTCCCATTTATTGGTAGACCTCGCTGTCAAACACTAAAGTTAAAATCAACTGTCAGAAACTTAGTAAAAATGTTAATATCTGGCATAAGCGCAATACATCAGGAGCATATCGAGGTCATCTGTGACGCGTAACGAGTATTTTGAGGAATTTTTTTTTTTTTGGAACTGACTACACTACTGACCTAGCAACGTCTTAACAGCTTCACCGGACTAGTAAGGCGAGCGCTTAGGCCACTCGGCCAACTTTATTTCACAACTAACTCGGCGCACCTCGCCTTGGGCTGTTGCCTGATACGTGCAATTCGCGACCTATCTGATCTGACCCAAGCTAACTATTCATACATATATGAATTGTTAGAACATATATGTGTACTAAGCATACATACCTCAACGATTCTTGTATATATTTCGTATCGGATAATTTTCTAAACTATTACAGTTTGATAAGGGAAAGAAACAAAACCCTTTCACTTTCATATGTAAGCGTGTATACGTGCACGTATGTGGGGATGATATGTGTAATGTTGTTGCAGTGACATAAGGTTTTGTGTGAGAGTATCGCGCGAGCAGCGCACTCAAGGGCTCCACGCCAAGGGAATGGACCTAGATATGAAACGCTGCAGAGGGGGGCCTAATCTGGTGTGCGGGAGCGAAATTTACCCGCAGACCACGGCGGCGTGATCTGTGGTTCGCTGCCATTATATTATCGGGAGGGTCGGTAAAAATATGTCGCGGACGACTTTTATAGCGCGCAACGTTGGATACGGTTTCATATTTTGCGGCGGATACCATTAACGGCCTAGGATGGTTCGCGGATTTTTCGAAGTAACTACTAGTAAGTGATTTTATTTACGCGCAGATAGAAGGAATTTCCAGGTCCCTGTGAAGATGCTTATTCCGGAAGTACCATGGGGCACCGTGCTATGGGGCACCGAGTATGTCGAGGTCATCTGTGACGCGAAGCCATAAGAATTTCACGTACCAAAAAAAAAAAAAAATTATCTCAATTTTGCTAAATAGATTGACGTTTAAAAAAGATACCAGATAGTTCCAAAATTTATTCGTTTTTCGAAATACATATCTACTTCATCTGTTGCGGTCTTGGTGTCACACGAAATACCATTCGTTGAAATACTTCGATAAATAAATTCATACCACTTGACAGTTGAAATCCGTGCTTAAATCTGAGCTCCAAGGCATAGAAAATCGAATCGCATCTTGAATACAATTACCATAAAAAATTCAACTGAAAAATATTTCGTAATAAATTCCTTATACGTACTAGAGAGATTTTCGATGTGATTTATCAGACGTCAGGGTACCAAACCTACGGCAATATACGATATTGTCACAGCGCGGACAACTAACGCAAATAGAAAAGAAAATGTTTATCGGGACGGATTGAAAAAAAAAAAAAAACAACAAAAATTTTAAGTTGTCTCATCTAGTGTCGAGTAGTATCCGTGTAAATGGGTACACGAGCGGTACGACGCCTGTACTAGACGAGGTAGGCGGAGCTTGAAACTCCTGCGCGGGTCATACGATGTGTAGGAGGGATGGTTTGATGGGATATCTGCAATGCGGATAACGGGGAAAGGAAAAAGTTATATAAGCTTTGGTAACGGTCGTTTGGGGATTAGTGTTGTTGTATCCAGGGAAGAGTCTACAATAGTCTGCGTGAGTTCGCGAACCTTCGTAACCGTTATTCTAGTTCGTCATAACGCTAGTTCTCATTAAAAGAACAAAGGAAATAGTTACTTTGTCAATAAATGTGCGCGAGAGTTCGTTCGTAACAAAATTAAAGTCGAAACCTACGCAGTCCAGCTACAGTGCCGGCAAAGTGTCTCGAATTGTACAGCATTAGTCAGAAATCCGCATGGTTTACCTAGACCATGAGCATCTGAGGGCAGGGCCGAGGTAGCAGTCGCGATGTTCTTCACGTGGTGCGCGAGAGTTCGTCAAGTGTATTAGAGAAAATCTCTTAAAGAAAGCATATTAAAAGAGCGTCAGTGAAAGAAGTGCGTGAATTAATGGTCAATTTAGAGTCAGTACAGTGAATTAGTTGCGAATATTAATTACGTAATCAAGCTAAATAAACACGTAAAGTTACGTCTTGGCGAAGTTAGGTATTGTTGTGTTATAAGTATTCTAATCCATAATTTGTTAATATCTTGTGTTCGTGAGACCTACGAGACTGTAAGTAATTTATAAATTATTAGAATATAACCTTGTGTGTGAATTTCTATTTATAGAATTCAAACAATAACCTGTTGCGTAAATGATCACAATAAGACATACATTACATTGCATTAGCAAAAAGGATCTGTAATTCTGTTTTATCAGAAAGAAAGATTATTTAATTGGTGTCAATCTATAATTAGAATTCGTTCTGAGTCAAGTTCACAGGCTTTTGGCTAAGTAGAGGTTAGTATTATGCATTTAGTAGTTGTTGGCTTGAATATATATATATTTGTCTGAAGAATGTGAACTAGATTCTACTGGTATATTCACCTTCTTTGTTATTCTCACAATGCGCGAGTTACAGATCTTTTAGCTATTAATATTAATAATTGTTACATGAATCGGATACATTATTGAATACATTAAGAAGGTTTGAATTCTATAAAAGTCAGGTAATTGTTTATATGCAGTTGTTGTCATAAAGTGTGTAAAGATGTGATAGTTCAACCATGTATTTATGCAACAGCAATGATTATTTCACTAAAATGTAAATTATTATATAAAGTAAGTTCAATATATTGCAAACCTAATTAGAAACTTTAAAGTTAAATAAACATAATATTATTGAGGAATATAAGCTGGTAACTAGGGTAGGTTCTCTAAATAATTTTAATATGTTGTACTCAATAATTTTATTCGTATGATTCAACCAAAAGTATTTATTAAAGAACACAAACAAAGACACAGTACTATACATAAGCTAAGGTATTGTAGTTCTGATTCTATCAGAATGAGGTAAATTGAGGAAGAGAAGGTTCGCATTGGTAAATCTGTGACTTTATAGTTTACTTACTAAATAATTCTCTAAACTGATGTTGATTCGAGTTCATAAGCTTTTAGTCAGCAGTGTTTTATTATAGGGAGTCCCAGTAGGCGTTGATTTGGGTTGCACCTAAAGCATATTACGCTTCGGCGTTTTTAACTCTCTCTCTCTACCAGGTAAACCGTTTTGCTGGGTAGGGAAGGGGTTACATATGCCTGAGGGGAAGTAGGGTTGTTGTCAGCGATACGTTAGCCCTGACCCGGGGATTGGTTTGGTCTGAAATGCATTGCGCATCTCCACCAAAGCACGAACCGGTAGCCGTCTTTTGTCTGACATGATCAACTCTCATGAAGCCTCTGCCTGGTGTTGTCTCTCGACTTAACTCAAAATCAGCATCCTCTTGTGTTTATAATTCAAAAGAATATGAACTGGATTCTACTGAAAGTTATGGGAAGCTTTCTTTAAGATTGTCACAACCCCACACTATACTCTTTACAACTATCAACAATACTTGTTACATAAACCATTTATATTACTAAAGTTTAATTATAATTGAATTCTAAATCCTCAATCAAATATATGACTATATAACTTGAGTACATGATTATAATAGGAATCTTAAGAAGTTACAGATAAAATAAGGCAAATATATTGCCATAAAATATAAAGATTAATCTATAATACAAAAAGGGTATAGAATTAAGTTGAGATCTCAATAGGCTAAGATAATATTAGTATTGTAATATTATAAATGAATATTTATATATATAATATATACATATATATATATATAGAATATATCTATTTTTGGTGCTTAGGCCAGATCGAGTTTCTTGCCGGTTCTTCTCGACTGGATAGGTTCCGAACCGGTGGTAGAGTCTTCTGAACCACACTATACAATTGCTTTGCAAAGGGATTGAACCCTTATGCCTATACAATCAACTATTACCAGTATCGCTTGAATGTGTACTGAGCAGAGTTAGCACAGCATTATTTAATTTATTTGTTGTTATTTATTAACAACTTTGGTAAAGAATATTCTGTGTGGGATCCTCTTAGCACATTATAAAGTAATGGTGACTGGAACCAATCAGAAGTTCAACTACCAACCTAAATTAAACACTACAATACTAGTTGTAGTCTAGATGCTAGTGCCGACTTAGCTCTGCACATCCTGCACCAATCCTAATCCGCTTTCCTTTTGGAACTAGTGCGATTATATAATTCTATTAATGGTTATGCCTACCAATTAAAAGGCAATAATATATTTACTCTAATGGGTGATTTAGCCTTTTGAATAATCAAACTGCTATGATTTGCACCCCATACTACTTTGTTAGGGCGTAGCTAGTCTTCTCTATATCCATGTCCTTTGATCCACACTGTGTTAAGTGACCTGACGAGTGGATTGGAGCTGACCTTTATGTCTCTCCTCGTATCCCAGTGTCAATCGTGTCGCTATACCCGTGTTGGGGAGGCTTGGATTGAAGCAAGTTACATTTCCTCCTCGGATTGACTTTGTCTCCTTGGAACTTCTTCTTCTATCTCGTGGGAACCATGGTAGTCTTGATGTTTATCAGCTCCAATCACTCACTAGAGATTAATCTACGACATTTCTTCAATTGATTTTATTAGTTCCTAAACTCCTTATATCTCCGCCTCTTATACATGTAATCTCCCAGCAATGCTGGTAGAAGTTGATTGTTGGGCTTAACTGTAAATTCACTGTAATTACAGTTGCCTCTCAGAGGTGGGCTTGAGGAGGTGGGTCTTTTAAAAAAAAATATAAAAATACTTTACAAGACCTAACACATTTATTACATAACTTAACATTCATAAAGGGTATTTATAGGGTGTATGTATATAATAATTTAATGTATTATGTCTACAATGGTTCATTTAGAGATTTAATTTGACTTTAAATTATTACATTTAGTACTTGTTATTTGTTTACTTTATTTTGTAAAACTGTCTTAATATGTGTTATTACTTCATTTAACTGATTTTAACCAACTGCATTTAATATTCATCATTATTTACTATATTTGATTTTAACTAATTGCATTTAATATTTGTTATGTGTTTTCTAAAGTTCTAACTACATTAACTATGAACAATGTAATGTTTTGTGAGTACCAGATTAAAACAACTTGGTTCTACAAATTTTGTTTCAATACACAACGTAAAAGGGTCCTAATTACTAAATGATCATGGTAATAATAATAAGAGTGATGGTGAGTTGGAGATGAGGGAGATGAAGTGACGCTGGTGTTGAGTGATCTCAGAGAGATGAGAGCTCTATGTATGTATGGAAGAGGGAGGGGCGTTACATAACGCAAATAGAAAAGAAAATGTTTATCGGGACGGATTGAGATTTTGTGTGATAGGTAACGTATTGTCTCGTTCACAATACACACTCACCTAAATAAGATGAGATACAAGATTATTTTTGCTTTTCTATGTAGGAAGACGCTATTTAACAAACAGCGGTATTGTTTGATGATATCTCGTCCGTTGTTGTGGATTGAATTGAATGAGACAATGTGAATAAAATTATCTATACATATAATAAGAATGTGAATCTAGCATGTTTGTACGTTTTCGATTTTCGTGAAAAACATTATCAGGGCTATAGAAAAAAATGTCAATCCAGTCGTAAGGATTGCCGATAGTAGTGAAAACTCAAAACAATTAAATAAATGTCTTCTCTTTTGCGTTTTCATATTAATTATACCTAATGTAAACGACAATATTTAAATTTCAGAATTTGTTTATTTAAATTATTAACATGTGTAATTGTTAGAGCCACGCTGAAGCTATTCTTGATTTCTGTATGAATGGGTCAGCTTGCCCGGGGTAGCACCACCCTCACAGAAAACCGACGTGAAGTAACAATGCTTGCATTGTTGCGTTTCGTTCGGTCAGTGAGAGCGCTAGAGACCCATCTCCTCTCTCCTCTCCCTTCCCCCCTCTTCTCCCTTCCCCTCTCCTCTCCCCTCCCCTCTCCTCTAATCTCTCCCCTTTCTCTCAGTTCTCCCAAACACAGGCTGGCAACGCACTAGCGACTACTCTGGGGTTGCTAGCGTCTATGGACGGCGGTGATCGCTTAACAACAGGTGATCCGCATGTTCGTTTGCCTCCTGATATAAAAAAAATGTGGTTTCCATATCTACTGACACTCGGACCAATAATTATATACATTTTATAAAATCTAGTAATCAATCAAACGTAGAATAATCTGTAAAATAACAATATTACAAGCCATTACACGTCGCTAAACTGTGGGAAGTCGTGCAAGTGTAATATGGTCATGCTTACGTAGCATGTCATGACTTGAAGTTATAAATTTATTTCCTGTCAAAAATAAAGTTTTTTTTTATATTCAACAGGTACGTGCTTGGCCACAATCTCACCTGATTGTAAGTGGCGATGTATAATGCTTACCCAATAGATGCCTATTGACTCTACTCTTGAAGACTCTGGGAGTCTCTGAAGACTGAATTTATACGACGTGGGAAAGACAGACGTCGGGAGTGAATTTCACTCCTTAGCCGTACATATAACTAATGTGGAAGCAAATCGCTTCTCACGAATAACAGCAACAACAACCACGTAAGTGTGGAACCTTCACGGCTTCTAGTCGTCCTTTGATGGAATGGGGACGCTGGAATTATATCATGTAATTCCTGTGCGCACTCTCCAAAATGTAACCTATAAAAAACTGAGAGACAAGATACTTTTTATCGATGCTCTAAACTGAGCATTCTTGTACCCCACAGTGCATCATCACCGACAAGCCGACGAGCACGACGCTCAATAGATCGAGAGCGACCAGAATTGATTAAAGATGAAAGTTTTTAGTTCATGAATATAGGTACCTTTCAGCCACAAAAAGTACCGGTCCCGAGAGATGGGTTAAACCTGTATGTGCTAGAAAATAGTGAGGCAAAAAACTGCGTTGATGTTTAAATAAATGAACTACAGTTAAGGGAGATTGGCCCATACGTTGCGGTAATTACTAACATTTAATACGTTCGCATTCCCGTCGACTAATAAAGTCACAATGGGAGTGAATATTGATACGGTTCGCTCAAATTCAATCATTAGCAGGCTAATTAGTTCTACAATTAATTAGTCATCGGATTGAATATTTCATTTAGTATTCATTCCAGTTATTAGCATTAGTTATTCGGATGTCTTCATATTTGCATATTAGTAGATTAGCGGATTCTCCTCCGCTTGTTTAGGCATTAAAAAATGTTTTTTTTTTTATATTATAGGAGGCAAATGAACAGGTGGGTCACCTAATGTTAAGTGATCACCACCGTCCATAGATACCTGCAACTCCGAGTGAGCCACAAGTGCGTTGCCAGTATGTATTGGTCGAGGAAGGGAAGAGAAGAGGGGGAAGGTGAGGAGAGCGGGCCTCCGGCGCTTTCACTGACCTTTTTTTTTCGAAATGACTACGCTATTGACCCAGCAAGGTCTTAACAGCTTCACCGGACTACTAAGACGAGCGCTTAAGGCACCCAGCCGATTTTATTTTGGCAACCAGCTCAAGGGTGCACGGCACACCTCGGCTTGGCTGTTGCCTGTTGCATGCAAAATCGCGACCTATCTTAGCTAACCTAGCTAACTATTCATATATGTATGAGTTGTTGAAACGTATATGTGTACCAAGCATACACGCCTCAACAACTCCTCCATAGATTTATTATCGGAAAAAAAGAGCTTTCAGTTCGATAAGGGAAAAAAAAAGTAAACCCTTCCACTTTCATGTGTAAGCGTGTAGGCGTGCACGTGTGTGAGGGTGATCGTGTAGTGTTGAAGCGGTGATGTATATTTGTGTGTCACCGTATCGCGCAAGCAACGCACTCAAGGGCTCCCTACCGAGGGATCGAACCTAGGCTTGAGCCGTTGCCGTGGGAGGCCTAATCGGGTAAGCCGTTGCCGTGGGAGGCCTAATCGGGTGAATTTTTACTGACCGAACGGAACGCAACAATGCAAGTACTGTTACTTCACGTTAATTTTCTGCGAGAGGATGGTACTAGCCCGGGCGAGCCAACCCATTCTTGCTGAAACCAGAAATAGCTTAAGCGTGGCTCTAACACTTACAAAATTTGTAAAAACTCAATCGAATGAAATAAATAAGTAGTCTAGAAATATTTATGAAAAATGCTGCATTTAATTTTAAATAGACCTCTGTTGATACGTTCAGTTTTTTTTAGGCAATTAAATCTCAAACAACTTCATTTTCATTAAATACCTTTAAATAGATGATGCTTACAAAAATACTTTAAAGAACGACACGATACCTATTCACAATATACAGGTGACTGATTGAACACTCGCAATATTGGTTGATAGAGTTTACAAAACTCATATTCAACACTATACGTGCCTTCGTTTACATACAGACTATCACGGATATATGGCGAGCGAAGTGTGTCGGCTGCGTCACCATTGCTACTACGCTGAGAGCTATGGGTTCCAATCCTACACAGTGCAAATATTTTTTCGATTGGCATATGTTTCTTCTGTCTGACCCAAAGAAACAAAGTACTGTATTTTGTTTTCATGGATTGTATTTAAGTAGAATCACTCTACTCTATCTCGACACCAGATGGCTCTATGTTATTAAGATTTATATTGTAACTAGTTTGAATCCACTGCGTCAATAGTTCTAAATTAGATTTGATCTATACTTCGGGAACGGTATAATTTTGTGAATGAACGGTACCCTTTTCTGGACACTTAGGAACGTGCATGTGACATGTCATAATGATCGGTTAAGTATTTAAGGCGTGAAAGTTATACAAACAAACAAACACACTTTTATAATATTAGTAAAGACTGCTAAGATTTTAATATGGATCAAGTTTTTACCAACTGTTATTATTTATACTAAAAAGTAAATAATACAATATAGCTGATATAATACTAAGGTGGATGCAACTTTGCACTTCCGCTTGGAACTGATTGACCACTACTACGTCTAACTACAACAAAAAGAAAATCAATTAATCAATAAACATATATTTTGTATATATTAATTATACAAAATATAACTAAAATATAATAATCATTAATAAATTAATCAAAATATGTTGTAGATTGACATGTAATCTCGACAATCGATTGCACGTGTTTCGCTCCTTTACGGAGCATCATCAGATCGATGTTGACTTTTCCGTTACGAGCGGGCGAGAAAGTAACGCCTTCTTCAATTAAATAGCTGAAATATTAAATCAAAGGAAACTCTTGCATTTAGTTGGATTCCATAATAAATTTCAATAGAAATGCCAAGTGGGATTCTTAGACTCTTTAAAAATTGTTAGAACCTTATAAAACCAATTTTCCGTTAAAAAATAAGTGTTAATTAATCCTAGTTTGTTCGAGAATAATTATTACTGTTTCAAAAGAAAATTATGTTTTAATAAATACCCACATGACACGGTTTCTATTAGTTTTAGACGTCTAATGAAAATAACACTACCAATTTAGACCCTAAAATCAGATTAAATTGACTAAAACCCGCCCTCATTCGACCCTTTACCCTCACCGCACATTTTCTAGATTTAATGCTAAGCACACCCATTTGTTTCCATTCAGCATTTCAGAATCGTTTAGTGTGTTATTTTATAGTATAATACTGAAACTTTTCTTCATTATACAAGTAACGTAAGCCTCTTACCGAAGCCATAATAACCACGCCATCGCACGGTATATTGGTGATGGTGATCCACAGTTCCGACTAATAGTAGCTCTACAATAACATTTCTTAGGTTCAGGTTTCTTCCTGATACTTTCATTCACCGTCAGTCGATACTGTTACCCGTTAACGCTCGTCTCTGTACATACGCAAAAAACGAATGTAAAAATATGTATGATGAAAATATAAATCAGACCGAGTCTCTTGTCGATTCTTTTCGATGATGTTCATAAGCGCCTTTTCAGGACTTAAACTCTATAAAGTATTTTTGATTTTGATAATAACTTGCAATTTAAAGTTCTTTTTTTTTCAACCTGGTTACGCTAATGACCTAGCAATGTCTTAACAGCTTCACCGGACTACTAAGGAAAGCGCTTAAGACACTCAACCAATTCTATTTGGGTAACTAGCTCCAACGTGTACGGAACACTTCGGGCTTTATCATTTATTAATTGATGATTCTTTCACCTTAACTAGAAAAAGTTATACTTAAATGTTTGCTTTATTCTTTATTTATTATATAAATCTGTAACATAATTACATGATTTATTTACATTATTCTGTGCGCAACGTTTAACTATTGTAAGATTCGACTACAACTAATGAAATAGTACAAATTTTATATAAGTATATATATGAAAATCAATTATTTTCGGGAGGTTATCGCTTTAAAAGGTTGCAATATCGGTAATGGTTACGAAGCCGTGTTTACATTCATTAAACATACTTCAAAGGAGAAGCAAATAAGCCTTTAGCGTGAACGAAACGTAAGCCTGTATTATACTTACTAATATAGACTTACTTATACGTAAATTAGTCGCATACACAATTGGATTCCATAAAACCATCAATAACAAATAATTATCACACTTTTATACAGTAATATTATCTAAAGATCACATGGATAATATAAAAGCTATAATTTATGAAGATGCTAGCCCATGCCCGGGACTTCGTCCGCGTAGAATAGTTGGTACCAAAGGCTAACGGTAATATGAAGCTCACAAAACGAAAAAAAATACGATTTTAAAATATTTTTCATTGGGGCTTCGCTCCTACTTGTCTTATCATGATCATATATAGTCTATGACCTTCCTCGATAAATGAGCTATATAACACTGAAAGAATTTTTCAAATCCGACCCGTAGTTTCTGAGATTACCCCCTACAACGTCACAAACTCACAAACTTTACCTCTTTATAATATTAGCGTAGATTGCTTAAAATTAATTTAAACTGGACAATCTCCGGTTCATTGGTAGGTTTCACAGTCAGTCACAGAGGAACTTTTTTTTGTCTATCATACGAGGCAAACGAACAGGTGGGTCACCTGATGCTAAGTGATCACCATCGTCCGTAGACACTTGCAACACTAGGGGAGTTGCAAGTATATTGCCGACCTGTGTTTTAGGGAGGGGAGAGGGGAGGTGGGAGGTGGGTATCCGGCGCTCTCACTGACCGAACGAAACGCAACAATGTAAGCACTGTTACTACACGTCGTTGTTTCTATGAGAGAGTGATACTACCCCAGGCTAGCCGACCCATTCATGCTGAATAATAGCTTCACCGTGGCTCTACCACCTACGAACGAATCACATAGACTTAGAGATTTTTATTTTGAAATCTCTGTTCTTTAATGAAATAATCATCAGCCTGTAAAAGACCAACTATAGGGCTATAGGCGTCTTTCCGAATAAAGGTAAGATCTTAATCACCACGGCAACCCAGGGCGTGCGTATTGGCGATATCAAGTTTTGAGGTTTCCACAGTTTTATATTTTCCCACGTGCTTCGGTACTTTCTACAAGAATATTTCTCAAGTTCAGGTTTCTTCACGATGTTTTTCTTCCTTGTCAGCCAATAGGGTTACCAGTATAAATAAGTAAATGTTCGTGAATTACGAAAAGTTCGTTGCTACATGCTGGGTTTTGAACCTGTGTACATTGAATTAGCATAGCGTAGTAATAATAATTTGATGTACATAATTCTTACAAAGTAACAAAATTATTATTTTTTCTAATATATTTCGTTTTTGGTGTAAGAAGCTCAAAGGGATCGTATAGTATAAGTTAAAAAACATCTTAGAAAAATATACCATAAATTACAGGGAGTTGTACTACGCAATAAAAATAGGCTGGGCCCTTAAATCTCTTTCCGATGGATTGAATCTAATGTAGATGCTTCCGAATCGAGGAAATGTAGCAAGGTTTTTCCGGAAACCGAGCAACATTAAGTTAACTTATTCGATGACAAGATTTTCTTAACGAGTGCTTAATCAAGTGATAAGACTTATCCGTTCTTAACAGACTCAAAAGGTCCCTATTTTCTTGTGTAAAAGACAAAATACGGTTAAGTGTATTTTCGATTCTTATTTTTTGCATGACATATAATTAATATCGGCGGCTACTTAAAAAAATAATAGATATTTGAGTATTACTTGATTTTTTAATTGGATTTTAAATTATTGTTTGAGAATTAGGACAAGGTGTAATGTAAAGTGAAGGAAATAAAATATTATTTTACACTTTTGAGCTTATGTTTTCTTTAAGGCGGCTCCTTTTTCCGTGAATAAAGACCTATTACGGGACGCTTGGCAAACATGAAACATCGAAATTGTTCGAATCGAACGAGTCTGAAATTCTCAAATAACACTGTATGTGTCGCACACAGTCGCTTGCGCATGGCATAGCGTCGCCACGTCTCACACTCACACCACGACCTGTATCGCCACGCCAACAATCAGGCTTACCCTCACCTATAGATGTTTCAAATCGAACCAATAGCTCCTGAGATTAGCGCGTTCAACCAAACAAATAAACAAATAACTTTCATAGTATTAGTATACTCGTAGATTACGAGGTTTTTCTGATACTTAACTTGAGCCGTTATTCAAATTACAATAACTTTTGATAGAGTCAACCAATTGAAATGAAATAAAGCCTAAGTTACTCTCGAGGACATGTTTTTTGAGATTATACTAATGTGGTTTTATTGTGAATCCATTACTTTAGTAGTGATGCGTGTTCTTACAGACAGGTAGACATTTCTAAAAATGATTGAAATATATTTTATTACTTGTTCCTTATGTAACATTTTTTTATGTGAAACATCTATAGGCGGGGGTAAATTTGATTGTTAGCGCTGCGACGCAAAACACGAACATTACAATATTAACGAAATACTCAAAAACATTTGCAACCCTATCTTGTACGCCACTTGTTCTACTTGTGTTACACTGCACGCGCCGACAACCTAGCGCTCTTTACTAAATGTCGCCAAAGACACCGCGCCAACGCCTAGTTGAATTTTCGTATTTAAACAAAATGAATATTTATGTAATAAAATAAATAAACAATCATTATTTTATGGAAATAATTTGTAGTTTTTTTTTTACCTTTACACTATTCACTATTCCTGTCGTAATTTGTTATTTTATGCATTTAACCTATACAAAACAATTATGATGGTTCACATCTACCAGGCGTCCCGTGACAGCTCAATTTTTTTTTGCACTAAAATCGTAAAAGAACAGACACGTTAGATTTACATTCTTATTATATGTATAGACAGCATTTTTCAGCAGTTATCAGATTATCAGATATATGTCATCAATGTTATAGCTATCTATTGCACGTATTCCTTGCGAATAGTATTCTGTTTCTGGATGCAAGATATACCATATCCTTTTATGTACCCTTAAAAATGAAGTAGCAAATTATCAAGACCATTAGTTGAGAAATTAAGACATCATTGCGTGACAAACAAACTCACAATTACATGTATATTGCTTGTAAGGATTTATTATAATCTCCAACTGAGGTTTTATAGGCCAATCTTGTAATAGACTAATACATATGACTCATATATCCTTGATGTAAGTAAGGGTATATCTGTTTTTGTTACGTCCTTCGTGTCCCCTGTTGACCTAAAGGACTATAAGTACGGTTCTAAATGCTGTCCCGTTCCATTACAATAAATGGGATACCTAATGTTTTTAAGCTCGTGGACTGTATTCGACGGGCAATTGCCCACGTTAAGTACTAACGAAATACATTTGGCTATTAGTTTCTAGAGAAGATGGAAAATTATAATACATATATGTATTTTTATCGTGGGATTTTTTTCTGCTCGATGATGTAAGATCGAAGTACTGATGAAATTCCATCATGTCCGTAAATATACACAAGGAAAAATTTTAAATAATTTGATGACTTTTTCTTAAACGTACAGGATCGAACTGAGTTTGTTTATTTATATATTTATCTTCCTTCCCATTCTTTATCGTCAATATTTTATTTTTATAAAGAACTAGCTGACCTGTGCTCATTTTGTTGGATGATAAATATTTTAATTAATTTATTTATTTAAGCTTTTGTATATCAATTATATACATTCATTACAAGAGCATCTCAAATTTAGTTATTGGTACAATGGGCGGACATACTGCTATTAGCAATTTCTTCCAGGCAATCTTTGGATGGATTTGTTCAATGGAGTAGAATCAGGGGTATTATGGATGTACAAGAAAATAACTAGTTAGTACCACCTTTTTTTTTTACGTGGGGAAATCCCTTATGGATACCCACCCTACCGGGGGAGAGTGTGGGTTATGTCCGACTCGCACGGACTAAAACCCCACGGTGTACCGACAGACCGTGACGTTGGGGCGGCAAGGGATCGTTCTATGCTATTCCCCTTAAATAGCCGTCCCAACGGTCCACCCGGCGGAAGGTTACCGCCGGGCTCCTACCTATAGAGAGGCAGCTGGGTACACGCCAGTTGCCCCTCCCCCTCGTCCGCCGGATCTGTGCAATGAGGGGATGAGCCCCCCGACTGCATCCCCTCAGGTCCAGCTACGGTGGCAGGAGGAGTTGGGCAAAGTGCCGCCTCCTCCTGCCGATCCTCCTATGGTGAAGATGGTCACTGAGGGGATCCGCCTCGCGGGCCGTCTCCACTGCCTCCTTTTGCGAGATGACTTCCTCGCAAAAGGAGGCCACTGCTCGCCACGCCTGTTCACTGCCGAGCATGGACGAGACCACGCTCGGCAGCGATAAATCCTCTCCTACCAACGCCACCAGAGTACGGCGCTCGACCTCCCACGCAGCACACTCAGAGAGAGTGTGCTGTGCGGTATCTTTCTCAGCGCTGCACTCATGGCAGCTCCCTGCGAGCGATCCGGTGCAGGTACCACCCCAAACAACCGTGTCCGGTCAGCACCTGCACCAGCCTGAACGACAGGGAGCCCCATCTCCTCCCACGGCGGCGAGCACCCCAGCTTCCAGCTCCCAGGGAAGGAAGCCGGCAAGCGTAAAGGCCGCTGCCGATGACACCGTCCGGTATGCCCGGATTGCCCTCAGTGCTACCGTACGCTGCGTACTACGAAGCGCGCGCACGTTAGTGGCACCAAGGGCATCAGCCCAGACCGGTGCCCCGTAGGCGGCCATCGCCCACACGATTCCCATGAAGAGTCGACGACACCCGGCACCCGGCCCCCCAATATTGGGGAGCAACCGGCCGAGTGCCGCCGCCGCCCTAGTAATTCGCGGCCCGAGCCCCACAAAGTGGGGCTCAAACCGCCAGCGCCCGTCCAGGGTGAGGCCCAGGTACCTCATGTGGGCACCCACCTTGATCCGGGCGCCCTCCACAATAATGTGGGCTCCAGGTGGTGGCCCCCGCCGAGGCCCATGAAAGAGTATGGCCTCAGTCTTCTCGAGGGCCACCCTGAGGCCCAACCTTCTTATGCGCCTGACCACGAGGGTTGTGGCCATCGTGGCCAGGCGCTCTACCTCTCTCCAGTCACCCCCCCCGGGCTACGACTAGGGTGTCATCCTAAGTTAATGTTATTTTAACGTGTTAATTGTTTTACGTTGTGCAAGTTAATTGTTGTGTTAAGTGTTAATTATATTTTAATGTGATTCGGTTAGTACTGAGTTCTATGTATTTTGACAAGAATTCATAATTGTTGTTGATAATACGACCAATAAACATCACTTAACCA
>JACEII010000023.1:5455456-5534307 GCA_014332785.1 Antheraea mylitta
CGGTTTTTAGTGCCTTATTTCTATGCCTCTGATTAATATTGAAGTCGGTTAATACTTTTTTTTGAAAATTTACTTTATGTATAATTAATATATACGAAATATATATTTATTGATCAATTTATTTTCTTTTTGTTGTAGTTACACGTAGTGGTGGTCAATCCATTCCTAGCGGAAGTGCAAAGTAGCGTCCACTATAATATTTAAATAATAGTTTAATATGGAATAATGAAATCATAAGGTAAATTCGTGTAGTGAGAGGTTATTACACGAAGCCATCCTGAGCTCATCATATTTTTTTATTTGTTATTTTTATGTAGCCCAGATTCCTCTAACGACAATCGATATCGACGTATTACGATATACAACACTAGATTACGCTTTCATCGAGAAATTATTTCATTCAAATCGACTGAATAATAATTTTCAGTCAAGAATTCAAAATTGCTTGATCCAGAATTCCAAAATGTCGGCGGCAAATAATGAGTTTAAGCTCAAGATAATATTATTTTGAATATTCATTAAAATAACCATAAAATAGAACCAAGAGAATAAAATCTTGAGTAGAAGTTACTGATTTTTGTAGCAAGTTTTTTAAAAGTCTCCAATCTGAGTATTTAGGTGTATTGAGTCGATGAAATGTTTTTTTATGACGAATAATTGCAGTGTATTGATGCAATTTATTAAAGTTTCTTTGACCGAAAACGTGCATTACATCAAAATGAATAAAATTTGTCCGAGAGGAGAAAAGTTAAACGTATTTAGTGAAGAAGATGATTATTTTGTTTCAAAAACTTAAATATTGTTTTAAAATTGCATTGCTTTCCTTGTAAAGAATAAATTCAAGATAACCAAATTGCTTGGATGAATAGAAATATCTTTGGTTGAATTAAATCACGAAACTTCTTTTTTCTCCGTGCAAGAAAGAATGTTTGAAAAACGGACTTTTTTCTTCTTGAAAGCTTCCGCTGCGTGATAACGTTAACCCAAAGTAACTATTCCACGCGAACGAAGTCACGGGCAGAGGCTAGTTTTTACTAATTTAAATTGGTAACAGCATCATTGATGGTGAAGGAAATCATTGTAAAGAAACCTGATATATAATACTCTTAAAAACTACTGAACGGATTTTCATGCAGTTTTCATCAGTAGATACAGTAGATAGAGTGAGGAAGGTGTAGGTAATAATTTGTCTATCTTTTTTGTTTTCATCAGGACGGGACAACGTACGCCGTGCCTTATAGTTAAAAGTGTCATAAAAAATATTAATTATAAATTTGAAATTTTAAAATTACACCATAGTAATTTTAAATCACAGTGCTATAGACAATACAATAGCCTGAGATATAGGATAGCATAAAAAACGTTTTCATCGAAGAACATTTAGCAAGATCCATTTAAGGGTTCTTAAACTTATCGATCTCATATATTTAGCTTGTTATTTATTAAAATAGAAAAATCAATAACAGGTACATTGAAACCTACCTATTACATATTCGTTATACCAGTGGTAATACGGAAAGTTAATACGTACATTTTTATTTCTCGTCCAATAAAATTCATGTTAAAGCCTTAGTTTCCAGCGACATGCACCGGGGAGTATTCTAGGAAATATCGGGATCACTAACCCTTATGTAAGCTAGCATCGCGCGACTGCACATGTGGCATGGTTTTTACATTTACTGCGTTGCAAGCGGTTGGCGTCGTTCATCGGAATAAACGTAGGTAAATAAACTTTTCAGTTGAAATTATTTCATTTTCCTATCCTTTATTTTCATATCGCGAATATTGTTGCTATTAGGAATTGTATTTACAATTTTTGTAAATAAATAAAATTATTTGCTACGTCTACAAACTGAACAAAAAACTTTAACAAGGATAGATATTATGTTGTACTAGTCGACCTAGAATAACCTTGTGTCTTCAAAGTTTCCTTTAATCTCACAAAATAAATATAAAGACAGCAAATACCTGAAAGAAGCTCACACTAATAATCATGAATTCATTCAGATCTTATTCTAATTTGACATTAATAATATGTTAGTACCTGGGCGACCGATTCCAGCTCGGTTCTTTAAATCAATATCTAAATCATTTTTAAATTAAAATAAACTGTTAGGTTCGCCTTATAAAATTAACATTTTCTTACAAAAAATATATCTATTCTGCTGTCACTCGGATTCGAACTGGGGTTATACGGATTTTCGAAGCAGCCAATTGTCATCTGAGCTATTTTCGTTTTGACAGCGGCGGCGAAATGTACCTTCATATTCTAGCTATATTTTTCATTGCATGAAAACTCAGTTAAAAAAGCTTTCTATTAATAAAATCTAGCTAGATCGATTTATCGTCCCCGAAACTACTTAGATACTAAGTTTCACGGAAATAAATGATGCCGTTTCCGAGATCCTGAATATATACAGATATAAAAATATACAATAATTGATCTTTTAAAGGTATAAGATATACACAATATATAGATAGATTGTTTGTATTAAGCAGATAATAATCTGAATATATATTTAGACTACATTCAGTCAATCGTCAATTGTTTTACCTTTGTACTTATTAGGCTGGACTTTATCTTCCGATATTATTGTTTCTATGGATATTTAAACTTTCCGATTCGGTTCTATTTCTTGTACATCCCAATTGAATTACTTACAGTTCTGTTACATTTTTTTTTTAATTTACTGTTCATTAAAAGAAGGCTATGGAACTGATGACTTTGAAATACAAAAGTATCGTTGACCTGCAGAACAACCGTCTGTTGGTGTCAGTTTGAGGCAAGTAAATTCGCAGTTAGTTGACTTGATTAATCATGTCTGTTTACGGGGCAAACTTGATTTTTTGGTATAGAACAAATAGATATCTAAATTTACAAATACGAACGAACTCGGTGGACGTTCACCTACCCTGATAATATAATAAAAAATTGACTAGTTATATACCTAAACCTTCCTCATGAATCACTTTGTCTACTGGTAAAAACCACATGAAAATCTGTTCAGTAGTTTTTAAGTTTATCGCGAACAGACAGACAGACAAATTGGCAGGTGTCTTTTTTTTTATAATATATATTGATACAAAAAGAAGTATTCAAATAAGGAAGTAAAAATCGTCAC
This sequence comes from Antheraea mylitta, assembly GCA_014332785.1. NCBI lineage: Eukaryota > Metazoa > Arthropoda > Insecta > Lepidoptera > Saturniidae > Antheraea > Antheraea mylitta. The sequence goes on from JACEII010000023.1 coordinate 5,458,579, forward strand.
AAAAATATACCCACATTTAAACTTTGGAAGTTAATTACAGCTAATAATATTTTTACATAAGTAATAAAAGTAAATTGAAATGAACGTAAATCAGAACTCGTTCGTGCGATACCATAAAATTAATATTATACAATATGTCACGTAACAAAAGCACTCAAAACAAGGCAACCACGCGGAGCAGACATCCAAAAGGACAGCCGCGATTAATTCCGACCCATATAAATCACGAATATCTCGCGAGTTGTGTTATGGATAAATGAGTTCACAAAAAACGCGTAACGTTGCTCATTGCTAATTGATTTTGAGCTTCCGATATGTTTTTCGAGGTCTGATACATCTGTATGTGTTTCTTTTTTTGTTCCTCGAACTGACTACGCTATTGACGTAGCAAGGTCTTAACAGCTTCACCGGATTACGACCTATGTATTTTTTGTTGGGGTACATTTCGATAGATTACTTAGTTGTGTGATTATAACGGTTTTATATATTATCGAGTTCTATACTGTTATTTTAAATTATAGGAAATAGATAAAGAAATGATGTCTAATGCAAGTTATAATACGAAAGTAGACAAAAAATTTACGTTAAACATAAACATCTTGCACAAAAAAATTAATTATTATGCAAATGTGTTCAACTCAACATATGCTAAAGTTGGTCACGCGGAGAATAAGCCCTCATCCATAGCTAGACCCTCGAGCAATACACAGTAAATCAAGAATTTTAGTATTATTAAATCTATATAGAAAGAAAATCTATTGCCGAATGTATGTAAGCACATCACTTCAAAACATCTTTACCCATTGGGTTTTGCTATTTTTATTGTGTTCGTAATTGTCAGACAAAGTTTATATGAAAAATATGTTTGAAAACTCGCACTGAAAAGTAAATATGTTATAAATTAATATACTAGGTTAAATATTCTTCACGCAAAACAGTGAGAGCGTGAAACGGAAAGCAGATCTTCAAAAACATTGACAAAATTGACATATTGACACTTAGTTGTACAGTTGCGATCTTATTTCATTACAAGGTAGTATGTAATGGTACGATTTGATCTCACTTCCTACGTTAGTACACCCTCGAGAAGTGAAGCATGTGGAGTCTTATAACCTTAGCCTTCTATCCTATAGCATATTAGCTTAACCCACGACTTTGTCCGCGTGGAATAGTTACCGTTTAAGCAGTGCAAATAGCAGAAGTTCCCAAAAAGAAAAAAGCCGATTTTGAAACATTTTTCATTGGTCTTAGCGTGGTGACATATGTATACACACAGCCTTCCTCAATAAAAGAGCTGTCTAACACAAAGAATTTTCAAATCGGATTATTAGTTCCTGAGATCAGCGCGTTCAAAAAACAAACTCTTCAGCTTTATATTATTAGTATAGATAAATAATTAAATTAATAAAAGTATCTGTTAACATAATTATTATTATTAAAACTATGCAAAAAATACCACTTTCTTCAGTCCCATTGTGAATATTGCGTTTCAGATTTTTAATAATTTGATACCAGTAAGCTGTATTACATAATCTTGTAATTTACAAAAACAAAAGTAATATTTTAAAATTGAAATACTGCAAAATGAATAACTTAATGTAATTCGAAAAGCCAAGGTATTTCTTGCTAATATTGTTCGACGTGGAAGGAATGCTTCCGCATTAATTAAAATAAATGAACATTTTTAAACCGCAGGGGTCGTCATCTAAAAATAATGTTGGATCGACCAGAGCTTTAGGGTCGACTGCGCTGGTATATTTATGACCCTTAAAATTTAATTCCAGCTCGCCGCAAAACCTGACACTTCACCTTTATGGAAAGTTGCTATAACTGATCATTCGTTATTGATTCGATTGACAATCTTGGACTGACCTTTGCAAATGTTTGTGGCGAAAGATTTCCGTTTGGAAAATAAGGTTTATGCAATGACGTAGAAAAAAATATATAACCATTTATGTTCCAATTTTTATTTGAAATCCGATAACAGAAATCAATCAGCACCAACATAGGTAGATAGAATGTCCTCCGCGTTATGTCTTAAGTAACCTACAAGGTTGATCTATAGAAGATTCAGAAAGATTAATCCGAAGGCTCATTGATAAGGACTTAAAACATCTGATTCATGTCTGCAATTGGCGTGACGCCTCCTTTTTTTAACTTTGTTTTTGGCAATCAATCTTTCAGATTATTACTGCCATTGTCGCGTAGTCAATAACATTACAAGCGTCGTGCGATCACTTCAATATTAAGCGTCGTGTGAATCAATATTCTAACAAAATGGTGGATCCCTTGTTAGAACCTTCCAGGGAGTTTTTATGACATCTCAGAATTTCATGCTCCGTGGTATTATTTTCCATTGACTTCACTTGTGCACAATAAACTAAGTATATTACGTAAAACACCACCAAATTTACAAAATATTGAGTCCAATAACACAAGATTATGAATAAAATATAAAATCCACTACATGACAGACTAAGATCCCGTCAAAAACTCTGACGCCTTCTTAGAATAACTCTTTGGAACACTTCTTTTAATTCTCGTACCTGCATATTTAATAATTGATAAATGTGTTTTGATAATTCAAAAGATTCGTAACACTTTTCATTTGTCCATGTATGTTTGAGAATATTTAAGAATATCGGAAATAAATTAAAAAATATTAGGTCCAAGTTTAAAAAAATTAATTTTATTATAACAATGCACCATATTTTGTTAAAAACAAAAAACGGACAATGTGCTATATTTTTTTAAAGCTTGATCGCTTACACACAATTAAAGTGCGAAAAGGAATATTTTATGTTCGAAACTTTTATTACAGTTAGTCTTTTAAAAAAGTATTTTACAAAGTACGAAACTTAGGAAAAAATATATCTCGAAACTTTCATTTATGACATTGAAAAAAAAAATACGTGTCGACCATTTTCGATCAGAAAAGACGAAAAAAAAAATTTGACTAAATTTCCTGTGAAATTACCCATATACAATTTAGTTTTAATAGTTTATCTACTGAGCATAAGTCTGACCATCAGAAACAAGATCACATGCAATTAATCTAGAATTTATTTACAGTGTTTTGATTGGCTGTTGTAAAAAAATTACCTATTCTAAAGGTTTTTTTTATTTTAGACTAGCATATAGAACTTTTCCCGCGTATAATATTTTGGGCTTATGCTAACACGCAATGGAAGGAAAGAAAACTATTCTGAAATATTATGCGTTGGTGCTTTGCTCCTATTAGTTTTAGCGTGATGATAGCCTATAGCCTTGCTCAATAAATAAGTTATCTAATACTGAAAGAATTTTTCAAATCAGACGAGTAGTTAATGAGATAAGCCCGTTCAACCAAACAAATAAACCCTCCAGCTTTGTAATATTAGTATAGATTAAAGTGTATAACAAAAGTGATATGTTATTGTGTAGAAGAAAGTAGGGCAAAATATAGTAAGAGAACACAATAATACAAAGAGCATTAAGAGGTATGAAACTCTAGCTAATAACTTGAAAATCATGATTCAGTTATTTTATATCTGCGTTAATTCTTCAATTAATTTTTTCAGGGAAATCCAAGAACATGTCTGCCTATTTTTCATTGTTCGTTTCCCCCTACCGGTTATAAGAAATATAATTTATTAAACATAATGCATACGTGAGGGGGAAACAGTTACATACGGAGCGGTAACAACAGAATGACTTCGCAGAACTGTGGGACACGCGTAATGTATTCTTCATTTTGCAAGCTCATGCAAGAAGTTAAATTGTCAGTAAGTCTAAATCAATTAAATCGTATACTAGCGGGTTTAACGGACGCAGTCCCGCCCTTATAATAAAAAAAAACTTGACAAGTTATATACCTAAACCTTTCTCATTAATCAATTTATATACTAGTGAAAGTCACATGAAAATCTGTTGTATAGTTTTTGACTTTATCGCGAACAGACAGATAGTCAGACATGGAAGAGGTTTTTGCTTTATAATATGCAATGATTTTTAATGTTTTATATTATTGTAGTGGTTTATTATATATAATTTTTATTTATTTCTCAATTAATATTTCGAAAGAAACCAACTTTATTAATTCAAGTTAAAATACACTATTCTACGCGATAAGAAACATGAAACCGCGTAACCGAATTCTGTTATGACTTATAGTGTATATAATTTGACGTTCCTTATTTACTATTAGAGGATGTTCATTGATACCTAATCTGAATAAAAATATGTTACGTAGGTCTTAGCACAAGCTGTTTTTCTAAGCTTGCCTGGTTAGTTATCGTCTTTAAGTCGAAGATCTGCTACCAAGCACCTACAAATGTGTTCTGATAGATGCATTTGAAAGCAAATTCCTCCTTAGATTAAGCATGATTACCTTCTTGGATAACATTTCACTTAGTATCACGTGAGTTTGCGGTTTACGTTTTAACGCCAAGACTTATGAAATGAAAAGTCGAGGTGGTCATAATAATTGCGACAGAAGTGAAAATTCAAAACAAAAGAATAACTGCGTTCTTTTTTAAATTTTTGAATTAATTATAGTTTGAATTATTTCAATTACATAATTTAATAATTGATGTTGCTAACATTATTCTGGCTTTCACATCGATAGCCACTCCAAGCAATAATTATATGCATTTTTATACAGTTTATTAATTAGTCAATGATATCTATACTAATATTATAAAGAGGTAAAGTTTGTGTCGTTGTGAGTTTGTGACGTTGTAGGGGGTAACCTCAGAAACTGCTGGTCCGATTTGAAAAAATATTTCAATGTTATATTCAGCTCATTTATCAACGACAGTTATAAGGTATATATCATCACGCTAAAACCAACAGGAGCTGAGCACCAATAAAGAATGTTTAAAAATCGGGGTTTTTTTCTTCTTTACAGTTTCCGCTACGTGTTAGCGTTAGCCTAAAATATCCACGCGAACAAAATCGCGGGCAGAGGCTAGCTTAAAATATTTGTAGTCCGGTGAGGCTGTTGAGATCTTGCTAGATCAATAGCGTAGTCAGTTCGAGGAAAATAAAATAAATCGAACATAATTATGATAGGCTGCATAAGCTCAGTACAAAATATCAATATTACATCTACACACGCAGATATACAAGCATGTCGAGGTCATCGGTCACGCGATCCTATATTTTACCCTTAGTAAAAACCGCTTAACGTCATTAAAGAAGCTGTCACATCAAACTTATTGGTTTACATTTGTCAATTTCTAGCATGAAAGTACCTTAGGCCTAAATTAGGTAATAATAAAAGTAATTATGATTTTAAGCCAATCCTTAAAAGTTTGTAGTTTGAATCTAGAACATCCATGTTTTTCCCATGGTCAATTATATGTAGCATGTTCACGGATCGGAAGACCATCTGCGTTGTTTGTTTTTGCGCCTGATAATAAAACAAAAAATGTAGTGTATCACAAGGTACTTAAGTGAAGAGCAACACATGTACTAAAATACAGAAACAATAATGAATGATTAATGTAGGTACTTAATTTTTTATTGTATTTACTGATATAAAAAAAAAAACAAAAATCTGCTTATTTATTGCCTTTAGGGCGGAACAGAGTTCGCCGGGTCAGCTAGTAATAAATAAAAGTAATTATGATTTTAACAAACTTCACGATGACAGCTTGAGTAAAAAATGTCACTTATCCAGCGGAAGAGCGAAATATTTTCCTAAAACTTTTCAGTAATGCCGTCCCTTTATAAGTCTCTCGATATTTTAATTTTAATATCAATGTTGACATTTTATTGATAGTTACTTAACGGTAATCCATTCTGATATTCCATAACTTTCCATAAGATTTTTTTTACAAACTATATTTGGCTTCGGCTTTGCGTATACTTCTTGTTATCCTCGTTTGTTATAATAAGTAGAAGAATTATAATACAACGGACATTGAGAGAATATTCTTCGTGTTTAAATATCTACGCACACCTATTTTCATGAGGTTGAATTGAGGGGTACAGAAAAGGTGATGCACCGCCATCTATCACGAGTTATAGTTATTAAGAATGGAATAACAATGGGTGCGCAAATTTACTTTATAGTAAGATAAACTTAATAGTTTCCTTTATGTTCGGAGTTACTCAACCGAACTGCTCGTTAGGTATTACATATCACTTGTGTAGTAGTATTAAAACAATACATTTGTATTTCTTCAGTTCGCAATAAACCACGAGCGGCTCACCACCACTGTTTGCTATTTGCCAATATCGGCGGATGTTATAAACCGTTTATAAACATCTTTCCTACTAAACCCTTTACCATTTAAATTATTTATTTCTTCATGGTCCTTCAAGCCGGATCTGAACCAGCGACCTATGGACTTTACACGATAGGCTCTAATATGCTCAAAAGCGTTTTCACACAGGAAAAAGTGCTCGTGTAAAAACAAACAATATCACTTGCGAATTCGCGTACGTGTATTCCCGTGTTCAGTCCTGCACACTCCAATCGCGAGTGAAAGAGTGTTTTGTGTAAAGGCAGTATAACCAATATTCATTTTTTAAACGTATTACATTTTAATAAGTAAGGATTTTATTTGTATGCTTAAATGTTCTTATAAGTTTAGTCTAGTTCAAGTTCTAGTGTCCAATTTATAATTTAAATTTTATGATGTGGTCTTTTGTGATCTACATTAAAATCAAGATCATTAATATGTACATAATTCAAATGCTTATTCAGATTTTGGTTAACCGACTGTTATTAGAAGGGAAGGATCGAAAGACTATGTTAACTATGGAAATAGAAAGATTCAAGTTTTTGAAACAATGATAGAATGTAATTATCGTACAATATACATACACCATAGATTTTAATATTGACAATTTAATAGCATAATCTTTCTCCCAAAAATGAACGGCAAAATAACAACAATTGTGGTGGGTATATAACAAAATTGGAACCGTAACAAATTTACTAATGTTCTGTATTAATTTAATGAATAGTAAAATATGTACTACCTTTATAGCTGTCGTATATAACAAAGATCACTTTAACTTACAAACATCTGAATTATATAGGAAAACCCGGTATAAACGCTTAATTCGCTAATGTTATTGTGCTTCTGCAGCAAATTACGATTGTTATCTCTATTGTCCGTTATTTTATCTGGCTCTTTGTTCTTGGGGTCTCGGAATTTAAGTTTAGGCTTATATAATAAATTTTCATAATACCCAGAGTTTCAAGGATGTCCCCGTAATTAATTATAAAAAGTTTTAGATGTTTGCTATAAGTCTTCAACTTAACATTTTTTTTAAAAGACAAAGTTTTTCATACGCCTTTTAGAGATAAACTAGGAAGTCTTAAGAGATTAACCAAGCTCGGTTGTAAATTTATAATATCGCTGCGGATTAAATAGAAAAATAAGAAAAAAATTAAGGTTTTTTTAATAAAAATGTTCATTTATTTGATTAGTGAAATATCTAATCCTGAAAAGGATAGATAGCATGTCGAAGATGAACTGTTTTAAAAAAGCTGATCCAATCAGATAACTATAATAAACAATTCAATGATGTTTATACACATTACTTACTCATTTGATTTATAACAGAAATTTGAAGAAACCACGTTACTGACCGGTGACCGTACTGATAGACTGTTAAATTACTATGTAGTATTATTGACTGAACACTTTAAAAGACTGGCGACTGTTATGACACAAGATAAATCTTGTTCGAGTTCGAGATCAAGTTCGATCTTCCGGCACCGATTTATCGGAGACCTCCTTTGTGCGATACAGTAACACGGTATTCATTAGATAACAATACTTCATCCTACACATATTACATATTACAGGTTATTACATAGGTTCTTTAAAGAAGATTTCTTTTTAGATTCAGATTCTAAATTCTAGTACGCATGTATAGGTACAGGCTGTACGTGTTGTATAAATGTATATATATACTGCATGCATGCAATAAGTTAGCTCACTAGAATAGTTAGTTTTGAATTCGTGGACTTTGGAAGTAAGGCAACGGTGCAAACAGAGTTTTGGCATTTTTATGACCTATGCACCAAAAAAATAAAAGGCTAAAGACATTATCAGTTGCAACGACGCCTCGGACCGTTTTACCTCTAATCAATTTCCATATATTCAGAGTCTTATTGTTATATGTGTTATTTAATAAATTATAGTATACTAGTAGGCGCCCAGTGGTCGATATTCGACCATAGTTAATTGATTTTTTAAAGTTTGAACTTTATTAGATTTCTTTTGTCGGAGGATATACTTCTATAATCAAAGGTTTTCATCATGGCTACTAAGTTATTTGCCATTTTATGTATATCTTTATTATATAATCATTAAAAAAATCTATGTGAAAATGAAAATTAATTATAAATTGGAAACAAAAACCACGTGGTAAAGCTCTCAAACTTTAAGCAAACATAACTTTACGAAAATAAAGGAATTTATCGCAACCCATGACACAATTTTCAATTAATTTACACGACACCATGGGTGGGTGGTATTTATGGGTTATATTGAATTAAATCTAATCTGTTCATTATGAGAAATAGTGATATGCCCAGTATTATCGTTTGGAAAAGTAATGGATCCGCAATACAATCAAATGGTGAATCAAGACAAAGATGTTTTTAATACTACCATTAGGTTTTGAAAATTAATTCTTTTTTGTTGCTACATGAGGTTGAATTGCAACGTTTTAACCGCGAAGGTCTAAGTCATGGATTACTTCTGTGAACAAAACCCTTATTTTGATTATATAAAGTATTATTTGGCTTATTTTTTTATTAAATCATCATTTGAAGTGAGGTCAGCGTAAAAAATAATAAACATTACAATGATAGTTATATTTTATAATATCATTGTTGAATGTAAGATGAAAAATGGTAATTAGAACGTAAAAGTTAAAAAATACATACAGTCGAGCATAGCAACCTCCTTCACAACCTTTTTTGAAGTTCGTAATTATTGACGGCTGTCACAATGTCTTTTTTGTTTAAATGTGTGTATATGTTGTGTAAAATTCAAGCAGTAGTGTGAGTAGTGCATATTTTAATTAATCTAATGTACTTCTAATGCATTTTATATAAAATAAACAGCTTTCTGCACTTCTCCGGCATATAAACTTGAACTACGCCAAATTTCAAGTTCACCTGTTGACGGGAAATAGGTTAAAAAGGGGTACAATTTTTTTGCTTCACGTATTAATATATAGATATATAGTATTTAATAAAGTCTTTATTACTATTAGCCGATTGATTTTGGTTCACTGAACGATTAAACGATAAAGATGGTGTCACAGTTGATGGCATTATAATTCTAATTTGTCTCATTCTTATTACTCTGAAATATCCTTTTTTTATAATTAACTTTACCATTACGCAGATTGAACGTATTGATTTATTTGGATCAAAATAACTATAACACTTACATAGAATAACCCTAGAAATAACGTTCCATTGGGCAAGATTCAATCTCAAAGAATTATACATTCAGCGGATGGCCAGACGACAAGCGCAAATTCTCATTTCTATATCAATTGTTCTATCCGTACGTATCTCGCGTAACATTCGCGATTTCACTTACACAATACTCCAATAATAACCTTCCCAACTCTTTCCATTTCGGAAATATTTTCCAAGTTTTCAACTCCCTTTTATATCTCGACTCGAGCGTTTATGAGTTTACGATTGATTGTGAGTTATTCCTCTTTTGTGGAGCTTATCGTACTTGAGAAAGTTCGTGTAGATGAGTTTGGTATTTATTCCTTACAACTGATTTCTCATCTATGCTTAAGTATTTTCAGTTTTTAACGACGCTATGCCTTACTACCACAGATTCTTAATTTTGAATTTGGATAGCTTCAGAATACGACAAATATGTCCGACTCTGAATGTGACGACGCCTTCTATAGTATATAGATTGTAGGGCATATCTATCCGTTTGTAGAGTTAGGCACTAATGGTAATAAACCAGTAACTTTCTTTTAGTTTCTCATGCATTTCTTATGTAGGTATTTTCGAGGACGATAAATCGATCTAGCTAGATTTTATTCATAGAAAACTTTTTTAACTAAGTTTTCAGACAGTGACAAAATATAGCTAGAATATAAAGGTAAATTTCGCCGGAGCTGTCAAAACAAAAATACCTCAGATGGAAATCGGTTGCTTCGAAAATCCGTGTAACCCCAGTTCGAATCAAAGTGACAGCAGAAGAGATAGATACATTTTTATTTTTTATGAAAAAATGTTCATTTTATAAGGCGAACCTAACAGTTTATTTTAATTTAAATTTTTTTTTAATAAACCGAGCTAGGCTCGGTCGCCTAGATACTTATTTTTATGAAGCGAATCCACTAATCATTTACAGAAAGATTATTGCATATAGTATAACTCAAGATTCTCTTTAAAATAATGAGTTTAAAAGAACAATTATGTAATTAGTTTGTATAAAAACACTAACAATTTTAAATACATACGTAATTATTATAAAGTATTAACGCAAAGATGTTACATCGGAGACACTTTAATAAATTGAATATTATAAAGATACCGAAAATACAAGAGTATAACGTACTTTAAGTTATAAATTGTAAAACATATTTTAAAATGTCCATTAGTCTCTGCAGCGTTTTAATTTATTTCTCTTTTAATTAGCAAATGAAATCTGTTTACTTTCATATTCCGTAAATATTAAAATGTAGTCATAAAACGGAACAGAGATGAAAATGCAGTAAGTTTTTTAAGATTAAATTTTAAATTTTAGATTACATACTTTATTTACCTACTATAAACCATTATCATGTTGTTTGTTGTTACCATAGTAAATGCTATCTTAAAAGCCTTTTCCGTTATCTTCTATATTATTCTATTTAAATTAATATGACTGCACTACACCAGATGGTATGTCATATAATTGTGTCTTATGTACAAAGGTATTCCTTAATTGTAGCTGCTGAATTATTAATTTAGATTTTAAGTTTTAGGATAATAGACAACCAGGCGATCCATAAAGAATATCCTATATTGCCAATATATGATTTCATGATAATGATTACTACTAAGGCTTAAAAATCGCTTAGTTTAAATTCATCCATTCGTTCCTGATAAAATCGTTCTTAGTGTATATATCAACATAAATTCACTTCGAAGCTCATTCATATCAAAACCACTAGACCTATGACTAAGATCATACGATGCGGATTTTTTTATATCCTAGGAGGTAAACGAACAGATGGGTCACCTTATAATAGGTGATCACCACCGTCCATAGATACTAGCAACACTAAGCGGGTCGCAAGTGTGATGCCAACCTGTGCTTAGGGGAGAGGGGGGGAGGATGAGAAAGTTCCGACGCTCTCACTGACCGAACGAATCGCAACAATGCAAACATAGTTTCTTCACTTGGGTGTTTCTGTAAGAAGGTGGTAGTACCCCGGGCGAGCCGACCCATTCATGCTGAAACCAGTAACAACTTCAGCGTGGTTCTATCACCCACGGAACCTTCCGTTGGACCTTTACCATTTAAAAAACAATACAAGTTTACTTAATGCCTTGCGATGCCAGAGAATATCAATTATTAAGTACATTAAAGAAAAGGTACAGTGTATTTAGATTATAAAGCTACTAAAACTCGAATTAGCCCGTATCAGTAATTAATCGAAGTTTGTACTTTTATAGAAATCTCATAAGATACAAAGTATATGCAAAGGTTATGAGTTCATTCTTGTGTTTTGTTAACTTTATATTTAGTAATAAAAATGCATTAGCAAACCTTCTGTTTCAATCAAAGCAAGTTCTCAAGATAAATAAAGTCACAGCTGTGAATAATTTAGAACAAACTTCACACAAAGAGTGCAATTTCTGTCTGACAGAGGTTCTATTTGGTTTGACTTGGGTTGCTTTTTGTTTAAAAGGATAGGTTTTTATAAATCTTTTCCCTTTTACCGAAAATAAACAAACATTTCTTTTATATTGATGTTACACTATAACAATGTTTCTTACAATCGTATGAAGTGTGTACTAGAATTTAAAAAGTAAGAAGTACTTAATAAAAGTTACGCTTAATGACATTAATCTTATATATACATATATATAGACTAGCCTCTGCCCACGACTTCGTTCGTGTGGCTTAGATACACTAACACGCAGCAGTTTTCAAAAGGAAAAACATCCCGATTTTGAAACATTTTTCATCTGTGCTCCGCTCCTATTGGTCTTAGCGTGATGATATATAGCCTATAACCATTCTCGATGAATGAGCTATATAATACTGGAAGAATTATTCAAATTGGACCAGTAGTTCCTGAGATTACCCCCTACAACGTCACAACATGACAACATCACAACGTCACAAACTCACAAACTTTACCTCTTTATAATATTAGTATAGATGAGATTCAAGCAATTAATGGTTTTAGAATTAAATCGGTTATTCTGTCAAAGAAGATGATTGTACAAATTCTGACATGATATTTGTAAATACGAGTGTGAGTTTTTTAAATGTAGGGTGGCAAAGTGACTGCACAATGCACAGAGTACAATCCAAAAACCACAGCGACCACCAAGAGGCAAACCATCCATCGCCGGTCATTGCTGTCATGCCGGCCTACGTAACCGTCTCATCACGTGACGCTTGAAGGACCCCATGTTTTAGAAAGAATTGTAAATTGGCCGGGAGATTCATCCACAACATACGGCAAAGGAAAGATTGAATGTTTTAATACATTTAATACATTGAATGTTTTAATACAAACAAATATAAACAACAAATACAAAAAACAAAATGGTAACTATAGCTAACTTCAAGGTGTCGGTTTTTGGGGTCGGTGTGCGCGCGCTTCTTAAAATTTACTCTCATCATTTTTCCATAACGCGCCAAAAGAAGTATAACTTCAAAAATGTTAGATTTTAGAGATCTAACCATTTGACATAATGGAGAAATCGTACTACAAAGTCTTATTATACCTATATACTACATTGTTACATTTACATTTATTTATTGGAACTTAGAACTTTAAATAATTTGCAGAATATGATAAATGACTGATATCAGCTGCATTAGTTATCCTTTGTCGCAGCCAATATCGGCCAGTTCCAGAGTAACATATTTCGTTCCTCAAATAAATAATGTGTGTGGTACGAACTTTTTAGTTCGTATCCAGATGATATTTACCTAAACCAACCTAAAATATTCCAAAATGCATCACGCGTGTTTCTCTTATGGGAATAAGACTCAGCGTTATATTAACGGTAGAACACGCTTATTAAGGCAATGACTTTGCTGGTGGGGCAATATTTGTTACTCTTTCACACATAATTTACGCTACCAATTGTTACGAAATTTGGGCATACGTTATTAGGAGTACAAGAAAGGAAGTCACTTCACATTCGACAAAAGTAGTATTTCTGTGAGATAAGACAAATCCACACTAACACAAGCAAAGGCACAATCAAAAGATACTTTCAAATAACTTAAATCTTTCTTACGATATATTTTTCTATACGAATATGAAATACCGAATCTTATGCGAAATTCAGGCAACTTGAAAACTGACTTGAATCACTGTACAAATTATTGAATGGTACTAAACGATCAGTACATTAGCCGTGAATGAGTTTAATCTGTTGAGTTCGATAAGTAGAATTAGTGACCTCAACATGAAATAACCGATTAACTTTGCGGAACTTCTCACCAGCTCTACGGAAGTAAATTAAAATTTTATCGACAAAGACAGTGATACTGTACTAAGCATGTAGCTTGAATAGGTATACTGCTACAGTTATGCTCGGCTCTATTCCTGAGCTAAAGGCAATAGGAATTAGAAAATTAGATAATTATAGAAAGCATGATCTATGTGACAGACAAACAAAGACAGTCAAATGAACACAATGAGTTCCAAGTCAAATGTTGTGTGTTATGACTAATATAGTATGTATTAAAAAGTAACTAGGTATTTTAGATATAAATACATATCTATATGAACTACCTATATACATATAACTGTATGCTTTCTGGAGATGCGGGTCTATCGAAACTAATATGTCAAAGGAAAAGTTTAAGTCTTATCAAACTTCCAATAATAAAAATATAGTGTAAGTATACTATTATTATGGCTTTTAATTTATTATAACTAATAGTATAAATCCGAATGTCAGTTTGTTTGTTAAGCTTTCATGTCTTAACTACTCAACTGATCATTAGGAAATTCTGCATATGCGTTGTCAAGGGTATAGGAATGAAGAAAAAATGAGGGTTTTTTTATATTATGTGGAGGCAAACTAACATGCAGGTAGACACTAGCAAGCCCAGAGGAGTCGCAAGTGCGTTGCCAACCTGTGTTTGAGGGAATGGAGAGAAAGGTAGGTGTTAGAAGAGATGGGAGGGAGAGGAGAGGGGAGGGAGAGGAGATGGGTCTCCGACGCTCTCACTGACCGAACGAAACGCAACAATGCAAGCACTGTTACTTCACGTCACTTTTCTGTGAGAGATTGTTGCTACCTCGAACGAGCCGACCCACTCATGCTGAAACCAATAATAGCTACAGCGTGGCTCTACCACCTACATCTACCTTTACCATATAAATCAAATTTACATTAACTCGAGCGAAGTCGCGGGCAAAACACTAGTCTAATACGATTTTAATAACGGATCATAATAACCCATACAAAAATAAGTTTAAAAGATTTCATAATATTCGTGTCAGTTACGAAGATCGTTGATCAATCTAATTTCACCCCAATAGGAATATATAAAACGTAAATATAAACAATTATAGACCCATTTAGAGCATGTTAACATTCTTTTAGCTATAAACTATTTGATTTTGCCATCATTAAAGCAAAGGAAACGCTATCCGCCCCCTCGAAACATCTCACTTCTATTGTGTCGGATCGTTTCGACAGACATTAAGTGAAATTTACGACCGGCCAATTTTAGATGGGATTTAAGAACTGTCCGTGATGCCTCGCCTACCGACAAGCATTGTACTCGTAAAATGATTTGGACAACGTGTTTTTATTACCGCCGATTCCCTAGTGTAATACTGTTGAATTCATTCATTAATTCATTCATTCATAGTTTAGGAGAAAGTAGGCGGATTGCTAGCTGAATAAATTAAAAAAACTACGAGGTTTTAATATTACTCGTGTCTGTAATATACATATTCATGACCATGATTATATTTATGTGAAGACTAGCCTCTGCCCGCGACTTCGTTCGCGTGGAATAGTTACTTTGGGCTAACGCTAACTCGCAGCGGAAGCTCTCAAGAGATAAAAAAAACCCTGATTTTTAAACATTCTACATTGGTGCTGCGCTCCTATTGGTCTTTTGGCGTGATTATATATAGCTTATAACCATCCTCGATAAATGCGCCATAAAACGTTTAAAGTATTTTCAAGACGGACCAGTAGTTCCTGAGATTACCCCCCTACAACTTCACAAACTCACAATCTTCACCTCTTTATAATAGATGAATAGAAAATTGTAGCTACATTGTTGAAGTTATATTTCTTTTTTTTTCGAACTGACTACGCTATTGACCCAGCAAGGTCTTAACAGCTTCACCGGACTACTAAGGCGAGCGCTTGCGGCACTCCATCGATTTTATTTGGGCAACAAGCTCAAGGGTGCATGGCACAGCTCGGTTTGGGCTGTTGCCAGATACATGCAATTCGTGACCTATCTGAGCTAACCTAAACTAAGCTACATATTCATACATATATGAGTTATTGAAACATGTATGTGTACTAAGCGTACACACCTCGACAACTCTTATATGTATTTTGTGTCGGATAAAAAATATATCTCTTTTGCTGTTACTCGGATTCGAACGGATGTTAGACGGATTTTCGAAGCAGCAGATTTCCATCTGAGCTATTTTTGTTTTATTATATTTCTCTTGGCGCTTTTGGGTAGAATTATATTAGAGTGAATTTTTTCGAAGCGCGCGCAAGTGACAACATGAAGTTGGTCAGTAATTGTCTGTCACACTTTCGTGACCACTGATACCTATATTCAAGGTAGTTATTCCAATATATATAAATCTACAAAACGTGTATTAAATCAATAAAGGCTATTGCGGGGTGGTAGGGTCTTACAGCCCGACTGGGTCGCAACCACCATGTATATGGTGAAAAAGCCCGTAATAGTGATTCGCTTCTGTGGGTCGCGTTTCGGGATCAGCCTGTGCATATCCAGCTTTTTGCAGACCGGCATGATAGTGACGACCGGCGATGGATAGTGTGTCAATCGGTGGTCGCTATTATTTTTGGATTGCACTGTGCTTACCATCAGGCATAGTGCAGTCAATTTGTCGTGCTACAATGAAAAAAAAAAAATTATAGGATGGATCAATATGTGAACGATAATGACGTCTGGAAATAACGCCCCTCTCTTGGCATCCATCAAAAACGAATGTGAAAAGTAAAAAAACGAAAACATTTGTGAAAAGTAGTAGTACATAGTGAAAAGAAAAACCAGATCGAGTTTCTTACCGGTTCTTCTCGATGTCTGGGTTGTGTTCCAAACCTTTTTTTTTTTGAAGTTATACTTCTTTTGGCGCTTTAGGGAAAAATGATGAGAGTAAATTTTACGAAGCGCGCGCACATCTTCACGAAATACGGACACCCTGCACTTAGCTATAGTCAACATTTTGTTTCTTTGTATTTGTTGTTTGTATTTCTTTGTATTAAAACTTTCAGTATATTAAATATCTGTTTTCTATTGTTAGTGTCGTTTTTTCTACAAACGTAAAATAGGGAGAAGGATAAAATTTATGAAAAAAATGTTATCTTGTTACGCCAAAGAAGTATAACTTCTAACGCGTGTACATAAAAGTACACACACACTTTTTTTGTTGTTCTCGAAGTGACTACGCTATTGACCTAGCAAGGTTTTAATAACTTCAACGGACTACTTGTGTTTCAAGCCATTGATAGCTTTGACATTCATAATCATCTTCTCAGGGCCTAAATCGAATAAATTATTTTTGGTTTTTAGTGGATATAGTATAATATTCATACATAATGTATGTATGTATTTATTTGTGATCTTAAATTACACGGTGGCAAATGATAATTTATTGTAAGCATTCGTGATAAGAGTTGCTTTTTTATATCATAATCATTTGATATGAAACATCTACAGGCAGAGGGTTATCCTGATTGTTGACGTGGCGACGCAAATACGAACATTGCACTATTAAGGAAATACTAAAACATTTTCAACCCTATTTGTATAGCAATAAGATTTATATACAAACTATTTTGTAGGCCACTAGTTCTACTAGGGTTACGCGGCATGCCCCGACGCCCTAACGCTTAAAAATGACTATTATATAATAAGATAAATAAACATTCATTTTTTATTGAACAATTTCTAATGTTTTAATAATGTCATGGCTAATTCTTGTCGTAATATGTTCTCTTATGCATATAACTCACACAAAACAATTTCGATGTTTCACATCTGCCATCTAAACATCACTTGATAAAGCACCTATTAAGCTAATGTTTTTTTTTTTGTCATGAGAAGACTCGTATGAAAAAAAATGTTTAAAAACGTACAGAATCCGTGAAAAAAAATTGGGTTAAAAATCTCTATATAAAACAGTGAGTATGTGAAACAGAAGATAGCAGGGAGATTTTCAAAAATATTGAAGAATAAAGCCTAAGCAATTAATTAAGAATTTTATTTCTCTACCTGAACATACTCTAGAGAGAGAGAGAGAGAAAAAAAATACCGTGAGGAAACCTGAACCTGAGGAATGTTCTTGTTCTCCGTATGTGGGAACATATAGAACTATGAATTTCTCGGAGTTTGAAATCGCCAATACGTCGGGTTTCGGCGTGATGATTATGAATATAACTTCCATACATTACCACACTAATATTACTCTATTTTAACAAACATAAGTGATTCCTGCCTTCACTAGCCTTTTAGATATAATGTGATATATACTTGCATAGAAATATCACAATAAACCGATTAACGCCAACGTAATAATAGAAATATATTATAAAAGCGAGGTGAATTAAATTTTGAAGTATGATATGTGTGCGAAATTTGAATCAGGCAATGGCACTTTATTGGCAATCTGAACCGGTCCTAGCGGCTGAAAAACTGGCGGACTTTAACAGCTACACACTAAATCTGATCAATGGAATGGAGTTTACTTGTTCCATTGGACTCTCGGTTAGACAGAAAACGAGCCTTCATACCCCGCAGTTTGTTTGTCAAATCTTTTTGCAGTTACGTGTCGAAACTGCTTTTTTGTTGAAATAGTTTTTATTGAGTATCGATTTGTGTCCATTCTAGTTAACAGAAAACTTGTTTTTGCCTACGACTTCGGTCGCGTTATTATAGATTTGGCCTAGCCCTTGGGTACAATACTGTTTGAAATTGTGTAGTAACTGTCATTTGTGTTTATTATTAGTCAGGCCCACGATAATGTTAATGTTACCATCTAAAGATCACTAATTTATTTCGAGTCACTGTCATCACTCCCACCTGCAAACTAGCTTTCTTGCTATCACCTTGTGTTCACACACTAAAAGAGAATCATTGTATCGAATTCATAGTGGAAGGAGTATACTTATTGAAGAATATTGTTATATGGAGATTAACAAATCCAATAAAGTATTTTTTTTAAATCACATTTGCTTTTTCTAGCGGCATCATTGAGATTAATATAAATTTGGTCTAAGCCTCAGAAACAGTATATCTTTTTAGTATGAAAAGTACCACACATCCTTTTCTGTTCAGAGTTTATACTTAAACGAATATGCGGCTCATCTGATGGTAAGTGATCACCACCGTCCATAGACATTACCAACACCAGGAGAGTCGCAAGGGCGTTACCGGCCTTTTAAAGAAGTATACGCTCGTTACTTAAATGTTTGTAACTCGCAATGGTTTGGAAGCACCGCCGCTGGAAGTTATTACCACAGGGTCAAAGCACGAGATAGAAATGCCCTAGGTGGTAGAGCCACGCTGAAGCTATTACTGGTTTCAGCATGAATGGGTCGGCTCTCCCGGGGTAGTAGCACCCTCTCACAGACAACCGACGTGAAGTAACAGTGCTTACATTGTTGCGTTACGTTCGGTCAGTGAGAGCGCCGGAGATCCATTTTCCTTCCCCCTAGCCTCTCCCTCCTGCTTTCCCTCTTACACTTCTCCTCAAACACAGGTTGGCAACGCACTTGCAACTCCCCTTGTATTGCAAGTGTCTATGGACGACGGAGATCACTTAACATCAAGTGCCCCGTTTGTTCGTTTGCCTCTCCGCCTATCGAGGTGATGTGGATAAAATATCAGTTTCAGGTAATATATTTAATTTGAATATTAGTGACTTTTTTTTATTTTGTTCGTTTCGCACCAAGAATATTTGGAATTGGTAATATAAAAGGAGAGAGGGGTGATCGCAACTTGAAACGATTCACTGCTCACTGCCTTGACATGTTGCATGATCATAATATAAAAGTCACCAAGATTTATCAGTCATCATTTAGAAACAAGTAAAAGAGTCGTGGTAATTTCAAGATGATTTAAATGTATGTCAGATACCCCGTTAACATAATTCTGATATCTCAAAATGGGATGTAGATCAAATTTTGAAAACGCTATAACTTTTTTCACTTTGAGGTACAAACGAAAATAAAAGCGATACAAACGGGTACAAACGAAGCACTATTGAATGGTATCATCATAATATTTTTTTTTTAAAGTGGGATGCCAAGTTCACATAGCTCATTATGTGCCCTAGTCTCTTCGTGTTAAACCTGGGGCATTCTTAAAGCAATTGTTAAAAGTTTTGCATAAGTGTGTTATCGCAGAGGCAGGTGTTATCATCAATAATCTTAAAGCGATTAAGGTACTGGGGGCCTACCCAAGTTGTTTATCGACAATCACTAACGCAAATAGAAAAAGAAAAAATGTATGGAGATGACATATCTGAGCGCTATATCACGTGATTTTTTCTTTTTCTATTTGCGTTAGTGATTGTCGATAAGCAACTTGGGTAGGCCCCCTGCGTACAATACCCATTTCCAGACTTATACCCAGTTGGTATCTGGGAAATATTTTTATAATTAGTCTATTACACATATTTTTCAACTTTGTCGACATTTCATATGTGGTTTTTAATTACGCATTCAAATGTCATGTAGTCGTAGCACAGTTATAATGTGCTGAACTTTATCCTGATCGACAACGACGAGGGCGACGGTTCGGAACCCAACGTTATATTTCTTTTTTGTTATTTATTTTTAAGTAGCATAGGGAGATGAAATATAGCTGAAATTTTTAGCTTATCTGTATGCTATGTAATAGCACAAAGAAAAATTACCAAAATCCATTAAGAACTTCGTTAACTACAAATTTTAGTCTTTCGAACGTTATCCTGGATAACCCCTTGCGTTTTATGGTTTTATTAATAATTAACTCATAGATAAATGATTATAAATTGATGTAATCAGCAAAAACCTTTTTATGGATTTAGCTTCAACTTTATTACCCTCGTTACCGAAGTGACGTATAATTAAGGGTGAAATCGCAACGTAGTGAAATCAAGTGTTAGCGAGATTAGCAGATCGCAAAATCAACAATGGTAAATTATCGTATAGTGAACCGAAAATTCAGCAAAATGTAGTAAAATCAACGGGAATCCATTTTTACTAAGATAAATTCTATCATTCTTTATCAGTCTGGCTGAGGTTTATAAAATATGAAATTCATTTGTAAGCATTAAATATTTTTCACTCACATTGACGCAGTACTTTGATTTATTGTAATCTCGGTCTGTTGACGGTTACATAATTTATTATTAATGCAACGAATAAGATCTTTGTTTCAGAATGTTTTATCGAATAATGTATCTATCTTACGCTTATGTGAAAGGAAATTTTAATGGGAGCAGGATGACTACGCATTATGTCTCACGTGAATAATGAAGCTGATAAGCTTGTCGACAACCATCAGGCGTCTTACACGAACCTTACATCATATAACAGTGTAAGTAAATTAACATTTCATAAATTTATTACAAGAGTACTTCTTACCTTATTGTTAATATCAAGAAAAAAAAGGTAGAAGTAGTTATAAAGACTGCCGACAGAAATGAAGACTCAAAACAATAGTTATTTCTATTCTCTCTTGAATTTATAAACCAAGACTTTGAATTATTTAAATTTCATGAATTGTAAATTGTTTTTTTTTTATATATCATAGGAGGCAAACGAACAGGCAGGTCACGTGATCTTAAGTGATCACCGCCGTCCATAAACACTAGTAACCTCAGGGGAGTCGCAAGTGTATTACCAGCCTATTTTTGGGGGAAGGGAGGAAACGGATGAATGAGGGGGTAGAAGCAGGGAGGGGAGGGAAGTTGGGTCTCTGGCGTTCTTACTGACCGAACGAAACGCAACAATGCAAGTACTATTACTTCACGATAGTGGTCCGTGAAAGGTTGGTAGTATCTCGGGCGAGTCGACCCATTCATACTGAAACTAGTAATAGCTTCAGCGTGGCTCTACAACCAACTTAAATTATTGACATTAGCCTGGTTTTCATATCTATTGCCATTGTAAGTAAGAATAATATACATTTTTTATATATATTGTTAATTAATCAAATAGGCTCAATACAAAATATCAATATTAAAAATATACAGGCCACTCTACCATGCGTCGCTAGTCTGGCCCAACGATACGTTATAAGCATGTCGAGGTCATCGGTGACGCGAAGCCATAATTTTTACACCCAACATTTTTTTTTAATGCTAAACGTGAAAAAACAACTTTCCGCTTTAATTTTTTTAATGAAATCTGATTTCGAATTCTCCATAAATATTATCAAATAAAGCACACAATATACTTATTTCTATTAAGCGTAATTTTATTCCCATCTACACTTACATGTTATACTTACAAATACTAGTGGGCGCCCAGTGGTCGACATTCGACCATAGTTAATTGATTTTGTAAAGTTTGAACTTTATTAGAGTTCTTTTGTCACAGGGCTTCTATAATAAAAGGTTTTCATCATGGCTACTCTGTTATTTGCCATGATCTTTAATTACATAAACATAAAAAAATCAATGTGTAAATGAAAATTGAAATTAATTATAAATTTGAAACAAAAACCACGTGGTAAAGCTCTCAAATTTTAAGCAAACATAACTTTACGAAAATAAAGAAATTTATCGCAACCCATGACACAATTTTCAATTAATTTTACACGACACCATGGGTGAGTGGTATTTCTGGGTAATATTGAATTAAATGTAGTCTGTTCATTACGAGAAATAGTGATATGCCCAGTATTATCGTTTGGAAAAGTAATGGATGCACAATACAATCAAATGGTGAATCCAAGACAAAGATGTTTTTAATACTACCATTAGCTTTTGAAAATAAATTATTTTTTGTTGCTACATGAGGTTGAGTTGCAACATTGTAACCGCGGAGGTCTAAGTCATGGATTACTTTTCTGATCTTTTCTATATATTTTTTTGTAATCTCAGGAACCACTGGTCCGATTTGAAAAAATCTTTCAATGTTATATATCTCTTTTATCGAGGATGGTTATAGGTATATATATCATCACGCTAAGACCAATAGGAGTGAAGGAACAATTAAGAATGTTTAAAAATCGTTTTTTGTTCGTTTTGAGAGCTTCTGATACTTGTTAGCGTTAGCCCAAAGCAACTATTCCACTCGAACGTAGTCGGAGGTAGAGGCTAGTACAAAATAAGTAGGAAGCCTTTGTCTAATCTGTAACGAATGTAATGAGAGAGAGAAACGTTTTACTCTGAAAGTCATGAACCAATTTTGACGAAACATGACACAGTGATAACTAATATTACAAGCTTACATTTAGGATACTTCTTGTCTCATAATACACATGGGGTTCTCCAGGATAACGGACGAAATTTAAAAATTTGAAGTTCATTAAATTCCTAATGAATTTTGGTAACTTTTCTTTGTGCTATATATAGCAGTAAGATTAGATAAAAATTTGAGCTATATTTCATCACACTGTGCTACGTAAATAAAAAAAAAAAAATAGCAAAAAAAATGGGTTTAAGGTTCCCGAACCTTTACCCCGTCGATCGATCCGTATAATCTAGAACGCATTACCACCGGGCTACGGCTATATGACAATTATGTGTCAAAATATCAAGTACATCAATTACATAGGAAACGTCACCAAAGTCGTTAATCGAAACCTTACCTAATATGTAATAAATAGGTTTTAGGCTTATTATAAAAAATGATTATCAGACATACACGTAGTATAAATTTGAGTCCCTGGATAGTTTGGATTCACAATTGGAAACGGTAGATATCGCTGTAAATGGGTTTATTAACATTTATCGTGTTTAAAAATACATTTGAAACCGGTAATCATTGATTTGGTATAGACAAATCTGCACGGGTCATATATGTATATTATTGTATTAATAATATCTTAGACCATTTAATATAAATGGTGAACAATGTTTAATTATTTTTTTTTCACATACATAAAAAAATTGTATAATAAATGAATTTCATTATTAAATAATAAAAATGAGCTTAACAGTCAAGATTACTAAATGGTCCATAGATAGCGCTGAATTGAAATATTTTGAAGCATTAAAAGTTGTACAAATATACGTTTTTTTATGTTTTTTATATTTACTTTTTCTTACAAAGATGAAAGGCAAAAATTTGTATCTAATGAAATTTTTGATGGATTTTGGTAAATTTTCTTTGTGCTATATATAGCATAGATTAGCTAAATATTGAAGCTATATTTCATATTTTTATCTTTTTCTATTCTGGGAATCCCTTGTACCATCGATCCGATTTTGAATTTTTTTTTCAATATTAGAAAGGTATATTATCCCTCAGTGTTATAGATAAAGTTTATTTTGACAAATATATATTTTCAATAGTTAAAGGAATGTAATTGAAATCGGCAAAATATCATTTATCGCTAATACTGGGAAGACATTTATCAGCAATATATGTAGGTTAGTTTTTTTTTATTGGCCCCGGTAGGTGATGCTGCGAATGGTGTTTAGGCTTATTTTTAAAGATTTCTCACATACCTACTGGATATATATTTGAGTGAGCCCCTGTATAGTTCGGATTACCAATTAAAACGTTAGATGTCGCTGCAATCGGGTTTATTAAAATTTTTCGTGTTTAAAAATAGAATTGAAACAGATATTAACCGATTTGGTGCAGACGAAGTTACACGGGTCCATGGGTCAGCTAGCTACATAAATAAAAACTTTTTTCTTTCAATAATAATGTAAAATACTTGTTATTTTTCCAGGTTTTAGCACTCATCACCCGATGTGTGAGGATGTTGTTCCTGAAAATATGAATTCTTTAAGCCTAGGAGGACTGACTATTCCGAGCAATTACATGGACGCCATGGAAGACCCGGGTGCATTTTACTGCACGTACACCTTTTTATTATTAACGTGGGGAAATCCCTTATGGATACGCCACCCTCTCGGGGGAGAGAGTGGGTTATGTCCGACTCGCACGATCTAAAACCTCACGATATACCGTCCGCCGCATGTTAGGGGCGGCCAGGGCCCGATCTGGGATCTCTCTTGAGAAACCGCCCCTGCGGCAGCCTAGCAAGTTGGTCGCCAGGCGTCGTCCTACTGTAAAGAAACAACTGGGTACACAGCCAGTCGCCTCCCCTCGTCAGCCTCACCAGTGCAATGAGGAAATGGGCCCCCCGATCCATCCCCTCTGGTTCGGCTAGGGCTGTACACCTACACCTACACCTGGTCTGATCCCGTTTTGAAAAATCATAAGAAAAAGTGAAAAAATAGTATAAAAAATTCTCTATATAAAAACTTTATGAAAAATATTAATAGAATTGACAGATTGGCGTTTAGTTGTTCAACTCCCATTTATTCCATAATCATACCGTAAAAAGAAGGATTCTGTCTCGATTTCTTCGTTAGTAAGAAGCCGAAGCGGGCAGCTTATTTGAAATAAATATAGTTCAATGTTGTGACGGCAATCATGGGAATTACATAAAAGTTAAATAAGCTACGAGAATATACGACTCGAGTAGATGGTATCTAAGACAAAATATTTAACTTCCCGACCGCTTAAGAAAATGTTCTAAGTTCTTAGACGCAATTGCGCATAGAGTGAGATAGTATCCCAGTTTTAAAACTAGATTAAACTTTTCCCTGTTCTTGCGTAATTAATCGAAATGAAATCTAAGAAAGAGTAACAATTTCCAGAAAAACCTTATTAACCGTTATGTGAATCTTGAATAAACCTGTTAAGCGTTATGTGAATCTTTTGAGAAAAAGTTTATAAATAAAAGTTAGCGACTCGTCCTGGCTTTACATGGGCACGATAAGAGTCGAAGCAATTTAAGCACTTTTTTTTTATTTGAAACATCGATAGGCGGAGGATAACCCTGATCGTTGGCGTGGAGACGCAAAACACGAACATTGCACTATTAACTAAATACTCGAAGACATTTGCAACCCATCTTGTAGGCCACTTGTTCTACTAGTGTTACGTGGCACGCACCGACGACCTAGCGCCCTTTGATAAATGTCGCCAAACACACCGCGCCAACGCCTAGTTGAATTTTATTATTTGATACAAATGAATATTTATGTAATAAAAAATAAATAAACAGTCATTATTTTTAACCGACCAAAAACGGAGAAGGTTCTTAATTCGTCGCGTATATTTTTTTATGTATGATCGCATAACTTTTTACAGTATAGTCCGATTTTTAAAAATCCTTTTTTATTGGAAAGGGTATACTCCAAAGTTGGTCCCATTTAAATTTGGAAAAAAAAAATTCAACCCTAAAGGTATGAAAATCGACAATGATTGATTATTCACGCACTGATTATATATATGACCGCGCATAACTTTAGACAGAATAGTCCGAGTTAAATTATTATCGTTTGATTTGAAAGAGTATACCCAGAAGTTGGTGCTATATACATGTAAACATGAAAAAATCAGCCCCAAGGGTAGAAAAACGGGGCATGATTTATAATTAAGCTTCTGAGTTGTATATTACAAATAGATTAAGCATGTAGTAATTAGTAAGATTATAGCCACAAAACATTGTAAAATAAAAACTTTTTAACAAAAAATTAAACCGCCGAAAAAACTGAAAAGTAAAAAATAATAAACCTTTTACTTTATTCATCTTAATAACTAAGTTCTTAAACTAATGTCAGTATACCTAAGCAATTTTGAGTCGGCGCCAAACAATCAATGAACAAAGATCACTAGATTACTTAAATTCACACAAATAACTAAATCAAATTAAAAATGCAATATGAAATCTCCAGCGGTAACTCCGTTCGGGTTGCTTCGTAATCGCTCGGCCTGCAAGGGGTGTGTCACGCTGCGCCGCCGCCGCGCATCACGCTTTACGTAATTAATTAATTTGCTTGATTGGGCGCCAATTACTTAGGTATACTTACATTAGTTTAAGAACTTAGTTATTAAGATGAATAAAGTAAAAGTTTTATTATTTTTTGCTTTTCAGTTTTTTCGGCGGTTTAATTTTATATTAAAAAGTTTTTATATGGAACTAATTTGTCATTTTTTAGCTTTATCTTGTCATTATTACATAACTGATTCCTGATGTAATCTGTTATTTTATGCATATAACTTATACAAAACAATTTTGATATTTCACATCTGCCAGGCGTACCGTGACGGCTCAATTTTTTTAACTATTTGATTATATTACTATCGATGTTTCCTGTCAGTGTGACTGGTTAGTTGCCAGCAATACTTTTACAGATTAAACATGAGTCGACTTTCATTCTAGATCTATTAAAAAAATAGGTGCTTACTATTTGACCTAATTATCTCGAGAAACGCAAAACTGATATACACTCAAGATCAGCTGATTTATGCAAAAATGAACTGGTGTAATAATAAAGTAGGTAATGAATCACATCGTGCCGCACAGTCCCGCCCTTGTCCCAACCCTTGCCCCGGCATCCCTTTGTTCGACAGTGCAGGATTCCGACCATAACCTAGAAAAGCACCCGTTAATGTTGTTCACCGAACCTAGTTGTGATTTTTTTACGTTTAAAAGTATCGTTCCCATAATTTTAAAAGTTTTCAAACAAACTTTAACTAAGGTTCTCTTTTTTGTTTTGATATTCTTATTTTATAAGTTAAATATGACCATGAACTACCAAAGGGTCGAAGGGTGTTAAACTTCAAACAGTCATCTGGTGTATACGGTCTTTAGTTTACAACGTCGTCGAAGGTTAGGTTTTACAAGATGGAAGCGCAGAAACATAGAAAATTGCGAATACTGACTTGTTTTATAGAATTGTTTAAAATATCATTATTGTAATAACATATCTATACTAATATTATAAAGCTGAAGAGTTTGTTTGCTTGTTTGGTTGAACGCGCTAATCTCAAGAACTACCGGTCCGATTTGAAAGTTTCTTTCAGTGTTAGATAGCTCATTTATCAAGGATGGCTATAGGCTATATACATATTATCACGTTAAAACTAATTCCAGCGGAGCACTAATGAAGAATATCTCAAAATCGGGCTATTTTTAGAGCATTCGCTGCGTGTCAGTGTCAATATTATATGCGTTGCCATGGTAACATGATAACATTCTATCGGAAATATTATTAGGGTTTATTTTGTGTTCCTGTTTAAAAGTTTATTCTACGTTATTTTTTATTCCAATTTTTGATTATAAGTAGTACGTTGCTATCGCAAACATTTTTAGAGTTTATTTTGTGCTGCTATTCTAAAAGGTTAGTAGTAATAATATTCGTCCATCAATACAGGCAAAGGAATTAATCCATACTGCCAATCCTGAAGTTGTCAATATAGGTAGTTCTTATGTATCCTCTACCCAGTTTTCTTCTATGTCTAAGTTCATGTAAAGGTATAAGCGCTAAATCTTATATATGATATTTCGTAAATTTTTATCTTCTTAATTTTCAAGACCCCAGAATACATGCTCCGTGGTGTTATTTTTCATTTATTTTACTTATGCACAATAAACAAACCATATTACATAAAACGCCGCCAATTTAAAACAATATAGAGTCAAATAACATAAGATTATGAATAAAATACAAAATCCCCTACATGACAGGTTAAAATACCGTCAAAAACTCCTCAAAAAGTTTATTCTACGTTAGTTTTGTTCTGAATTTTTTGTTTGTGATATATAATGTATTATAAGAATAAAGTGTGTGTATATAATATTGAAATAATTTTTTTTTGATGAATACATATATCTGCGGTGCTACAAATATCAACATCTTTTTTTTAATTCTGTCGATATGTCTGTTTGTTTATTTGTTCCGGGTGATCTCCGAAATGGCTGGACCTATTTGAACGGTTTTTTTTTTCTTAAAAATGACTACGCTATTGACCTAGCAAGGTCTTAATAGCTTCAACGGACTACAAAAAATATTTGAACGGAAATTTTACGGGCAAATAACTAACTAATTAGCTGTTTTATTTTAAGCTAGCGAGTTCAGCAGACGATACCCGCTCTAATAATAAGTCAAACTATACCTAAACCTTGCCCAAAAATCATTTTATATATTGGTTAAAACGGCATGAAGATGTGTTTTTGATCTTATCGCGAACAGACATAGACGTGAAACACGACTTTGTTGACACTATGTTGTGATGAACTGTTATCCGTGCATTCGTATGTGTGAAATTGACCAAAAATATGTTGTTCACTGTAAACATGCGCGTGTGACGTACATTGTACTGGACTCCAAGAATAAATATAATTGAAAGTCATATGTTTATATGTGATTTAAATTATAGCAAGGTATATTAATAACTTGATTATATCAACATATTATATAATGCACATGTTACCTGTTACTGTAGATGATGTGCGTGTCATA
Organism: Antheraea mylitta; assembly: GCA_014332785.1. Taxonomy (NCBI): domain Eukaryota; kingdom Metazoa; phylum Arthropoda; class Insecta; order Lepidoptera; family Saturniidae; genus Antheraea; species Antheraea mylitta. Next base: position 5,487,472 of record JACEII010000023.1, read on the forward strand.
CTTACAAATATTTTTGAAAGAGTATTATTGTTATTTACACATCTAATAACAATTTTAAATTTATTTAATACATTAAAAAAACGCGTGCGGAACGGCGGGCAACAGCTAGTAGAACATAAAATCTCTACATCTGGATAAATACGTCAAAGAACGATCACATATATCTATAAAACTCAAAACTCATAACAGATCAATTAATGTTCCAATTCTGTGTCTTGTTAATACCCTGGATCGTTACAATTTCGTTCATCGACCATCTGAGAATAGAAGAGCTATCCCCGAAGGGTTTATCTAACGAACTCTTGAAACTTGTCCGTTGTTATTTTCTAACAACACTATCAGTGTTTTCACCCAAAGGAACGGTATTGTGCAGCGAGTTTATATGCTGTAGTTCTGTTGAAAGTTTGATTGTGCTGGAAAGAGTTTAACAATTCTTACATATGTCGCAAATGGACGACTATTCTACTATCCTAGAAAAGGTTTTGGTATCAAAAGGCTATTATAGGGTAGATCAATATGTGAACGATCGTGATGTCTGGAACTGATATCTCTCTGTTCATCTACTAAAAGTGATTGTATGTACAATCTATACTAATATTATAGAGAGGTAAATTTTGTGATTTTTTTTTTCGAAAGCATTACGTTATTGACCTAATAAACAAGGTCTTAACAGCTTCACCGGACAACTGGTAAACTTTGGGGGTTTGTGACGTTGTAGGGGGTAATCTCAAGAATTATTGGTCAGGTTTGTAATAGTGGTAGAGCCACGTTGATGCTATAACTGGTTTCAGCATGATTGGGTCGGCTCTAACAGAAAGCCGACGTGACGTAACAATGCTTACATTGTTGCGTTTCATTCGGTCAATGAGAGCGCCTGAGGCCCACCTACCTTTACCTTCCCCTCTCCCTAACCCATAAAAAAGCACGCAACGCACTTGCGACTGCCCTGGTGTTTATTTGTCTGTTACGCTCTCACACTTCAACTAATCAACCGATCATCATGAAACATATACGTAAAAAAATGAGCCGTTACGGGACTCCTGGCAGATGTGACAGATATGTGGCAGATATGACACATCGAAATTGTTCGAATCGAACGAATCTTAAATTCTCAGATTACACTATAGTTATGCGAGCTCAGTGCGGCCAGAGAGATGTGCACAGTCACTTGCGCACGGCATCGCGTCACCACGTCTCACTCGTACTTCACGGCCTGTATTGTCACGCCAACAATCAGGTTTATCCTCGCCTATAAATGTTTCACATGCACATCCACGCGAACAATCAGGTTTTTCCGCTCCTATACATGTTTCACATGTGCATCGCATCGCCACGTCTCACACATACCACGGCCTGTATCACCACGGGATACCGTGGCGATAGCCAAGCCAACAATTAGGTTTACCCTCGCCTAAATATGTTTCACATTAAAAAAAACGTGTTGCTCCCGTAACGTGTAATTATTATTGTATATAATTCGTATTATATTATTTTATAATTTACGTATATAATAAATTACATGTACGATGTTAAGGGTACAAGAAAAAAACATAGGGTCCATTTCATCCTGAAAAGATGTTACAGATAGATTAAATTTAATGCGAGAGATGCCACGAAAAATGCCAGTTAATAAAAAACACTGGATACATAACTTGATAGAGGTGAATAATATATTTATATTTTGTTTCAATTTATATCTCCACGTGAAACTTGTTAGTATATATTTACAGGTAACTGACAAATAGAGTAAGTGAAAAGCCTCGTCAAAAGAGATATGTTGTCCCTCGAGATATTATGTTTATAGGTTATTAGAAATAATGAGAATTTAACGTTTGTTTATTAAAAATAGCACAATCGAATACGTACCACCGGTGGTACGCGCCGCCGGAAAAGACAGTCTAGTGCGGGTCACCGGGGGTACGCGCCGGCGTGAACGTGTTCAGGTTTAGGAATAGGTCAAATCTACATTAACGCGCTTGCGTCGATATCGACCACTTAGGGAGACCCTGATTAAAACAATAATTCTAACAACATCTGAATTAAATTTATTAGTTCAGATCTTTAGAACACTGGAACTATGCAAATACGGTTACATAATCTTATTATCAAACACTGCAAATCTAAAACTAGTTTAATCTGAGTAAACACCGAGTCCTGCTCAACAACGTCTACTATGTGTTTTTAAGCTTAGCCTTCTAAAAATATTAATACTAAATTGTACTGTAAACTTTGTAGGTGGTAGATCCATGCTGAAGCTATTAGGTACTCGCTTCAGCATGAGTGGTCGGCTTGTCCGGGGTAGTACCACTCTCTCAAAGAAAACCGACAAAAAGTAACACTGCTTGCATTGTTGCGTTTCGTTCGGTCACCGAGAGCGCCGGAAGACCACCTCCCCTGCCTCTAGTTTCAAACGCCTCCCCTCCTCCTCCCAAATACAAGCTGGCAACGCACTTGCGAGTTGTCTAGTGTTGCTAGTGCCTATGGCCGATGGTGTGGTATGAACGATCAGTTAAAATCAGGTGATCTACCTATTCGTTTGCCTCCTATGATATAAAAAAAATATATAATGTAAAATACAATAAGGCCCTATTTAAATAGATTGATTTTATAAACGCTTAAGTTGTTATAAATATTAAATCATACAAAATGTTCGCGCTGAAATTCAGTAAAAGCTTTCAACCACGTAGAATATTAATACTACCTCAAATTGTTATTTGTACAAACAATAATGATGGATGATGGCACAGCGCGGTGGCGGTATGTTCAGATACCGTGTTCACTGATATAAATTCGAATCCTGCCATTCCGGAATATATTAATAAATACATGCATATCATTACATAGTATAAACAAAGTCCCCTACCGCGTTTGTCTGTTCGCGATATACTCAAAAGTATGTACGAGTGGATAAAGTGATTCACGAGGAACATTTTGATATATAATTTATCACAGATCTTTTTTTATAATCAGGGCGGGAGGGTCTTCTGTGAGAAAGTGGTACTAACCCGTGCGAGCCGACCCATTCATACTGAAGCCAGTTATAGCATCAGCGTGGCTCTACCGTCTACATGAATAATATTAATAATAAATAATTAGAATATGGATTAAAAAACTCCCATATAAAAGGTGCGTACGTGATATCGAAGACAGATTGACTTGATCACAAGTTCAGTTGTATTTAATTATTATAATTAAAAGAATGGAGATGCTGAGAGTTGGTATGTAGAAATATCATTATCACTCTTGACTTTTGTTCTGTGCATGATCGAAAATATTTCTTTGAATAGAAGTATAAATCTACCTCACTATAGCTAAGATAAGTTAGCAAAGTCCTATTCTGTTTTCCTTAGATACCAGCCTAACGATTTATCACCGACAATAGTCATATCACAACGATTAACCCGCCGGGACTTTTCGTCTTTAGCCGTGTGGCCGATTTATCGCTGGCATTTCTAGGAGATCCTAACAAATATATATCCATTGGTGACTAACACGTACGATCAATCAGTTACAAAGGTCAATGAAACGACGAATTCAATGTAACATATTTTACGAAAATGTGTATACTTTTACCCACAACGCAGAAATGATGCAGTGGTCTGTCACGGGAAGCGTTCCAACTTGCGTCATATGAACTGACTCTGTTATTGAATTGTTATCTTTACTTTCAACCTCTGGTTCCGTTTCTACTTCATCACTTGTAGAACTCATACATAATTCAGTACTGTGGAAAAAAATTGAGCCGTCACGGGACGTCTGGCAGATGTGGACTGTCAAAATTATTTTGTATAAGTTATATACATAAAACAGCAGATTTCGACTGGAATCAGTTATGGCATAATGTAAAGATAAAGCTAAAAAAAATAAAAACAGTTCCATAAAATGATGACTTTATTTATTTTACTACATAAATATCCATTTTTATTAAATACAAAATATAAAAATTCAACTAGGCGCTGGCGCGTTATTTGTCGCCATTTATTAAAGAGTTGCAAATATTTTTGAGGATTTCGTTAATAGTGCAATGTTCGTGTTTTGCTTCGCCACGCCAACAATCAGGTTTACCCTCCGCCTATAGATGTTTCACATCAGAAGTGCTGTGTAATTGCTATTATTACTCCTCTTTCTTTTTGATACAAAAATGTACTGCGTACAGTGTGTTTATTCTTAGATTCAACTAGCTTCATTAGTAGTTTCCTTATGTATGAGAACCCTTGGGAATTTTAATTACAATTAGATTCACTTTTGTACAACACTAGTCGTGTCTGTTGGGAGAAATGTTAACTATATTTTCAGAGTTACGTATAAGAGGGTGTATAGAACAGTTGTCGACAAGAAGTAAGATTTGTTTGTTCCTTTAATTCGGTACCCCTGTTTAGCAATTCTTCTCCAAACATGGACTAATCTAAGTTGATTTATTAGCTTTATAGCTGACTGGCATTTATTAAATGTACTTAGAATATTACAGATTTTTCTATTTGCTTATTACCACCTCCTTTCTTTTTTTCTGCGCCATTCATATTAACAGCTATAAGCAGTGTGATACGCTACATAGAGAGTTCTACTCCTACATATTTTCTCTTCTAAATTTCAAAGTTTTATCATGGGTTATCTTAAAGAAACATCGACTTCAATATTAAAAATGTCACTTGCAGCGTACTGTTCTTACGGATGTTGCCATTACTTATATATTTCGATGATTTAGAAGGTACTATTTATTGCTAAATAAGGACGTATTGTTATTGAGAATCTGCGCGCGTCTACATAGAGTGTATCAAATTGTATACACAATAAAGTAACGCATCTATAAAGAGACTATTTCAACTTCTTAGGAAATTTGTCGTTAGATAAAGTGGATTTAAATAATATATTTACCGTATTATGTTATTTACATTATGTGCAAGAGCTCTACCCACACTTTGTCTACCAGTAGCAGGTATATGCCTAGTATAGCAATATTTTTATACTTAGGATCTCCTCAATTTTAGATCTATCACACAACGAAATTCCCAGCACATCTTTCTCCATTGCCCTTTGAGTGTCCTTGAGCTTCCTTATGACGGCCATCTTCAGTAACCATTTCTCATTACGTCATCAACACTTAAAACAGACACCGAGACTTTCCTCCTGAAATACTGTGGTCGTAATAGGAGTCATAGAAAAATATACCGAACCACCTAACATATTATTAGTACTAAGTTCACAAACAGAATTACTCCGTAAAGTATTTTCTTCTGTATGTATTCGTAAAGGTCCCATAAATAAATAATAAGTATTTTTTATCAGAATAACGAAATTCTACCTATCAACAAGTGAATAGAGAAGCCATAGCTTTTTCTGGATAAAACAAATGAACGGAAACCAGACAAATAAGTAATACATTTCCCGAAGGAAATTACAGATGATTTTCAGTCGCGCCATGAAATTTTCAGAAAAAAATTCTTTTAACATGAATGGTTTTTTATTATTGCTACAATATACAAATAATAATATTTGCTGGTAAGTGTAAAGATTAATGTGAGATATTTTCATAATAAAATATATATAAGTTCACGCGCTTGGCGGATGTTAGAATTTCCAAGATATGACCTAGCTTTTTCCAACTTTAAAAGTATCTTAGCTAGAGTATGCTAGAATTGTGTAAGTAGAATTATACTTAATAGCACTAGTAATAGGATTTAAACAATAATAATCTAATCTAGGGAACGAAAAACGTTGTGTCAAAATGATTTAGTTACTGTACTAGTTAGATTAAGTTGCTTGGCGAGTGTTAGAATTTGCAGGATGTCCGCTAGATATTTCAAACTTCAAATATATCTTGAGCAGAGAGAGTATGCTAGACTTGTGTAAGCAGAATTAAGTCTAATAACACTAGTAACAGGATATAAGCAATAATAATCTAATCTAGATATCATGAAACGTGGTGTCAAGACGATTTAGTTACTATACTTGTTAGATTTAGTTGATTGAAAGTTTATATGGAATCCAGCTTTCAAAACGGGTGAACCGATTTCAATACCACTTTAATAGCAGACCACTTTTTAGATTATAATCTTCCTTACATTCCTGTACAGGAGGTAAGTAGTGATCATATAATTTTAGAAAGTAAAAATCTATAAAGGGGTTTGTATGTAGTAGAGCCACGTTGAAGCTATAACTGGTTTCAGCATGAATGGATCGGCTCGTCCGGGGTAGTAACACCCTCTCACAGAAAACCGACGTGAAGTAACAGTGGTTGCATTATTGCGTTTCGTTCGGTCAGTGAGAGTGCCGGAAGCCCACCTCCCCCTTCCCCTCTCTGCTCCTCTCCATTTCCTTCCTCTCCCCCGCCCTTCTCCCCATTCCTCCATTCCTCTAAACACAGGCTGGCAACGCACTTACAACTTCTCTGGTATTGCTGGTGTCTATGGACGGCGGTGATCACTTAGCATCAGGTGAACCGCCTGTCCGTTTGCCTCTTATATAATATTTAAAAAAAATTGGGTTATATTAAATCGATAGAAGCTAGTAGATCTGTAATTTTTCAGAAAGAATTTATTATAGCTATCTCGGTTAAAGCATAATAAATACACACACATACATATAAATTAAATATACACGGCTAATTAAGAAAAACACTTAAGCATTTTAATATCTACCACGCGAAATCATACGATATTCATAAGCTGTTTTTATTACAACGCCAATCCATTCTCCCTATAATGTCGTTATTGATTGATATATTGACTAGGGTAAATTTTAATACATTTCTACTCTTGCTTCTATCTATGACCACTTTTTAGGCCTTTATTTTTATACATTGTCATCTTTTCATTAATATTTGTTTTGTAAAATATTACAAGAAAACTTAAAATTCTTCGAATTATTTTGTTTCCAAAAAAGTATATTTTTTTATGTTGAAACTTTGGCATTATACTGTGTTGGCTTTACAGATGTAGATATAGAAATTAAAATGTAACTTATAAAACAAATGAGTTCTGGAGGACTAAACACAATTGACACAGACAAACCTTAAGATATGATATAAGATTTTATTTTATACACAGTTCTAAGTCAAGAGTACTACATAGTAGGTGTAGGTGGTAAAGCCACGCTGAAGCTATTACTGGTTTCAGCATGAATGGGTCGGCTCGCCAGGGGTAGTACCACCCGACCCACAGTAAACGGACGTGAAGTAACAGTTGCATTGTTGCGTTTCGTTCGGTTGCTGAGAGCGCCGGAAGACCATCTCCCTCGCTCCACTCCTAAACGCCTATCCTCCTCTTCCCAAACACAACCTGGCAACGCACTTGCTTCTCCCCTGGTGTTGCAAGTGTCTATGGACGGTGCTGATCACTAAACATCAGGTGTCCCGCCTGTTCGTTCGTCCTTTTTGATATAAAAAAAAAGTCTAGACTATTTAACGTCAAATATTTTAACACATTCTTCGAAGTATTAAACATAAATAAAACGACATCCCGAATGAATATATTATTTTCCCATAATTCCACGTAAAACTCTCCCTGAAATTAGCTCTGTGAAAATATTTGTCATTATACAGAACACGGGGAGCTTTGTCACAAACAAATACCATAAACTCGCGAAATTAGAAGCTCTCTCGCGTTGATGTTACTGCCGCAAAATATTTATGGAAAATATAAAATCCCGCAGTTGGAAGTTATATACATAAAACCTAATAATAACGTGCGTTCGGGATAATGATCACATTTTTCACAGAACAAATCAGTTCCAGGGTAGGCAACTCGCTAGAACTTTCTTTTAATAAAACCTTTCTTGGCATTCACATTGGAAATGTATGTTCTTGACCCCTTTTTTACTAGTTAATGCCCGTGGCATCATTATTGTAATAATGGTGTTGTTTTTTCATAATTCTTTGAGAGCGATGAATTGTGAATTAATTAATTTTCTTAGTATTTCTAAATGTAATTTATTTAAGTAATTACCCGTTTTAAGAAACTTCTGGGAAATGTTGTTTTTAGTATTTTTGATATAGTACCCGGCATTTGATTTGTCACGGCGGAGAGAAGAGTGAGGCTTTCAATCAGCTTCCTTTACTTTTGCAAAGCGGTCTCTCTGTCGCATAGCGCGACGGTTACAATAGACAAAGATAGCGCTATACGAAAACGAAGCGCATTATTTCGATCTACTCCTCAACATGATGAAGCAAATCAAGAGCTGGGTACTATAATGACACATAGTCATTCTCTGATAGCAAAAATCTTATGTTGTGTCGATGTGTTTTATCTGGCAAACAAGATAAGGTTAAGTGTAGGCTGTTAATTAATATTTTGTCCGTGCTACTAAATCATTACATTGCTGATTTTAAATTGCTTCGGTAACTTTATTAACATTGCATAACCCTGTGGGAAAGTGTAACCATACAAACATAGCTCTGAGAAGTTCGTTATTTGCCTGTAAAAATCTTATCAGTATTTGTTCCACCTTTTCGAAAATTAAATGGGACAAACCATGAACCCCATTAAATTTATTTAAATATATAGATTTACTGAAATTATTTTGATTTAACACTTTTTTCCAAAATTTTGTGATACCTAACTTTTTTAAAGGAAAGGTTTTTAAAATCTGTGTATTTGTATTGTTCAGATTTAACTACAAACTAAATAAACCAATCTTTATGATATTTCGCATGGAAAGCTTATATAATTCGTCAATTGAATACAATAATTGTCAATTAGAAATCGTAAAAAAAAATTACAACTATATTTTTTATAACTTCTCAACCGATTTTGATAAAATATTGTACAGGGAAACTAATCGACGTTCCAAAAATCTTAATAAAAAATAATGTCTGCATAAAAACAAGTACTGAACCGTGAGCAATTATTAATAACTATATATAGCGAACACACGCTCACCTATATTTATCTTTATTTTTTATAGGAATAACGTAAGTAACAAAATATAAATATACTAGATTAATTATGATACCATTATATTATTTTTTAATTTTAAAACTTTCGTTAAAATATTTAATAATGTTTTTATATAAAAATTTATAAGTCAAACTCAAAAAAACAAAAATACTTTATTCAGTTTACGCCACGAGAATTTGTCTAAGAATGTCAAAACTGCAACCGTTTTGGAAAAAAACACAGATATCGAGACGAACCGGCAAGAAACTCAATCTAGTTTATTTTTTTGATGAAAAAAAAAAATTATTTCATCAAATATATTCCCACAAATATAGATAACTATCAAGTTAAGCAATTTAAATACTAGCTGTTGTTGTTTAATCAGAAAAAAACCAATTTCAATACGACCACAGAATACTAACGAATGATAAGATTTTAGATTAAGCAGCGTCGTACGTTCTGAGTGAAGTAATTTCGTTCTATTTTTATTTTCTTTACCCTTTACGTCAGAGGCACTTACGATGGCGGAGCTTATTTTCAATAGAGGCTATTGACCTTCATCAAAGAAAGAACAGAAGCCGTTCCATTGCCCGTGAAGGTAAGGCGAAAGTGGCAAAACTATGTCATTTCCTATTAATGGGGTAATCGTGTTGCATTCCCGAACAAAACGGTTAATTTCTTCCCATACGCTCGAAACATAATAACACAGTACACATAACAGATAGTATGGAAACTACCTATAAACGCTCGTACCGACACACTCACACAAACATGCGCATCGACCAGGCCCCTAAGCGGTTTTCGCGGTGCTGTTCATAGAATTCCTTTCAAAACCTCTCCTCGTTGCGCATGTATGTGTAAGTGTGCCATTTTCGAGCGTTTGGTCGTAGTTTCCGTGCTGTCTCTCATATTTATACTGTGGTAATAATCTACATTCAGAATGATATTATTCTAACTAATATTATATTCAGTATTAATTGACTGTGCCTATACAGCTTCACCGGATTACAAACATTAAGATTTATGTATACTAATACTATAAAAAGTTTAAGTTTGTGAATTTGGGACGTTGTAGGAGGTAATCTCAGGAACTACTAGTCCGATTTGAATTATTTCCGTGCTACAAAGCTCATTTATCGAAGAAGGTTATATATAGGCTATACGTTAAAACCAATAGGAACAGAGCACCGATGAAAGATGTTTCAAAATCGGGATGATTTTTCCTCTTGAGAGCTTCCACTGCATGTTAGAGTTAGCCCAAAGTAACTATTACTACGCGGATGAAGGCGCGGGCAGGGGCAAGTGTTTAATATATGTATACTATATTTGTACAAAGAAACGAAAAGTCGATGTATTCTACTGAAATTGTCAAGGGTTTAGTCTTTTGTTTTGTTTCATTAAAATCACTATACTCTAACAAAAATATTTTTGTTTTAATGACGACACGGTACAAGCACGAGAGAAAAGAAGATGAGTAAATAGACTTAATATAATCTGATGGCTTTATTAATCAATGTTTTTTACAATAAAGTTCCACTCGGACGAAGTCGCGTGCCCAGCTAGTAAATAAATAAAGCTGTTCATAACATAATATTTGGTTTAAATTCACTACGGTGATAACTGCCACATTATTATGTCTTGAGCCGTTCTGCAAATTTATACTCGTAATATGTGTGAAATTACGTCGAAAGATGTAACACGTGACAGCACCTGTTCTTTATATGACTAGATTTCATAAGTAGGTTGCGTGCTTTACATACGATTATTCCGGAACAAAATTTATGTGAGTCGTTTTTATTTTATATTTGGCAACCAGTCTTCTAGTAGATTATTACTGCCATTGTCGTGTGAGTAACGATATTACAAGCGAACGATCAGTACCAGCCTGTCTCTCCAAACAGAGCGTGTTCAGGCCCATGCCCGCGTAACCACAGATCCACAGATCCAGAACCACAGAAAAAAAGTATGTTTTAAATGACAATCTTTTAAGAATACGCAAGTGCTACTACTTACTTTCCCTTACTTTCCAACAAAAACTTCCTTGTTAGGAGAGGTTATTAAATAAACTGATAGCCAGTCCAGTAGCTTAAAAGTACGAATGAAATGAAAAAATATGACTCACTAATTTGTAATTATATTGATGTGAAACATCTATAGTGGCGGGTAAAACTCATTATCGGCGTGGCGATGTAAAACACGAACTTTGCACTACTCAAAAACATTTGCAGACCTATCTGTATATACATAAGATTCAAATAGTCTTGTCGGCCACTTGGTCTACTAGAGTTACGCGGCACGCGCAGACGACCTTTTTGATAAATGCCGCCAAACATGCCACGCCTGCGCCTAACTGCATTTATGCATTTAATAAAAATGAATATTTATGTAATAAAATATATAAAATGTCATTATTTTATGGCACAAATTTGTGATGCTTTATTTTTCCATTACGCCATAGCTAATTCCTTACGTACTCTGTTCTTTATGCATAGAAATTATACAAAACAATTTCGATGTTTCACATCTGCCAGGCATCCCGTGATTTCTCAATTTTTTTTTATTAAATAAGATCATAAATTAAAACTCATATAAGCGACTTCAAGGCGTGTTTAATAAGTGTTCTAATATAAGAAACAGCCATGTATATTTAAACGAAGTTTTTGCTATAAATTTTATTGTTCCTTTTAAAACGCACTCTTCAAACGCGCGTGTGTCATGAGGCCATTTGTAGTCTTTTATCAGGATACTTTACTGTAATTCTCTGGAATTAATATTAGATTCTGAACTATTAAAGGTTGTAGACCGTAATTTAGAGACTCAAGCCAATAAATATATCTATAACTAATTGACTACGTATAAAAATTTAATCCTAAGTTAGCTAATATTACAAAGGTGAGCTTGCTTGTTATGATTTCAAGCCTTAAACTACTTAACCGGTAGTCATGGAATTTTGCGTAGACGTTTTCAGGCGTACAAAAAAGGGCATGCCTTTTACGTATAAAAACCTGGGTGTGCCGTAAAGACACACGATAGAAGTGAAACTTTTGTAATACACGGAAACATTTTAATTACTTTTTTTTTTCGAAATGACTACGCTATTGACCCAATAATGTCTTAACAGCTTCACCGGACTACTAAGGCGAGAGCTTAAGGCACTCAGCCGATTTTATTTTGGCAGCCAGCTCAAGGGTGCACGGCACACCGCGGCTTGGCTGTTGCCTGTTGCATGCAAAATCGCGACTTATCTTAGCTAACCTAGCTATTCATATATGTATGAGTTGTTATAACGTATATGTGTACCAAGCATACACGCCTCAACAACTCCTCCATATATTTATTATCGGAAAATTGAGAGTTTTTCAGTTCGATAAGGGAAAAAAGTAAACCCTTCCACTTTCATGTGTAAGCGTGTACGCCTACGTGTGTGGGGGCGATCGTGTAGTGTTGTAGCATTGATCTATATTTGTGTGTCACCGTATCGTGCAAGCAACGCACTCAAGGGCTCCCTACCGAAGAATCGAACCTAGGCTTGAGCCGCTGCCGTGGGAGGCCTAATCGGGTATTTTAATTACAAAAATCCAACGTCTCGCGGTAATCTTAGGCGGTCACCCATCCAAGAACTGACCGCGCCCAATGTTACTTAGTATTGATGATCGTACGAGAACTAGTACTCTTTCGATTTACAATGTAGGTGCTAGTTATTTTAAGCAATATTTGTGGAAGAAACAGACCACCATAACATTAAGGGATAAAGACAAACTTAAAAAAAAAATATAACAAAAAGTCAACGTCACGAGTTTTCCCAGGCGGTTACCCGTCTAAGTTCTGATTGCACCCGACGTTGCTTATCTTTGCTTATCAAATGAGAACCGGTCTTTTCAACACTACCCAACACAGTGTTTAACGAAACTACTATTCGTCACACAAAAAGGTCGTTGATCAGAATTGCAGAGTCCTCCCTTAAGAACTTTAGTTTCAAAAAATATTTTCCCGAGGGATGAGACAAATTTCCCGTAATACGAGCGAAGTCACGGCCAAGAATTAGTGATATATAAATTTATTCAGGTTTTTTTTTCTTAACATATACTTTTTAATAATGTGAACAAAATGTAATGTGAATAAGATCAGTAACATTTGTTCTTCGACTTCTAATGTTTATTCAATTCCAAAGTTATGTGATTTGTGAAAGCGACCGCAAAAGTTAAACATTCACCGTAACTCACACACGAGTTCGCAGTCGGAATGCCTGTGAACTGTGCTTGATAAAGTTGTCACATTATGACTTCTTTGCGACGAGACTGTAATTATGAACAGAAACCGTAATTATTTCAAATTTGTTCATTGTAACAACGTTTTGCATAAGTATTTTGTGGAATATATTTCATACTTTCGAAAATAAATATACATTTGTTGAGTTTTAAACAATATATGGTATCAAATGAAATTGTATTATTATTTCAAACTAGTATATGTAAAATTAAATTTTAATTACTAATACATGCACTAATCATACACTCTGCAATCTTCGACAGATTGAGAATACATGGTTTAATAGTTTAGATTATATTAATAGTGCAGTGTTTTTCAAAATGTGGGTCGCTACCCCGGGGATGTCGCCGAGCCTCTTTAGGGTGGTCGCTAAGTTTATATAGCGGAGTTGTGTAAGGTAGGGAAACCTACTGCAGTAAAAGTTTTAAGAGTTTTATTAAGAAAATTGTTGACTAAATGACATAATAATTTGTATCAAATAAAGAAACCATAAAATAAACGTATGAGATATCTTCCATCTTAAATAAATATGTTATATTTAAATTTATCAAAATAAAAAATAAACTTATGAGAACTATGTATTTATCCAAATCCTAATTATAAGAATGAATAGTAGGACGGTCGTGAAATATTTCTCCATACTAAAAGGGCCGTGACGTGAAAATGTTTGGAAAACACTGCACTTGTGGGAAAACCTAAGGGATGAAAAAAAAACTTCAAATTTTTTCACGATTTTTCAAGTGGACCATACCATAGACCAGCGTTTCGCAGACTTTTCAGGCCAAGCCCCATCTTAACATTTCTTAAATTTTTATGATCCCGTACACATACATAATTTGTTCACTGTTCCGTTAAAAATTGTTTTGTTCACTTAAGAAACATAAATAAATTTAATTTAATATTTCAATAACATAATGAGAAATTTACTTGAGGACTCTAATCACCGAGCTGATATTTTGGTAACGTCAAACGAAATCATACCTAATAATTATTTACAACTTTTTTTTAAGAATCTGCCTTTTTTGTTAAATTTGTCACAGATATCTAGCGTTGCATATAAATAACCCAAAGCGAATGGGTTAAAGTCGTCGTCGGAGTCATCTCACTCCACCCCCATGCGAGGGCGGACGAGGGTACTGTGTCGAGGCGTTCTGCCTCTTTCAGTGGCCTTTCGACGCGGCCCATGAATATGGGTCGGTCCTTGGAGCGCACATTGTGTGCTTATTTGGTGATTGGACGGGCTACCTTGTAGGTGGCCGGGCATTCTGCCGTGCTATCATAGCCATCAATCTTGCTGGTAGTCCTTTATGAGAGCCCGGCATAGTTCAATTGCTTCGGGATTCCCGTGGCTTCTTTCTTGGATGTCCCGAAGGACGTTGAGGATTCTCGTCTTTCTCTCGGGCGGCGTGGGCGGCTGGGTCGTCTCGCGGCCGGTCCGGGATGTGCTCGGTTTACTCGAGGGCTTCGTGGCGGGCTGTGACGGGTCGCATAATTTGTGTCCGGGATCACCAGTCCGGATTATGGTTCCCGCACGTCGGTTGCGCTTTTCTCTGCGGTAGATTGGGCACCGCAGGGCATCATTCGCGGGATGTGGTCCTTTGCAGTTAGCACAGGTGGCTGCTTCTTCGCGTGGGCGTTCACATTGGTGCGCAGGATGCGGTCCACCGCACCTTACGCAGGCGATAGGTCGGTGGCAGTGGTGCGAGGAGTGCCTGAACAGCTGGCACCGATGGCACTGTGCCGGTCCTCGCTTCCCCCGCCATCCTTCAATCCTGACGTCCATCAGGAGAAGCTCTGTCACTTCATAAATAGCCGGAAATAGGCCAGGCGTCTTCTTCAGCGCGCAGTGGTAAACGCACCCCTGTCTTCCACGGCGCGCATTTATCTCCCGGACGTATACCGGGTTGAATCCTCTCTCCTCGAGGGCCTCGGCGATATCATCCGGGGGGGTGCTCATAGGTAGGCCGCGTATCGCGATCTTGAGATGGCGTTCATTGGGGGGTGAGTATGAGTACCAACTCACCCCTTGCTCTTCTAGCGAGGAGAGGTACTCTCTTGTGATTTGGTCTTCCTTGGGGTCCTGCGGGATAAATCGCACGCCGTTTCCAAACGGCCGTGCGTTCGGCGTGTGTCCCAGCATTTCCACCAACTGCCGGAAATGTGCGACCCAGTTGGGAAGCCGTTCCACGACAATCGGTGGAAAACGTCGCCGACGTGCCTTCTCAGTATATTCCACAGGTGGTTGCATGTTGGTGTGGCCGGCTTCTGATTGGTCGGTGGGCGATGACGCTGCGATCGACGTATACGCAGGTTGCGCGCGGGCAACCCATCGCGACGTAGATGGCGTTGGCGGCGCCATCGGGCGTTCTGAGGCGCACTGCGGCGTTGCGCTCGCGACAGATGCGTAGGTGGGCTGCTCGCGGGCAGCCCAACGCGGCGTAGCTAGCGTGGGCTCGGGTGCGGACGCCTGCGCTGCTAGGGAGGCGGTAGTGGGCGCGCGCGGTTGATGCGCGGAGTCTTCGTTCTGCTTGGCTTTCTTGGGCTGGGGCGACGTGACGATACCCGGTGATGGCTGTTGCGACGATGTAGGCGTCGCGACGGAACTCGCGGAAGCCTCAACCTCGGGTTCGCTGCGCTTGCGGCGCAGCGCTCGACCGAGTGGGCTGTGTTGATCGTCCGGGATCGTCGGGGGCGCGAGAGTACCGCAGGCGGCGCTAGCGAGCGCTGCCGAGTCTCGTTCGGCGATTCTTCGTCCCTCGAACGCGGCCTCTTGGACGCGCAGGTACAGCGCCATCCAGCGGGTCATCCCCACCGACAGTGACCCAGCTAAGATTAGCTGGGCGAGAGTGAGCATATCACTCTCGTACACATCTGTCGGTGTTGACGCCCCGCCGGTCGGCATCTGTCGCGCATCCGCGGGCTCAGTTCGAGGCACAGGCTCTGGAGAGCGGAGTCCAAATGAGGAAGCTGGTGTCGTCGGGCGGGAATCTTCGGAGTCCAGAGGCAGGCTTGTGGTCGTCGGTATCGACGTGGGAGCGTCGATTTGGCCCTGAAAAGGGCCGGTCTTCTTTCCCAAATGGGAAGCGGCAGCTTTCTTGCGGCGCATCGTCGCGCAGGACTGGGCGAAAATCGAACAAGCGACTCGCGGAGCTCAAGAGACGTCCTCGCGCGCGTGACGACGGAGCACTCCGGGTTAAAGTCATGTCGAGTCCATTCTTAAATTGCCTCCCTTAACTATCAAATTGCCCCCCTGTGGGACATGGGCGTCACGTTGGGAAACACTTTTTCTTTTATATATTAATTTATTATTTTAGTAAATTAATAATATTATATTTAAATTAAGTTAAGATAATAAACAACGCAGACGAAGTCGCGGGTATCAACGAGTTACAATATAAAGAAGATAAACTTAATTATTTACATTCCCGCCCAAGGATTGAGGAATAAGGGTGTAACGCTAGAGACTGAAGGTCGAGAGAGTGTAGCAATAAAACTTAAAAGATTACCGACTAGGAGACAACTTAGTAAAAATAAACGGACAAATTCAGGACTCACATTTACTGAGCTTGCTGTATATAAAAGAGAATTTTATTTTTAAGATGGAGGTAAAGTCCCGTAGGTATCTTAATGGTAGGAATAACATGTAAGACAATTCAACCTCTATTCACAAAAATTTGAAAAAAGTGTACATAGCAAGAAAATGCATAATTCACATAAATATTTTTTTCAGAAATCGACACCATTTTTCCAAATGTAACGTTAATCGATCCTGTTTGTTATAATAAAAGTCAAATTACTATTGGACTTAATTTAGATATTATCGCAAAGAAAAACTGTTCCTACACATTTTGTTTCAAAACCTGTTCATAGGAGTCAAAATGACTACAAAGGTTAGAGACTGAAATATTTCTTGTAGCTAAAACAATATATACAGCAAACACTACTTATTTATTTTATCTGAGATATCTCTGAAAGCGATGCCAATACGATAAACATACTTACACGTTTCCCGCTTACTTCGTTTATTACTTTTATTGATATATTTACGTACATTCTTATGCGGGTCATAGACATTTAGGAAATAACGAAATAAACTGCCAATACTGGCGATGAAACTCATAACATAATTACTGCTCGATCTATGAATAAATGTATAATTGAACCTGTTCCCTTTTCATGATTTATCTATGTTGATATATTAGGTTATTCTACATTGTTACACTGCATACTTGGTATTAAATTAAAAACGCGTACTTGTCAAACTTGACGTTGGCAAAATTGCCTACATAGGCAGAGGTCATTCCGAAAAAAAAAAAACATTTCTTGTTTCGATAAATTGAATTGAGAGTATTTAAAATATAATGATAAAAACATATGTTTACACTTTAACATCATTAATACATTTATTTTAAGTAATGTTTAACTTGAAAAAGCACATAAATTATTTAAAAACGTCCTTAAAATTATACCAAATTACTATAAAGTTCAAACCTAAACAATAGCAAAATCGTATATTGTATTATAGAGATGTTACACTTGATGTTAAGATAGACAGACAAATTGTGTATTTATTATGTGACATAAACACTGCAATTAATACTTAATGCACAAACATCAAATTTAATGAGTTATCTCTACGTTTCATTATGTATATGTAAGTCATTGGAATAGTACACATGAGTATATTTACTTCACGTTTAAAATTCTGTAATTATATAGTGCAGCCTTTCTTCAGCTGACTATAATAAATATGTCTGTAGTGATTTATTTCTAAATTCTTCGTTTCGTTGGCATTCAAACTACATTAACAATAACGTGAGATATAACGTATAGTTACTTCTTTTTTTTATATTATATAGTTTCTGACATTGACATTCGTATTTATAACTATTAGCACGTTCACGCCGGCGCGTACCACCGGTGGCCCGCACTGTACTGTCTTTTCTGGCGGCGCGTACCACCGGTGGTACGTATTCGATTGTTCTATTAGAAATTATGAGAATTTAAAGTTTATTTATTAAAGGGGCATGTAATGTATGTAAGGGGTGTCGACTAACATCTTAAGACTTGAGACACCCAAGCCAACCTCACCTGCACGTGGTGCACCCTGCTGAACAACGAACGAGGCAAGGGTGATAGCGGGGTGGTAGGGTTTTACAGTCCGACTGGGTCGCAACCACCATGTATATGGCGAAAAAGCCCGTCATAGTGACTCGCTTCTACGTGTCGCGTTTCAGGATCAGCCTGTGCATATCCAGTACCGGGTGACTTTCGTCATTATGGCCGGCATGACAGCGGCAACTGGCGATGGATAATCTGTCTATCGGTGGTTGCCGATGTTTTTGGATTGTACTATGCTTAACATCAGGCACAATGAAGTCACTTTGTCGTGCTTCAATATTAAAAAAAAAACGCTGTTGACCTGGAAAAGTCTTTACAGCTTCACCGAACTATTGAGGCGAGCGCTGAAGGCACTCAGCCGATTTGGGATGTTTGGGCGACTAACTCGAGTATACACGCCACACCTCGGCTTGGGCTGTCGCCTGTTTTGTGCAAAAATCGCGACCTATCTGAGATAACCTAAGCTAAGCTATCTAGATATACGTATATGAGTTATTGAAACATGCATGTGTACCAAGCATGCGTGCCTCAACAACTCCTATTGTGTCGGAAAAAATACTCAAAACTATATAGGATAGGATAGGAAAAATAAGGGTAGAACTCTTTGTCGTTTATTTCTCTGAAAAAGACAGTGTGAAAGCGTGTAGGCGTGCACGTGTGTATAGGTGATGTGTGTGATGTTGTAGCAGTGATGTAAGGTTTTGTGTCACTGTTTCGCGTGAGCAGCGTACTCAAGGGCTCCACGCCGAGGGAGCTTCCATTGCTTGTTAGCGTTAGTGTAAAGTAACGCAGACGCAGACGATTCGCGAGCAGAGGCTAGTGATAAATGTTTTTACAAACGTGATATTAAAAAAAATTACGTATGGCACTCGGGGACTGCCACGGTAAAGCTATTGCATAGCATTTTTTATTAAGTTATGCAATTATACAATTTACTTATTTTATTTATGCAGTATTTTTTTCCCTTTGTTTTTTTTTATTTGATATTAATTCAAGTTACACTTTTTGAGCTTGATGACCGATAAGAAAACAATTTTTTTTCTTTTATTAAATAAATGAGAAGTTAATATTGTCCAAAATATTTGTATTATCTTACAATACATGTAGGTTATTCAGGAAAACACTTTGTACACAAATAATACGAGTACAGATATTCACTGTTGTACATAGATGATAAATACCTATACACCAGTATACTTTCTCACAAACCGCTGATTACGTATTCGTCCGATTTCGGAGCAGCTCGTCTCGATCCGCACCCGATTAGGCCTCCCACGGTAGCGATTCAAGCCTAGGCTCGATCCCTCGATAGGGAGCCCTTGAGTGCGTTGCTTGCGCGATACGGTGACACACAAATATACATCACTGCTACAAAACTACACGATCACCCCCACAAACGTGCACGCCTACACGCTTACACATGAAAGTGGAAGGGTTTACTTTTTTTTTCCTTATCGAACTGAAAAACTCTCAATTTTTCGATAATAAATACACGGAGGAGTTGTTGAGGCGTGTATACTTGGTACACATATACGTTTCAACAACTCATACATATATGAATAGTTAGCTAGGTTAGCTAAGATAAGTCGTGATTTTGCATGCAACAGGCAACAGCCAAGCCGAGGTGTGCCGTGCACCCTTAAGCTGGTTGCCAAAATAAAATCGGCTGAGTGCCTTAAGCGCTCGCCTTAGTAGTCCGGTGAAGCTGTTAAGACCTTGTTGTGTCAATAGCGTAGTCATTTCGAAAAAAAAAAAGTCTCGATCCCGTGCGAGCTTTGTACAGTCGTACCATATATACGTTAAGCGAACGCTCGGCCGAGCTACATGGTAGGCAGAGTGGGGGGTGTTAGGTTTTTTCGTTACGGAATTTTTGGATTCGGTCTCCACGCTTGACGCCCGCGATAGAAGCTATGCAATAGCTTAAAAATAAAATATACTCGTATTTTTAACACTAAGACACGAAGGCTCTAGTTACTTGTTTCTCAGAAACAAAGCATTAAACAGAAATGACTAAATATCAACTTCAAAGTGCTACTGATAGTGCTACTACATTTTCGCTATGAATAAGCTTAAAAAAAAGAGTACATATTTTTGTTTACTATAACTGGGATTTAATCTAACATTACATTTACGAAACACGTGATTAGGTAAATAATCAAATTAATTGACGCGAAGTAGAGATTTTAAAATGCGTATATATGTTATTCAACAAAATTTTAATACAGAATTATTATCATGTTCATAAAACCGCTTTATAACATCGTAAAGGGAAACATTAGATTATAAAAATGCAAGTTTTTATATAATTTAAAACTTCTTCAGTTTATATTAAAAAAACCGAGTTTTTTTCTAACACAGCTTATTGGTTATGAATATTATACACTTGCTTTTCTATAGTATTCTAGATAAAAAGTTTTAAGCAGATTAAGTATGGGGGCAAAAAAAAAATGATCAAGTGTTCATAAAGCATTGAGAACTACATTAACCCAACAAAATTTCATGGGCAAATATATACCTATAATTGTGCGACAGTTTAAAAATCATTTATATGCAACAAATTTCATACTTTAAAATTAAACTGTAAATACAAACGCAGTCTAATATACCGAAATATATAAAAGCTTACGAAACCTTGTATCATCAAATAGTTTAAAAGAAAGTCCCTTACCGCGTCTGTCTGTCTGCGATGAATTCAAAAACTAATGAACGGATTTTCATGCGATTTTCAACGATTTCACGAAAAGGTGATTCATGAAGAAGATTTGGGTATATTTGCAATGGTTTTTTTTTATTATAAGCGCGGGATAGCGTCCATCGGGCCCGCTAGTTAGTTATAAATTACATATTGGGTGAAAATAGGAGTAATCGGAAAGTGATTATATGGTTGAATTTAAATAAATTGGACAGAAGTAACTTTTGGTTTTAGTTTATGTTTTCATTAAGAAACATTACGTGAAATAAATAAATTGTAAATCTATGCCAAATATTATGCGACTAATGTTTTATTCTCAAATACATCGAGATCTTAATTTTTTTACATATAATAACCGCGATTAATGACTATCATTTATGAGTCCTATTAGTCGAAAAAGGTAAAGCCGAAATAAATTATTAAAGAACTTCTTATCGTCGTGAAACAGGAACCCGACAACTTTGGAGAGACTTATATTTTTAATCTAGAAAATAAATGATTGAGCGGACAGTAACAAATGGAACAGCTAAGTCTCGTAAATCTACCTAGAACTTTTAAGCAAAATTATTATGAAATATTACTAATATACATTACTTACGATACACTGCTCGTAAATCTTGTCTCCTAGGTTATAAATATGAAGCATAATTTAAAGTGACGTATCACACTTTGATGAGTCTTACTTGGAAATTTGAAAACTTAATTGATAAAGTTTTGATGAATATTGACATAAAATACTTTTACGTCTTTGAATGTACTATTATTAATACTTAACTACATCTTTACAATAACTGTCTGGGTGAAAATCAGAACGTTTGCAATTTCATATTTTTAATCCCGTGCAAATATAAATTAGTACTTGGATGACCCAGCCTAGCTCGTTTCTTTAAAAAACATTTTTAAATTAAAATAAACTGTTAGGTTAGTCTCAAAAAGTTAGCATTTTTTATCAGAAAAAAATGTTAAAATGATATTTTTTTCCTGTTACTCGAATTCGAACTGAGGTTAGGCGGATTTTCGAAGTAGCCGACTTCCATCTAAGCTATTTTTGTTTTGAAAGCTTCGGCAAAATTTACCTTTATATTTTAACTACATTTCTTCATTGCCTGAAACTCAGATAAAAAGTTTTCTATGAATGGAATCTAGCTTGGTCGATTTGTCGTCCCCGAAACCACCTACATACTAAGTTTCACGGAAATTGATGATGCCGTTTCCGAGATCCTGAATATATAAAAATATACAAGAATTGCTCATTTATAGTTATTAGATAACTTTGGTGTCTCCCTTGCCCCTTTCTTTCTGTAATAATTGATTCTTCACGCGTAGTAGAGATAGTAATCCGATATTACCAGTCACAACTGTTAGTGACTACTTGGTCTCTTGGCGATTGTCATACTTTTGAAGCTGTATCTTTATATGTATTTTTTGTTATGTGTTAGACATCTCTACCATTAAGTGTTTGTAGTTCTGTCAAGTTGTCACCTTGCTAGGTCAATAACGTAGTCAGTTCAAGAAAAAAACTATTAGGTGTAGTATAACATAGCGACAAAGAAGAATTAAAGATTTGAGTGAATGAAGGTAATATTCCACGTCTTTATCATTTTATAGAAATGCCTTCCAAAATGGTTATATTTTTGAATATGTTATATGTATACCTAGTCTTGCAATATATACTGAAACAAAGAAAATAATATTTTCTATTGCAAATAACATTTATTACTCTTACATTATGTTATTTTAATACATAAACATAAAATAATTAAAAATATAAAAGGCTTATACGAAGTGGTCTCCATTGACTGCAATACAGTCCTTTATACGTTGAGGCCAGTTATCTATAGAAGCACGCACTCTTTCCATGAGAAAATTCTTCACTCCCAATCGTACGGATTGTTTTAGGGACTTCAAATTATATATTATCAAGCTGTATTCTCTAAAACTGACCATAGATTATAATCCAGCGGATTAAAATTGGAACTAGACAACGGCCAGTCTTCAGCTCTGATGAAGTCCGAAATGTTTGTTTCCAATCAAGACTGCGTAGACCGAGCTCTATGACCCGGCGTCGAGTCTTGCTTTAAGGACCATTCTTTCGTTAATTCGCAATTTTAAGTCTATTTGCGCTAATCTTGTGAAGAAAGAATAGGTATGTGGATATGATATTTTCATTTAGATCATAAGATTAAGAAAATGTTCCATATCTCCTTCATCCACCCGTGACTTCAATTATTTCAAAGCTAAGTTATTCCATTTGTGTAAACAGTCGCAATTCGACTCACATTGATTGGTCCCATTTACGTCCCATTTGTTTTTGCCCATCCATGTAATTAATCTTTATACCTTGTTTACCTTCTGTTAACTCACCTATACTACCTACGTAAAGTTGGGTATTGTGTTTATTGATTTAATTTATGTATAGCTTAGAAACATTTCTTTCTTTTATTTGCTGTTTTTGTTAATTACTAGTTGTTCGATCAGATTTCTCAGTGCAATTTCATTTATTCATATATTCTTAATGTGGAATTATGTATCTTATTGATTCAGATCTATTCTTCATTACTTTGATATTTGCAATCCTTCAAGGTCATAGAAGTTTTGTAGAATTTTCACACAAAAAGTTCTCTTTTGTTTCTTGTAATATTAAACCTATGATATCTTCTAAGGTATTCATTGTAATGGTATGATGTCTAAGGCAGTTTTGATTTGCGTCAGATGCTCAATATAGCTAAAGTATTTTATTTGACGAACATTGATACTATAGTCACCAAAATGGAGTTGCAAATAACCACTGCTTTTTCACTAATATGTAAAATGTTTAAATTATTACTGTGGGTTATTTTTAAAAAATACATATATATACTGTCGTAGACTTTTCTGAAGGTATTTTGAAGATGCATAAGTCTGCAGTGCTTACATTGTTTTCTATGCAGT
The DNA here is from genome assembly GCA_014332785.1 of Antheraea mylitta. Lineage (NCBI taxonomy): Eukaryota > Metazoa > Arthropoda > Insecta > Lepidoptera > Saturniidae > Antheraea > Antheraea mylitta. The sequence goes on from JACEII010000023.1 coordinate 5,511,358, forward strand.
TATTATTTTTATTTTATGCCTATATACATAAAATAATTACTATGGAACTGACTGATTAACGGAAAAATGACCGAATTTCATACAATTTTTTATAGGCGTTTTCACCATCTTGGGGACTGAATTTCCAAAAATTCTTTCGTAGTGCTCATCTACGCTGTAAAAGGGTAAAAATGCATACAAATTTTCACGCCCTTAACCCCAGTACTTTGGCTGATACATAAGTCAGTTATTCTTTTATTTATTTACAAGCTATGCTTAGTTTGAATTAAATTGCCACGTGTATAATTAATTATATCCACATAAAATCGATATCCCACATTGTTTTACGTGGAATTGAAACGTGCTACCTATGAGCTATCATTGTTTCGAAGTTAATCAGTTTTGTAGGCCGTAGAGCCACGCTGAGTCTTGTGTCAGCATGAATGGGTCGGCTGACCCGGGGTAGCACCATCCTCTCACAGAAAACCGACGTGAAGTAACAGTGCTTGCATTGTTCGGTTAGTGAGAACGCCGGAGGACTTTGATATTACGACTTTCTAACTTGCATCTAAATCATTATTAACAAAGCTTGGTGACGCTTATATAGTGCTCATGACAAACGTCAAGAAAAAGAATAGTGAATTGTATCACATTGCGATCACCTCTCTCTCCTGTTACATTGCTAATTCCATCTGTGCGATACAAACATAAAAATGAATTAGTCAAATAGATCCAGTCATTCTGAAGCGATACGCTTATATTGTTCGTACATTCGGCAATTTATTTATATTTACATACACAAGAATGCGTTTTAATAAGTCTGGTTAAAACTTTTCAAGTCACTTTAATCTATGGATATATTAATATAACGTATTCTCTACATGCAATTCAAAATAGATGTACTTTCAGCTCAGAAGAGTTATTATATGAATAGATTAAGTTTTAAGTAACTGTGTAAAGCGAAGCGCTAACTGAACTCTCTTAAAACATTTTTAAACTTTCAGCGATGTGCTGAATAAAATGATAGGTGCTCATTCATTTTACATTTCACAAGTTTGCTTTCAGACTTATCTTTCTGCAGTTCTCGTCTCATTTTATATTCATGCTTTTAAAACAACAATTTTTCTTTGTATGTCAACTATGGAATTTATTCAGCAAAATAAACTTTATCAACACTATGTAACGGCATGTGCATTGATACATATTTATAAAAAATAAAGATATTCAATTGAGATGTCTTCCAAATAATTTCAAATCGGATCAGTAGTTCCTGAGATTACTCCATACAACGTCACAAACTCACAAACTTTACCTCCTTATAATATTAGTATAGATAGTATAGATTTATATTATATAATTCCTTATGTAATTGTTTTTTTATCATAATTTCATTTTATTCATAATTTCATTTTATTCATAATTTCATTTTATTCATATTTATATTCTATCTTCCTTTGTAATGTTTTTTTTTTTAACTTTATTTTTGGCAATCAATCTTTCCGATTATTACTGCCATTGTCACGTAGTCAATAATATCACAAACTTCGTGCGATCATTCCAATATTAAGCATCGTGTGAAACCATATTCTAACAAGATGGTGGATCCCTTGCTAGAACCTTCCAGGGAGTTTTTGTGGCATCTCAGAGTTTCATGCTCCGTGTTATTATTTTCTATTCACTTCACTTATGAATAATAAACTAACTATATTACGTAAAACACCACCAACTTTACACAATATATAGTCAAATAACACAAGATTATGAATAAAATATAAAATCCACTACATGACAGACTAAAAACCCGCCAAAAACTCTTTGTAATGTTTTAATTGGAACTTTCTACGATATAGCGCGTGATATGGCAACTTTTAGAGGGCAATGTATATATTGTCGATTGTTTGTATATGGTGTTAATTAATGTTTAGTGTATTGGTCACAAGCTGTCCTAAATACATTAAAAAATAATTTTTACCAATTAATTTTCACACAGTTTATTCATTAATCAAACATTTTTTTTATGTCATAGGAGAGGCAAACGAACTTGTGGGTGTTAAGTGATCACCACCGTCCATAGGCACCAACAACACCAGAGGAGTTGCGACTGCATTGCCAGCCTGCATGGGTGGGAAACGGGAAGGAAGGGGAAGGAAGAGGGGGGAGGAAGAAGGGGGAAACATATGATGGTTTGCACAAGCTTAATAAAAAATATAAATATTAAACATAAACAGACTAAGTCGCTAGTCAAGGCAATACGCGCTATCGCAATACAGTCGATCACGCTTACTAACATGTCACCACGCGATAGAAATTTATCTCCTGCCAACAATACCGCTCAACGCGGCTGAAGAAGTTTTTACCTCAAAAAACTGTAAAATTAATATGCAAAAACGTAGATAGATACCTAAGATCAAACAGTATAACCCCCAAGCGGCCCGGAGCGAACCATATCGATTTTGTCTTCTCAAACGGCCAGTTTAATCTATTTCAATAATACTTTTCTGTAAGATATTTCACCAACAATTTAAAGCCCCCCAGCGCGAGAGAATCAAGCGCTAACAAAAATAAACAAGGAAGATTCGGAAACAAATTCCCCGATTTCGCCAAAAATTTAGTGAACTCACAGAAACACCATTTGATAACGGGAACTTGGTTTGAACACAATTTAAATTTCATATCTAAATACTCGATAGTACTTTAACATAAATTGCGTAAAGCAATTATCAAATAGAATACATAGAAAGTACATACATACATACATACAGAGTACATAGAATTTTAGATTTTTTATATGTCTCCTAGCTTTTGCCCGTGACTTAGTTCGCGTGGTAGTTAATTTGGGTTAACGCTAACAACTAGCGGTAGCTTTCAAAAGGAAAAACTCCCCGATTTTCAAATATTCTTCATAGTTTCTCCGCTCCCACTAGTCTTAGCGTGATGATAAATACCTTTCTCGATAAATGACTTATCTAAAACTGATAGAATTTTACAAATCGGACCAGTAGTACCTGAGATTAACTCGTTCAACCAAACATATAAACCCCCAAGTTTTACAATATTAGTATAGATTAGCTGTGCCTGTGCCTTACCTTATGTAAAAAACAGTGATTAAAAAGTCATCTGAATGTATTGAGTAAATTTACTTATCTACTTTTCTCTCGTACTTACGCCGCATCGTCATTAAATTTACAATAACATCTGATAGAGTGAACCTATTTTAATAAAATCAAAACTAAATGTTACTCGAAGATATGCTTTATGATTTTCTTGGTGAGGTTTTATCGTGAACTTAGTATTTTACCAGTGATAGGCATTCAAAAAAACAGACATTTCTAAAAATGATTGAAATGTATTTTATTACTTATTTCTAGATTCCTGCAACATTTTTTTTAATCTAAAAAATACAAACACATTAAATTTACATCCTTATATAGATGTTAATAATATATATAGATAATAATATTAACCTCAATAAATGAATATTCTTCTTTAGCGAAAATCACATCTAAATAACTACTTTTATTTATACTAATATTATAAAGAGGTAAAGTTTGTGACGTTGTAGCGGGTAATCTCAGGGACTACTGGTCCGATTTGAAAAAATCTTTCAACAGATCATATATCGAGGATGGTTATAGGCTATATATCATCACGCTAAGACCAATAGGAGCGGAGCACTAATGAAGAATGTTTCAAAATCGTTATTTTCCTCTTAAGAGCTTCCACTGCTTGTTAGCGTAAGCCCAAAGTAACTATTCCACGCGAACGAAGTCGCGGGCAGAGGCTAGTGTATGATAAATTCTTTAATTATGTGATTAATTGTTTTTTTTAGTTGTAGTTAGACGTAATAGTGCTAATAAATCACTTCCAAGTGGAAGTGCAAAGTAGCGTCCACTTTAGTATTCAATAATGAAATTCCGCAAAGAAACGGCTTCTTCAACCAAATATCATCACTCATAAATAATTCAATCAAACATGATAAATTATTTTAAAGAAATATTTGTTGAAAATTTTTGATAGCCGTTTAAACATAAATCAATGAAAAACCGCGGCCCGTAACTACAGGATAGCTAGCGGCTACTACGAATGGCAAAGATATAGTATAATTCAATACAATAAAATTTATAAATATTATTTTAAATTATATGATAGCCGCGACTTCATCTGCATCGTTAATTTATGTTATCGTTAATCATTTAGTACGAGATAAAAGTCACCTATCTGTAAATGGGTAGTCAGGTGAAGCTGTTAAGACCTTGCAAGGTCAATAGCGTAATCAGATCAAGAAAAAAAATATGTAAATGGATATAATATATTCAGGTGATCTTATTAGTAACTGTTTTTTTTAACATTAGGCTCCACGTGCACGGAGTCGCGGGCACAGCTAGTATATAATAAAAGTACTTTTGAGATTCACCACTGAACGTATTATGACCATTCCATACGGAATTTTCGTAGGTGGTTCTAAGCTACTTATTTTTTGGACTCAATTGACCACTTGCTTTTTTTAAATTACAATCTATTTTAATACCCAACAACGCAGCCAGCTATATATATATACATACATATATATACTTCTACATAGACGCCATTTTATCACTGCACCGATTTCTCTACTTATTCAAGAAACAAGCATGCGAACGCTTAAAAGTAAGCCATCACCGCAAGCTATCCGCGTTACTAAACCTTTAGAAACCTATTCATTCACCTAGTGAAAGACTCCTAGTAAAACATTGACAGGGAGCTCATTCTACAGCCCATGAATTCACGAAAGGAAACTCTCTTGAAACCAGACTAGATTTTTAAAATCGCAACAATGTAAGTACTGTTACTTCACGTTGGTTTTCTGTGGGTCGGATGGTACTACGCCGGGCGAGCCGACTCATTCATGCTGAAACCAGTTATAGCATCAACGTGGCTCTATCACCTACAAAACGGATGTTAATAGATTTTAAAATCGAATAAGTATTTTTTTAAGTTTATCGATTAAAACCAAAAATAAAACAAATCTCTATAACATTTAGATTTAGAAAAACATCAAATTATACTTCAGAACAATTATAAAGCAATGAATGTAACTGAAAGTATATTTCATGAAAAATATCCGCAAAGTGAAAAATAATAATCCCCAATGGGTCTATATTTTTGTTCTTTCTCTCGACCGGTATAAAATGTCTCGACAATAAATCGCTAATGATAAAATATAGCACCGAAAAATCTCTGTTAGTCGAGAACAAATATTTTTATTCCCTCGAATCTCAGTGAGCAATTTTCCGGCTAATGAAAAATAAATTATGTCTACAATGTATATAATTTTTTTTTTTTTTGCGCAGTTATATAGAAGGTTCACTTTACAATTATTATCATACTGATTTGACACGATTATTGATTTTATTATTTAATTTTGTTTTATCAAGACTTGTTTGTACATTGACCTTTTCTTCTACTAATAGTATTAGATTGAATATTTATAATCAGAAATCAAAATATACTTTACTATCCTTACCACTAATCTTCTGTATTCTACACATATAGTAGGAATGTAAATCGAAAGTGTTTTTATTTTCGATTTTCAATCATTTTTAGAAATGCCCGTTTGTATGAGCACGTATCACTACTAAAGTGCTGGGTTCACAATTCAACCTTACCAAGAAAATCATAAAGCATACCATCGAGAGTAACTTAGTCTCTGTTTCATTAAAATCGGTCAACTATATCAAAAAATATTGTAATTTGAATGACGACTGGAATTAAGTACGAAAGAAGATCTATACTGCTATTATAAAGTTGATGGGTTTGTTTGTTAGGTTGAACGCACTAATCTCGGGAATTACTGGTCTGATTTGAAACAAATCTTTAGATATTAATTGATATGAATTCTTTTGCCAACTATTTATTTATAGGGAAAAAAAAACAAACAACACCCTTTATTTTCCGGAATAACGCTCTTGTCGGAACGCGATCTAACGAAATTGTGTTAACAATGTGCACAGATCACAATACTTTGACACTTTTCGAGGTACTAAATAAAGTAAATGTCAACTGTATTTTTATGTATTAATTTAACCAGGGTTACTACTAATTCCATAGTTATAAAATAAATGTTATTAATATTTCTTTTGGAATATTTTAAAGTAATTTTTTTTTAAATTATGTCTTTCATTTATTTAGTACCTGGATAACTGAGCCTAGCTCGGTTCTTTTAAAAACATTTTAAAATTAAAATAAACTGTTAGGTTTGACTCATAAAATTAGTATTTAAAAATATATATATGTATATAAAAGGCATATCTTTTGTTGTCACTCGAATTCGAACTCGGGTTACACGGATTTTCATCTGAGCTATTTTTGTTTTGACAGCGGCGGCGAGATTACCTTCGTATTCTAACTATATATTTTTTCATTGACTGAAATCTCAGTTTAAAAAAGTTTCCTATGAATAAAATCTATCTTGATCGATTTATCCTCCTTGAAACTACCTACATACTAAATTTCACGAAAATAGATGACGCCGTTTCCGAGACCCTGAATATATACAAATATAAAAATGTACAAGAATTGTCCGTTTAAAGGTATTAGATTAACATAAGTTACTTTACATAATGACATCGTTTTAAATATCACTGACGAGAACGGAGGGCGTTGTCCCGATCTCATAATAGGAAAATGACAAATTGTATACTTAAACTTTCCTCATGGATCACTTTATTTACTGCTGAAAACCACATGACAATCCGTACAGTAGTTTTTGAGTTTATCGCAGACAAACGGTAGAGCCACGCTGAAGCTATAACTCCAGTTTCAGCATGAATGTACCACCTGACCTACAGAAACACCGACGAGAATTAACAGAGTTTGCAATGTTGCGTTTCGTTCGATCAGTGAGAGCATCGGAGACCCACATCCCCTCTCCCCCTCCTTCTCCTCCCTAACCTCTCTCCTAAACACAGGCTGGCAACGCACTCGCGACCCCTGATGTTGCCTAGTGTCTATGGACGGTAATGGTCACTTAACACCTGGTAATCGACGTATTTGTTTGCCTCCTATGATAAAAAAAAGACAGACGTGACAAATGACTTTGTTATATAATATGTACTTAGTACATGTCTTTAATATGTTTTTTCACCTAAAGTTGTGTAAATTATAATTAGAGATATTAAAAAGTCGGGAAATAGGATTTAGTTGCTCAAGCATCTACAATGTTAGTATTATTAGTATTATACTGAGAATGTTTTGAGGATGGGTAGATTCTTTTTACTTTTTCTCTCAAAAACGGCTTTTTTTTTATTGCAGCACGACAAAGTGACTGCACTATGCCTGATGGTAAGCATAGTACAATCCAAAAATAATAGCGACCACCGATTGACACACTGTCCATCGCCGGTCGCCACTATCATGCCGGCCTATAAAAAGCTGGATATGCACAGGCTGAACCCGAAACGCGACGCGCAGAAGCGAGTCAATATGACGGGTTTTTCGCCATGTACATGGTGGTTGCGACCCCGTCGGGCTGTAAAACTCTACTACCCCGCTATCGCCTCGTTCGTTGATCAGCAGGGTGCACCACGTGCAGGTGAGGTTGGCTTGGGTGTCTCAAGTCTTAAGATGTTACTTGACACCCCTTACACCCCAAAACCCTCTACCAATTTTGATGAGACTCTACAGTAATGTAGCTTATACATCGGAATACGACTTAATCAATAATTTGAAAAGATATTGTATAAATTAATTATATCGTACCATCTGAGTGCGATTTTGGCATGCGTTGGATAAACTATTAGAATTATATAAGGAAGACGAAGGATGTAATCAGTTATAGAGATAATAAAAACTTTTTAACAGAAAATTAAACCGCCGAAAAAACTGAAAAGCAAAAGATAATAAACGTTTTACTTTATTCATCTTAATAATTAATTTCTTAAACTAATGTAAGTATACCTAAGTAATTTTAAGTCGGCGCCAAACAAGCAAATTAATGAATTACGTAAAACGTGACACACCCCTTGCATGCCGAGCGTTTACGAAGCAACCCGAACGGCCACACACGTTACCGCTGGAGATTTCACATTGCATTTTTAATTTGATTTGGTTATTTGTGTGAATTTAAGTAATCTTTGTTCATTGATTGTTTGGCGCCGACTCAAAATTTTTTAGGTATATTTACATTAGTTTAAAAAATTAGTTATTAAGATGAATAAAGTAAAAGGTTTATTATTTTTTGCTTTTCAGTTTTTTCGGAGGTTTAATTTTTTGTTAAAAAGTTTTTATTTTATAATTTTTTGTGGCTATGATCTTACTACTAATTACTACATGCTTAATTTATTTGTAATACACAACACAGAAGCTGAATTATAAATCATGCCCTGTTTTCCTACACTTGGGGTTGCCCTTTTCATGTTAACATATATATGGGGCCAACTTCGGAGTATACGCTTTCCAATAGAAAAAAAAAAAAATTAAAATCGGACTATACTGTAAAAAGTTATGCGTGATCATACATAAAAAAAATATATATACGCGACGAATTGAGAACCTCCTCCGTTTTTTTCGTCGGTTAAAAAGCAAACAAAGTCATAGACAGCTGTTAGTATTTCTTCATATACATATGAACTAGCATATGAATATGCATTTTTTATTTGAGAATAGCAAATACCCGTGGCTTCATTTATTTCATATAATATTTAATGCGATAATAATATATCAGAAGTTTTTGGCGGGATCTTAGTCTTTCATGTAAGTAGTGGATTTTATATTTTATGCTTAATCTTGTGTTATTTGACTCTATATTGTGTAAATTTGGTGGTGTTTTACGTAATATAGTTAGTTTATTGCGCATAAGTGTAGTGAATGGAAAATAATACCATGGAGCATGAAATTCTGAGATGCCACAAAAATTCCCTGGACGGCTCTAACAAAGGATCCATCATCTTGTTAGAATATTTATTCACACGATGCCTAATAATGATTGATTACGTGACAATGGCAGTCATAATCTGAAAGATTTATTGTCAAAATGAAAAAAAAAATGATATCAGCTAAAACTAATTATCTATACCAACATTATAAAGAGTTAAGGTTTATGAGTTTCTGACGTTGTAGGAAGAAATCTCTGGAACTACTCCGATTTGAAAAATTATTTCAGGGTTGTATAGCTTATTTATCGAGGAAAGTTAGATCGCTAAGATCAAGAGGAGCAGAGCACTAACGAAGAATGTTTCAAAATCGTTTTTTTAGGCCGTTGACATTCCGGCTCGGGTCATTGTGGATTATAACCTAGAGTTTTTTTTTTATAACATAGGAGGCAAACGAACAGACGGGTCACCTGATGTTAAGTGATGACCAAATGATACGCAACAATACAAGCACTGTTACTTCACGTCGCTTTTCATAAGATGGTCATAAAGGACCAAAATGAAACCGCCATAAAGGCAATAACGTCATTAAAAAATCCGTCCTAAGATAGTAAATAGTTAAATGAAATCACACTTAGGGGTGTAGGGGTGTCGAATAACATCATAAGACTTGAGACACCCAAGCCAACCTCATCTGCACGTGGTGCACCCTGCTGAATAACGAACGAGGCAATGGCGCAAGCAGGGTGGTAGGGTTTTACAGCCCGACTGGGTCGCAACCACCATGTATATGGCGAAAAAGCCCGTAATAGTGATTCGCTTCTACGGGTCGCGTTTCGGAATCAGCCTGTGCATATCCAGCTTTTTATAGGCCGGCATGATAGTGTCGACCGGCGATGGACAGTGTGTCCATCGGTGGTCGCTATTATTTTTGGATTGTACTATGCTTACCATCAGGCATAGTGCAGTCACTTTGCCGTGCTACAATAAAAAAAAAACACATAAATATATAGAATAGTAATAAATAAATAATAAATATCCTGTACTTGCTCACAGATACGATTTTGACGTACATAATAAAAAAAATGAAAGCAAAAAGGTGCGAACCAAGATTCTGCAGAACAGAAGGTAAAAAAGGTTTTTTTTCTCTTGAGAACTACCACTGCGTGTTAGTATTAGCCCGAAGTCACTATCCCACGCGAACGAAGTCGCGGGTAGAGGATAGTCATTAACAATCTGTCAAATGTGCGTTCTTATTCATCCAAAATACATTAACCCCTACTATAGTATATGAAGTACAAGTGTTTTGTTTAAATTACTAGCCTGTTATCTATTGAAAAATGGTTATAATAACTCAAAAACTTTCGCGGACATGCACACAAGAACTCAATAAAGTTGGCTCGCAATCAGATAAATGGCATAGTAACTCTCGCCGGACAAACAAAAAAGGATCTATCATATCCCTACCGCGAATCTCTTAAAAGGGTCGATGTTTTTTATCTATGCTAGTTCTGAAAGAATGCTACGATCACTGACAAAGTATAAATAAATATAAGACAAACTGGGAACAATCCAATTTCAACATCATAAACTTGCCATAAGAGACTATGTACGTGCTTGAAATACTTAGGATACATCCATATAATGTTCCTCCCGAAAGTTCGTTAAAAACTTGGCCTACGTATAAATAATTTACTGAACTTTTTCAATAGACTGTATTTTCAGGTTTCTAAAGTATTACGATACTTCTTTGCGTTACAAAATGTATCCTGAAATAAATTATGGTTGATTAATTTATTACTATTATTTTGTTCAGTCGCACGAGTATTCGTACTAAAAAATCTATGGAACACATAGAGGTTCCTAAAGAAATTAAATTAGTTAAAATTAATCGATGATCAGCCTTCTTTGTATAAATATAAATATAATAAAACTCATTTGCATACAACTTGAAATCTACGCATAAATAAAATGTCTGTTCAGAGATAAATAATATCTGAAACGGCTGAACTGATTGTGACTTGAATTTTACTGGAAGATAGAGACCATTTCAAATTATTACGTTAACTACATATCATTAAGCTTTTCTGTAAAATAATAACATAGAGTATATAAAAATTATAGAGAATACGCAGTAATCACAAAATTACAATTAAATAATTTTAAATTTACACACCTATTCGATCTTGATGAAATCTCTGCAGTATCTTCAACGTCCAGTGTACAATTAAGATAGGTCCTCCTTGGAACTATCCTCCAATAAAAATAATTTTCCAAGTCGGATTTCACGTAGTAATAAGTTTTTTTTTTTTTAACTTTATTTTTGGCAATCAACCGTTCAGATTATTACTGCCATTGTCACGTAGTCAATAATATTACAAGCGTAGAACGATCATTTCAACAACAAGCGTCGTGTGAATCAACATTCTAACAAGATGGCAGCTCCCTTGTTAGAACCTTCCATGAAGTTTTTGTGGCATCTCAGAATTGCATGCTCCGTGGTATTATTTTTCATTCACTTCACTTATGCATAACAAACTAACTATATTGCGTAAAACACCACCAAATTTACAAAATATAGAGTCCAATAACACAAGATTATGAATAAAATATAAAATCCACTACATGACAGACTAAGATCCCGCCAAAAACTCCAAATACTAAGTTAAGAATATAAAACAATTCAGCCGAGATAAGAACCTCCTTCTTATTCAAAGTCAATTAAAAAAATATATATAATTATTTCCACCAGACAGTAATAAAATAAAATATCAAATAGTCTAATTAATTTTATTATTATTTACATTTATATTAAAAGCTTATGACGTTGGTGGAAGTATACACGATAGGACAAATTAAACACCCACGCTACATTCCTATTCATAAATTTACGAGACCAGCTACCGCACGTATTTAGTTCAAGATTTCGACGCCCAAACGTCTAGATATTACGTTTGACTTTATCTGAGTGAAATAAAAAAATAAATCTAATCGTGACAAATTATTTCTTTCTTATTGTACAGTTCAATTATCACGTCAATTTTGTTTACCGCTTTGAATCTCATTTGTAGTCCAGTGAAGCTGTTAAGACCTTGCTGGGTCAATAGCGTAGATATTTCGAAAAAAGGTTTGAATCTCACCGTAAATTCCAGCTTGCAATCAATATATGCAAGACCTTAATACAAAACAAAGTAAAAAATGTATTATGGTAATCTAGAATTGTCATTTATTTATTACTAGCCTCTGCCCGCGACTTCGTTCGCATGGGATAGATACTTTAGGCTAACGCTAACACGCAGCGGAAGCTCTCTAGAGGAAAAGAAACACGATTTTTAAACATTCTTCATTGGTGTTCCGCTCCTGTTGTTTTATCGTGATGATATATAGCCTATAACCATTCTCGATAAATGAGCTATATAGCGTTGTAAGTTTTTTTTCAATTCGGACCAGTAGTTCCTGAAATTACCCCTACAACGTCACAAACTCACAAACTTTATCTCTTTATATTAGTATATATTAAGTTACTCCGACATTATCCATACAATATAATACGTATCTATACCGAGATATGTGTTCTGTGCTGTATTTAGAACGGTCAAAAAGTTTGGCGAGGACTGTACTGCAAGAACCGTTTATTAGGAACAGAAAATAATTTATATTCTTTTATTCTATTCTACAAATTCAACACAAATCGAGTTACAAGTACGCAAATTAAGATAAAGAGAGTTTTAAATCATTCATGTTACTAATTTTTTTTACAGAAAAGATTTTGTAAGACTTCAAAATCACAGAACAATATACTTGTCTATTTTTAACGTCAAAAGAAATTGACTGATTCCTTATAAAAAAGATGATGCTTCCAAGAGATAACTTTTCAGCTGAGATCAAGAACACTACTGAATATTATTAAGAATATAGCTATTTTATACAACGCAGGCGAATAAGGTCCTCGTTCGATTTATTCCTCAGTTTTCGCTAAAATTGGCAAAAAATATTTGGCTAGATTCCAGGAGCTCCCACGCATACTCATATAAACGACACTAAATCTTCGAGAGGCTGTATTGTACTATGTTTTTCTATCTTTCTACTGTGAATCATATTGTTATCTGTTAACCTACAGTGAAGAATTGGCTACGCTGTAGTTGCTAAATGCTAAATGCAATTCTAAGGAATATTTTCAAGAATATCTAAAACAATTCGTATATTTGTCTTTATTATAAAGCAGACCAATAAATCAAAGTTTGCGTAACAGTTATCTTTGTCAATTGAAAATCACTAAATCTATACTAATATTATAAAGCTGGAGGGTTTGTATGTTTGGTTGAACGCGCTAATCTCAGGAACTAATGCTTCGAATAAAACAAAATCTCTCAGTGTAAGATAGGAAGGCTATGTGCTTATATATCAGAGCTAAGAGCAATATAAAGGTATCAATCTGAACAGTTTTTTTTTCGAACTGACTATGCTATTGGCCTTGCAAGGTCTTTACAGCTTCACCGGACTACTAATTAATTACTCCTCATTAATTACTTTATCTACTGATGTAAAACGCATGTAAACTTTCTGTAGTTTTTGAACTTAGACAGACAATCTTTTTAGGTAGAGGACTTTGTTTTTTTTTAAGATTATTTTTCTCCAATTTATTTAATTCATGTTCAAAATGCCTTTTTCATATGAAAAACAAAAACATAAAATCAGCAAATATGCTCAAGTGATTTAAACGGTCGCCTAAAAGCGAACACCATGCCGAGTATTACAGGGTTCGAGTCTCACAATTTTATTTGTATTATTTACATATAATTGTTCCGAGCCTGGGTATATTTCATGTGCTCTAATTGTATTTTTTAAGTCTCAGAACTTGATTTTTAGTGCGATAAATGCCTACTGAAACATCCAAAGAGGATGCGTTTTTGTCTGAGGCTTTCTCAATTATTCCTCTTTAGTTAACTGTATTTTCCCCTCCATATTTTTTATCTGTCAACTTCAGTGTCATAAAAATATTGTACTCTTCATTTTAACTACGCATTTCGTATTCAAGATGTAAATAAAATACTTAAGTACAAGCTATCAAAAGTTTGTATCCCCTCAAAAGCCGTACTTAAAACTTGCAAAAGAGAATATGAAACGAAATATTGTATCTTATAGTTTCACTTTAAGTGTTTTGAGTATATATATTTAGTATAGAGTAAGTTAAATAACAATACAACAAACTTAATTGTTGTAGAAGTATAATAATTTAATTTAGAGATAATTACGCGATGACAGCTCAGTAGTTACGGAGTACGAACACAGTTTACATAGTTTTGAACCCATTCCAACTAACCAGCTCTCAAAATACTGATTCCAAAACATATCTGTAGGTGTTTGGAGACAATTTTTCAGCTTAAAGATGATAGTTAGATAGTTGGTCTTAGTAAAAGCTTTATGGTCAAGCTATGACTTCATTAGAGTGGTAGAGTCACGCTGTAGCTATTACTGATTTCAGCATTAATGGGTCGGCTCGCCCGGTGTAATACCACTCTCTCACAAAAAACCGACGTTTAGTGTTTGCCTTGTTTCGTTCGGTCAGTAAAAGCGCTAGAAGACCACTTCCCCTTCCCCTTCCCTATTCCTCCCTTCTCCAACACAGGCTGGCAACGCACTTGTAACTCCCCTAGTATTGAAGTGTCTATGAACGGTAGTGATCACTTAACACCAGGTGATCTACCTGTTCGTTTGCCTCCCATGATATAAAAAAGCGATATTTTCCTTTACCTAAAGCTCCGGATTGGAACCTACGACTATCAACGCGGTGTTCAAACACGGTGTCAACTAAAGCATCGTCAATGATATTAAAAAGCTGTAGATATAAGCGTTTCGACAGCGCCTTTTTAAAACTTGGCTAACTCGCTTATTTTTGAAGGCTATCTAAGCAACATATAACCATTTCTTTTTTTTCGATATGAAAACGCTGTTGACCTGGGAAGCTCTTTATAGCTTCACCAAACTAGAATATGCCATCTTATTTCGCCATTTGTCTAAGACAATGTGACGTTACAATATTAGTTTACGTATGTGTGCGTTATCGTGTTATTTGTTTCATCAAAATATCTTGTATGTAACGTATCTAAAGCTTTTTAGTTACAACTAGCCTCTGCCCGCAACTTCGTTCGCGTGGAATAGTTTCTTTGGGCTAACTCTAACACGCAGCGGACGCTTTCAGGAGAAAAAAAACGATTTTGAAATATTCTTCATTGGTGCTCCGCTCCTGTTAGTATTAGCGTGTATAATATATTCTTCTTCGATAAATGAGCTACATAACACTGAAATAATTTTTCAAATCGGACCAGTAGTTCCTGAGATTACCCCCTATCTCGTCACAAACTCACAAACTTTACCTCTTTATAATATTAGTATAGATATCATTGACCATCATCGCTTCACGAAGTAGTCCGGTGAAGCTGTTAAGACCTTGATGGGTCAATAGCATAGTCATTTCGAGAAAAAAAAACATCGCTTCATATTCTAAACTGTATTCAACAAATTGTATCACTTTCGTTATGAAGAAGTTTCTAATGTAGTAAATGTAATCTACCACAATCAGTTAGTAAACGTATGTTTTATTACCTTGCTGCTATCGGAATAGCCCTAATAACCTGTCAATACCAAGTTGATTAGAACAGTTCATCCAATACGAAACAGTTAAGACAGTGATGTGGGGTTAAATTATTGTTCAGTAACTGCAATATAACAGCCCGTTAAACTCTGATAAACTTCAAACTTAAGACATTAGAACGCCGTAACTCAACGGTGTAGCTCCTGCCGTTTTCGTTACGGCAAACGATGAATTTCACCAATTACGTCTAACAACTGATAGGCGGTTAATCTAGTAATTTGTCTAGATTCTAGAACTAGAGTAGGCAAGCTTGGAGTATAATCCTAATCTTAACTAATATCAGGAATGCGAATGTGAGTTTGTCTATTTATTTCTTCTTCACGTTTTCACGTATTAAGGTATTACATGGGTTAGGACCTTCAGAAAACCTTTTAGATTCTAGAGTTTGTCTAGAATATTGTCTTTTTGAAAGCGATCAGAGGCTATGTTCAGAAGATAGAATCTTGGAAAGCTTCACTCTTAAAAGGCCAATTCGGCTCCTCATGCCTTAGGTATATTGGGGTCGCTGCTTATCTATGATTTATATGTCTTTCTCGTTAGTTTATTAGCTGTAGGAAGAGCTAGTCCTGACTAATATTATACATACCAAAGTGAATTTGTTTTTTTTTTGTTACACTTTAATACCTTAAGTACCCAACCCATCATCGTGAAATTTGGTCCACACATTGTCAAGGTTTCATAAAATGATGTACAGGACAGGACCATTACTGCATATGGATTTTTTTAAATCAACACTTAATATCATTACGTATTATAAAATAAAGTCCTATGCCTCGTCTGTCTGTTTATCCGTTCGGGATAAACTCAAAAATTACAGAACGGATTTTCATAAGATTTTGACCAGTAGATAAACTGATTCATAAGGAAAGTTTATATATATAACTTGTCAAGATTTATTTTATAACCAGGGCGAGATAACATCCGCCGAGCCCGCTAGTAAAAGTTAAATGTAAGTTTGTCAATCTCTTAGTTACCATTTTACATCTAAAACTTTGCACCAATCACATTGGAATTTTAAACCGGGGTAGCCTGGAATCTAAAGAAGAACATAGGAAGCCTAATTTGTGTTTATACGAATAAATAAATTGACAAAGGTCTGCCGTTGTGAACAACAACACTCAAAATCATTGAGAAACTACTGGTAAAATTTCGATCGATTTTTTTATTTATTTACACTTGCGTCTTATCCAAAAAGCATTATCACGATAGCTGCATTTAATCTGAATTTATTAAATCTTTAGGTAACTACGTTTTAGGAACTACATGTTCAACGATATGCTATATATTCTTCCCATAGAGAGGTGGAGCAAAAGGTGTGGTGTTTTTTCCCTCTGTACATAAAATATATTGTTACCATAAATGACGCTGACAAAGTCACGAGATAAGTTATTTTATTTGTTTATATTAAGATTTTGCTACAAGCCAAATAAACAATGTAATAATAATTACGTTGTAACAAGTATTATAATACATAAACCTTGGTTTTAAGTATAACTCGTGTCACATATTAATGTTGATGAAGTCAATTCATGGAGAAATTTACCAAATTACATTTAATACATTTTTTGTTACGGAGTAATTGCGATGTATGAATGAGTCCGCTTTTTTGTGTCTTCTAAGAAAAAAAATATCCTAGTTAACTCGGAAGGTCAAATTGTTCAAATATAAAAAACATCATACAGATTCGAGAAATCAATTACATACATAAGTAGGCTAAGATAAACTGATTCAAAACCGTGTTCTTGTTTATTTCTCAACTGATCTTCTATTGTTTAATATCTATTCAAGCACATTAGTTTTAGCAATAAAAAAATATATTCCTTCGACGAATCAAAGCCTTTATTTGTAAGTACAATCTACAATAGTTGTGCAACACTCAATACAGATAATAAGTAGTAAGTATTAAGTAGTAAGTAATACATGAAGAAAAAAAAAATGCTTTCATTATTACAATCAAATTCCGATCGCTGCGAGACCTTTACTATAATTGCTCATTACTATCGAAATAGTGATCGAAGTACGGCTATAATTTATTAAATTTAAAAAAAAATTGATAACGTTAAATTTCGTCAATAGTTAAAGGGAAAAAATAGAATAAAGAGAATTGGGAGAGAAACAGAGAAGGAAAATGTGCTTAATTGTTCTGTCTCTATTTATGTATATATAGAATGTTATATACTAAATACGAAATAAATTACATTTATTATCACAAGAAAGACTTAAAAATGTTAATTACAACCGACTACTATACGCGTGCAGCTATAATTTATGATTAAATCTTTAAAATTTTAAATGAGTCGATTTTACTTACTTCGTAACATTATTACTTTAGTTTCGATATTCCAAATAATTCGATTTTACATATAAATTAATGTAATTAATATTAATATATCCAGACTGTTCCAGAAGGCTGTGTAGTTATGTATATTTAGTACTTAGTCTTTTTGTTTTTAGGTTTAAGAGTTTTAGTTGTATATAGATATTGGGTATCAAAAAAATTTAAGTCTTTAAAAAAATAAAGAGAAAAAATAACATTCTTTTTTCAAAAATGCATATCACCTCTTTTATCATACAGCGCATTTAACTGAGTTAATTGTATTCCAAATTACCTACCTTCCGATATTCCGCCAATATAATCTCCCTTAATTTCATCGCACTAGTCCGATTCACACAACACCATTTTTTTTTTTTTTTAAAGCATCTTTATTGCACTTTTGTGAAGTTTTTATCCACTCACTACAAACATTCCTTAACCCATATTACTATTTAAATATAATTTTTAGTTAGTGCAACACCAAATAAATATTTAACGTTTTTAAGGATTTTTATTAACTTTCCGCGGGAAAGCTATTTTCGTTCGAGAAAAGGGTGCGTGGATACAGCACTCGTGCTTTCCTAAGTCGAACTAGCGTTGAGAGCGATTTTCATACCGTTTCGCTTGTGCGCGGTACGATGCGCGAATTTATATTCTAGTGAAAAGTAATTTCCCATATTAAACTCTTAATCTAACATTTTTTTAAATAACTAAATTCAGACCAATATTACTGTGCTAAAAGATTTACTGTATAAGTATATATTACTAGCGCAATAGTACACATATATTTTGACTTACCATGCCAATGCTCACCACTGTAAATAGTAAATTATTATCTGAATTTGAATTTTTGAAACAAAATGTTAAAATGATTTTTATTAAAATTCAAACATGCATATCTCTAATATGACGTATTTTGATTTTTTATACAATCTTTTATAAATTCAATGTCTCGCGTTTTCCAAAGAAACAAACCCGTTATATATTCAAGAAACTTATAATATTTATTTATATTAGAGTCATAAGATAAAGAAATGCGTCATAAAGGCACACGGTAGAAGTGAAACTTTTATAATTATTCATAAATCACTTTTGAATAGCATAGATTGTGTTGAGTGATTGCCCCGTTGTCTGAACTTAGTCCGGCGAAGCAGTTAAGACCTTGCTAGATCAAAAGCGTTGTGAGTTCAAGAAAAAAAAAGCTACCTGAACTCAGTACATGCAACCACGGACAACGAGAAAGAAAGGAAGCGAGAAGTGCAGATGTCTCACTGTTCTCCAATACGCGAAGACAAGCGACACACTGCTCTCACTCTATACAACACAGTGTTTACCCCCGCCACTTTTCATCACACAAAAAATTTCACGATCAGAACTTCAAAGCTTTTCCATAAGTTTTACTTAAAAACTCTGTTCTCCCTCTAATTTAAATATTTTAAACAATTTTTTATAACTTACTAGCTTCTTCTCGCGACTTCGTTAGCGTGGGCTTTGCGATAACTAACAAGCAGTGGAATCTCTCAAAAGGAAAGAAAACGATTTCGAAATAATTATTCAAATTGGAGCCGAACCATCTTAAGACTTGAGACACCCAAGCCAACCTCACCTGTACGTGGTGCACCCTGCTGATCAACGAACGAGGCAATGGCGAGAGCGGGGTGGTAGGGTTTTACAGCCCGACTGGGTCGCAACCACCATGCATATGGCGAAAAAGCCCGTCATAGTGACTCGCTTCTGCGCGTCGCGTTTCGGGATCAGCCTGTGCATATCCAGTACCGGGCGACTTCCGTCATTATGGCCGGCATGACAGCGGCGACCGGCGATGGATAATCTGTCTCTCGGTGGTTGCCGATGTTTTTGGATTGTACTATGCTTAACATCAGGCTTAGCGCAGTCACTTTGTCGTGCTTCTATAAAAAAAAAAGAACCTTACTTATTTCTATACAAACTTTCATCCCCTATTTCCTGTCGTTATTTTACACCATATTTATTTATATCGAATCAACAGCCTAAAAAATAGATTTCAAGCTTTTAGCTCTAGAAATGACGATACTTCCATACAACTTTTCATCCCTCCTTCCGAACCCCTCAGGCTATCTGTGTAACAAATTTCATTTAAACCGGTTTTGGCGTGAAAGTGCTACAGTCAGACATAGTTACTTTCGCATAAGTAATATTGGTTAGGATTTAGTGATATTTAATTGACAAGACAACAAACAGTCTGTTAGACAGAGTTTTATGTAACTATTTACACACTTTATAAAGAGGATCATACGAATATTAGGTATTCTTGAGAATAGTCCTTAAAATTGCACACAGCAACTACAGATAACGATATGACTCACAGTAAAAAGATAGAAATAAAACACAAAAAAATACAAATTGTAATTCGCTCTCACTGACCGAACGAAACGCGACAATGCAAGCACTGTTACTTCACGTAGATGATTCTATGGGTCGGGTGGTACTATCGTAGACGAGCTAATCAATTCATGTTAAAACCAGTTACAGCTTCAGCGTGAGTCTACCACCTACAAATACCTACAAAAAAGTTAGTAGGTTGCAAAATCAAACATCGCTATGTCCGGGATACTGAGGACTAATTTATTTTTGTAATGAAGGTACAATATGTACCGAAATGGTTTTTAGGAACTTATAGATTATTTAGGTTTTAATTTTGAGCAGTACAAGTTTTGGGGCTTGAAGGAAAGGGAACAAAACGCTTTTTCGGGTTTCGGAAGTTTTCAACGTATCGAGAGTCTGCTGTGTATTGTTATTCGTAGTAGCATACAGACACAACAAGGATACTTTGTATCTCATTTAATACCTGATATGCCATATCTGGGATATTTATATCATTATGACCTTGTTGTTTATCAAATCAGTCGTCCTATATGTGCAAAAAATAACTTACTAACATTATTTTGGAAAATATTCATGTTTAATTTAGTCTAAAACGAAATATTTCTAATCTTTATCTAATTTATCTTTCAAATAGAGGTCTGCCGTGGTATGTTTGTTTATCACGCAAAAACTACTGGATAGATGTCTATCTGATTTTATTAGTTATATAGTTTATATATCTTAGACACTGACGGTGTTATTACAAAATAGTTAAATACTTGGTTTAAAAAAGGTTTCGTACAAAATGCACCGCGCTCGCCCGAAGCAAGATCGCGTTATCCTTTTTTCGCAAGTGTAACCTAACCTAACCAAAGCGAGACAAAAGAGCAAGACGGCGAACATTCACCGAGAGAGGGATTTTTTTAAAGCAAGCGTTCAAAACGTGTTTAACTTTTTTTGTAAAAACGCCGTGAATCTTTATTCAAACCCAGAAAAAAGCGATATCTTAATCTATACTAATATTATAAAGAGGTAAAGTTCGTGAGTTTATGAAGTTGTAAGGGGTAATCTCAGGAACTACTGGTCCTATTTGAATAATTCTAACAGTATTTTATAGCTCATACATAGAGAATGGTTATAGGATATATATCATCACGTTAAAACTAATAAGAGCGGAGCACAGATGATAAATGTTTCAAAATCGGAATGTTTTTCTTTCTGAGAGCTTCTGCTTCGTGTTAGCGTTAGCCCAGAGTAACTACTACACGGACGAAGTCGCGGGCGGGGACTAGTTTAACATAAAGTTTGTAATGTTTTAAGAGACTATAACTTTTATAAGTACTACGCTTTCAGTAGTATTTATTTTCTACTAAATGATAGGAGAAATGGGGTGAACGGTGTGATGCGCATGATTTCTAAATTATTCATATGATCTCTACTTCCCTACTACAATCACTTATACATAAATTGACCGCAATCTTCTCGACGCCAAAAGATTTTCTTAAATTTTTTTGATTTAAAATTGTTCAAAACTTTTATTGCGTATGTAAAACAGATGAAACGTGTGTGCTATCCATTATGAATTATATGTGTAAACATTATTGCTTCCCTGAATATGTGTATACTACAGTTCAAGATAACTTCCGAGGATACTGAAAATTATTTATATATCATAGATACATATTTGAAATTTATCATATTTATTATTAGAATTTCGTTATTATCCATATCACCAATTATTGTCATACTAGTTTGAACTCGTACAGTTACCCTCTTTTGTTTAGACCTATTTTTTTATTTGTTTTATTGTTTAGACCTATTTTTATTATTTCTCAGAGCCACGCTGAAGCTATTACAGGTTTCAGCTTGAATGGCGGCTTACTCGGGGTAGTGCCACACTCTGACAGAAAACTGACTTGAAGTAACAATTCTTGCATTGTTGCATTTCGTTCGGTCAGTGAGAGCGCCCGAGGCCCACCTTCCCTTTCTTCCTCTTTCCCCTCTCCACCCTTCCCCCTACACTCCAAACACAATCTGGCAACGTACTTGCAACTCTCCTTGTGTTGATAGTGTCTATGGCCGGCGGTGATCTCTGAACACCAGTTGATCCGCGTGTTCGTTTGCCTCCATTGATATAAAAAAGCAAACCTCTTTTCTAGATAAAAGGTATCTCTATGTTCTTTGTTTCGGTGCCGCTCATAACGTGCATGAAAAAATGTATAATAATCGGTTTTATAATCAAGGCGTGAACATACAAACTCACATTTAATTTTATATTATAATATCCGTACGTATATCCAATTTTAATGATACATATGATGTGATTTTAACGATAACTATCAGTGTGACGTTGTTAAAATTATTCACAGTTGCATCTCTATCTATAACACATAACTGATTATGCAAACAAACTAAATAACTATCAGTGTGGTGTTGTTAACATTATTCACAGTTGCATCTCCATCTATAACACATAACTGATTATGCAAACAAACTATATAACTATCAGTGTGGTGTTGTTAACATTATTCACAGTTGTATCTCTATCTTATAACACACAACTGATTATGCAAACAAACTAAATAACTATCAGTGTGGTGTTGTTAAAATTATTCACAGTTGCATCTCTATCTTATAACACATAACTGATTATGCAAACAAACTAAATAACGATCAGTGTGGTGTTGTTAAAATAATTCACAGTTGCATCTCTATCTTATAATACACAACTGATTATGCAAACAAACTAAATAACGGTCAGTGTGGTGTTGATAAAATTATTCACAGTTGCATCTCTATCTTATAACACA
>JACEII010000023.1:5534317-5550515 GCA_014332785.1 Antheraea mylitta
GTGCCCGCGACTTCGTCTACGTGGCATTTTATGCAAAAAAAGTGATTAATTAAATTATCTGAGTCTCTTATCTACTTTTCTCTCGTACTTAAGTTGCGTCATTAAAACTACAATAACTTTTGATAGAACGAACCGATTTTAATGAAACAATTAATACTAAATGTTTTTTTTAATTATTTAATGCTGTAAATTACTAGATGTTTTGATTTTCCTCAGGAAGTTTTATTGTGAGCCCGTACTGGGTTTAACAGTGATGCGTGTCCAAACAAACCGACATTTGTTTCGACATTACTTATTCGTAGACACCTGCAACAATCTTCTTCATAAAGATCTGAAAGGTGCAGACACATTAGATTTACATTTTTATTATATGTATAGAAAAAGATATATACAAGAAGAGACAAAATATTTACTTAGTTTTATAATAGAGGACAATTAATTTGAATAAAGTGTTCGCCATCTGCGATACAAGTCTTAATCCAAATCCAGGACTTGTGTTTCAATAGAGTAGAAATATGTAATTTAATTTAAAAAAAATTTAATAAAATAATTAAATTAACTAATTAATCATTAAATTAATAATTTATTTATTTTATTATTTATTATTAAATTAATATTTTTTTAATTTTATTTTTTTTTTAATTTCTGGTACAATGAATCATAAATGTCTTTAGGGAGATATACATATAAAACTACAATTTTATTATTCTTTACTTTTGGCAACCAACCTTTCAGATTATTACTGCCATTGTCGTGTAGTTAATATTTTTTTTTCGCGCACTCACTACGCTATTGACCTAGCAAGGTCTTAGCAGCTTCACCGGACTACAAGTAATTAATAATATTACAAGCGTTGTGTGATTATTTCAATATTCTAACAAGATGGTGGCTTCCTTGTTACAACTTCCAGGGAGTTTTTGTGGCATCTCAAAATTTCATGTTCCGTCGTTATTATTTTCCATTCACTTCACTTGTGCACATTAAACTAACTATATTACGTAAAACACCACCAACTTTACAAAATATAGAGTCAAATAATACAAGATTGTGAATAAAATATAAAGTCCATTCCACGACAGACTAAACTTCCGCCAAAAACTCCATAAAACTATTATTTTATTACTACTCTGTATTGAGAAAGAAGTTGATATGCTGGTATTAAGAATTTTCAATGCCATCTATTAACAGAAAGTTTGTACCATACATCACCGATCTTTATGGTAAATTATAGGCGAAAATATGTCACTGAATCTGTAGTAAGATACATTATCTTATCTATATTTTCGCACAGTATCGATGTTACTATACGAAAAATGTAATATATTATTCAGTACAACAATAAACGGCAACATATTGGTTAACGCATTTACATAGCGATGTAAATCAATATATTAAGTTATGTAAATCAATTTCTGAGCTAGTGGAATATGTACCACTTTATTTAAGCTACAAACAGCCTTTCTATAACATGACGTCATTAGCATATAAACCAAATTTATAATTTGGTGTTTACAGTTACATGGCTCGTTGGTCTAGGGGTATGATTTTCGCTTAGGGTGCGAGAGGTCCCGGGTTCAAATCCCGGACGAGCCCAATTGATTTTTGCTGCCTTCATAATTATAATACTCATTGTCTATGATTTTATATATATTTTTATAAAATGTAAATAGATATAAGAACATGATCTATTGAAATAGCGATTAATTCGCAAAACTTATGGTTCTTATTTTGGAATATAAGTAATAATATAAGTAAGTAAGTAAATTTCTGATCGTATAACTGTATATAATTATCGTCCGTTATAATATTCCTTCTTTGGTAACATAATAATTATATTACAACTAGCTGATACCTGCCTACATTATTTATTAAATAAACAATATATTTTATGCACACTGAAAAAATCGTAGAAAGAAACACAGAAAATACTTTGCTTACAAAATTTATAAACAATCTTATTCGTTTACTTCATCTTTTACGCGCATGCGCACCGCACCGCTTGCCCCACTTCACACGTCGTTTAAACGTAATGCTTATAAATATCTTAGTTTCTAAATACTTTCATCGTTATTGAAGTTATATTATTTAAAGCTATTTTAACAATATTTTATAGATAAGTACAAAGTTTAGATCGAAGGCTTAAGGGTTAAAAAAGGCATAGACAGGGGTTTAAATAGTACCACAAAAACAAGATGATCGAAATCTACCTAGTAGTTATTTAAGTATGTGTGTGCAACAAAGCTCTATCATTTAATTTATGTAGATATTTTAACCCTAGATTAGTAAAGATGATGGGCTTTAATTTTCAATATTTATAACTACAATTTCATACTTTTCGATTAATGCACACAATGACATATGTTTACTACATTTTCTGTGAGAAAAAGTGGTTATTAAATAACAAAGAAACATAACTTTAAACTTATTTATACACGATACTTTAATTATTGCCACATTTTAGCAAGAGGATTCTCTGTATCAATATAAGTATAGAGTTACTGTGGAGTTATGATTTATCTCGCTAACTCTAATATGATTATGCTAATGTGAGTAATGCGGCCTAAACTCTACATTATGGCGTCCACAACCCTCCTACTCCCGTGACCTTAACCACAAATAGCCTATTGGAATTTGTTAGTAAAATACATATCTTTATTTGTACAATTATGTTGTAGCAGAACAATTAATATACTAAAGTAAATTAGGAAAAATGTCACCAATTTTCTTCAGAGAACTCCGGACTAGTTATTAAAAAAAAAAACCTATGTGTGTAATTTATGTACGTACGCCTGTAAGCAGTCATACTTCTCTGTTGGGGTGTAAGGGGTGTCCAATAACATCATAAGACTTGAGACACCCAAGCCAACCTCACCTGCACGTGGTGCAACCCTGCTGAATAACGAACGAGGCAATGGCGATAGCGGGGTGCTAGGGTTTTACAGCCTGACTGGGTCGCATGGCGAAAAAGCCCGTAAAAGTGATTCGCTTCTGCGCGTTGCGTTTCGGGAACAGCCTGTGCATATCCAGTTTTCTACAGGCCGGCATGATAGTGGCGACCGGCGATTGATAGTGTGTCACTTGGTGGTCGCTATTGTTTTTGGATTGTACTGTGCTTACCATCAGGCATAGTGCAGTGATTTTGCCGTGCTACAATAAAAAAAAATCTTAAAGAATAACATCAAATGTTTTAAATTTAAAATCTATACATATAATAAGAATGTAAATCTAACGTTTCTGTACTTGTTAGATGTTTGTGAGAAAAAAATTGATGCAAGTGTCTTAGAATAAGACATAAAATACAGTTCAACCATTCTTCGATCTTATGTCGGTCTGTCTGTTTCTTTGAACATGCATCACTGCTAAAGGTTTGCGTACATGATAAAATGAAATCACGAAAATCATATAGCATATCCACGAGTAAGATTTAGTCTTATTTTCATTAAAATTGGCTTACTCTATCAAACGGTATTGCAATTTTAATCACGACGCGATTTAAATATGAGAGCAAAGAAGATAAGTAAATGGACTTAATACATTCAGATGATTTTATTAGTCGCTGTTTTTTTAGGTTCCACGTAGACGGATTAGTAGGCACAAATAAATAATGATAGTTATTAGCGCGACTGGTTAGACGCCAACAATATTTTTACAGGATAGTTATTAGCCGATTCTCGTTCTTAATCAATTAATAGGAGCTTAATATTTGACCTAATTATCTTGAGAAAGATAGAACTGATATACACTCAACATAAGGTGATGGATACACATAACATTACGAACTGGTTTAATAATAAGGAAAGCGATTTATCTCAACGAGCTTCGCAGTCCTGCTCGCATCCCGCTCATCGACCTGCGTCCTGCTTCTTTTCGTTCGACCGTGAAGCATTACCACAATAAGCAATTACGTAATAATTAACCTTGAAAAGCGACCTTTTGTTGTTCATTGAACCTAGATGTGATTTCTTTATGTATAAAAGTATCGTTCCCATACGTTAAAAAGTTTTAGAACATACGTCAACTAAGGCATAGAACATTGTTGTTTATTAGTATTTGTTTTGATATTATTATCTTATATGTTAAATGTGACCATGAACTATCAAAGGAATGAAGGGTGTTAAACTTCAAACAGTCACATGGTACAATGTAAATAAATAAAAATAATACATATCTACTGTTATAACCTCAAATCTATAAACCTATTTTAAAAAGTTTGTAACAAAAAAAAAACACCTTTAACACGTTTACTTCTAATTAATTACAATTCGACACCATATACATATAATTTATAATCACACACAAATACACATGTGTATTTATGTATGGATATATTATTTATCTTCGTGATATTACACACGTGTGATAGATTCATATACATACATATATTTGAACTAGCCTCTGCCCGCTACTTCGTTCGCGTGGATTTTGGGCTTACGCTAACAAGCAACGGATGCTCTCAAGAAAAAAAAAACGATTTCGAAACATTCTTCATTGGTGCTCCGCTCCTATTGGTCTTAGCGTGATGATATATAGCTTATAACCATCCTCGGTAAATGAGTTATATAACACTGAAATATTTTTTCAAATCGGATCAGTAGTTCCTGTGATTATCTCCTACAACTTCACTGATTCTCAAACTTTTCCTCTTTATAATATTAGTAAAGATAACTACCTTAAATATAGTTATAAGTTGTCATGAAAACTAGGCACACTATTAATTACCTACCAACTTCATGGTTCCAATTTTAGGTGTCGATGTGCGCGCGCATTGCAACAATTGACTCACATAATTTTTCCGAAAGGCAATAAAACAAGTATAACTTCAAAAAGCTTGAACTAAGTAGTAAAAGTATCTCATAAAACATCGTCACCCATAAACAAAAACTTTAGTTCGAATTAGGTTTAGTTCGCTTTTCACGTTACCTTAAAAACCTCGCATACATTTGTATATGAATAATCATAAAGGTCGAAACATTAATAAAAGAGAGGATTACCTGCCTGCTCATTATACGGGCCAGCGCTCTAAAAATATGTCAATTACACCCACAGGCTATATTTACCTCTTAGGGATTCAAACCACTTATTCAGAAGTATAATGGTAAAATTATGAATTATGATGAGGCTTCGCCAGTGGCTCCAGTAAGCACTGTTAAAAGTTTTTTTATGTATTTTTATATGCATTTTATTAGCAGTCTCAAGTGCCTTAAGTCCTACAAAGTGGTATCATATAACCTGTATAACGTTGAATGCATTACACAATAGAACTATACATCTATTATTATTATTTTCAGCCTGTAAAAAACCCACTACAAAACCACAGGCCTCTTCCGGAACGAAGGTATGAGTTTAATCAACACGCCAACTCACAAAGTGTTAGCGATTTCAAACTGAGAAATACACGGTTCTATTTTTGATGTAAAACATTTATAGGTGCGGGTAAACCTGATTGTTGGCGTGACAAGTGTGTGAGACGTGGCGCCGTGATACCATGCGCAAACGACTGTGTGCAATCTCTCATACCGCAGTGAGCTCACATACCTATAATGTAATTTGAGATTCGTTCGATACGAACAATTTCAATGTTTCACATCTGCAAGGCGTCCCGTGACGGCTCAATTCTATAGTAAGTGGTTGTAGTACTACTACAAGAATGTCTCGGGTTCAGGTTTCCTCATAGTGTTTTTCTTCACCGTCAACTGATGGTGTTACCAATTTAAACTCATTTTTCGTGAATTCCGAGAAATTCGTTGGTCGTAGGTGGTACAGCCACGCTGAAGCTATTACTGGTGTCAACAGAATGGATCGGCTCACCCGGGGTACTACCAACCGACCCACGGAAACACCACCGTGAAGTAATTAATAGTGGTTGCATTGTTGCGTTTCCATCGGCGCCGGATGCCCATCTGCCTTGTTCCGAATTTGGACTTGGGCTGTTGGATACAACAATACAAATCTTACTTACTAAGCTAATCATGCATATAATAATTAGTGAGACGCACACTTGTACCAGCATGTATGTTTTTTTTCTCGAACTGACTACGCTATTGACCTGGTAAGGTCTTAAGAGTTTCACCGTACTACGACAGCATGTATGGCTCACGAACTAATACGTATACTTTGTATCTGTCAACTTGGCAAAACTAAACAACACAGAGTCCACACCAGCTATACTCAACCTGTGGCCCGCGTGCCGCATGCAGCCCGCCGAATCTTTGTAGTTGGCCCACCCGATTATAAATGATTTAAAGTTCTAACCCATCAGAACAAATATGAGCACGCTGAGTAAATTAAATAGATCCCAGATAAGCTGACCGCAACGCGTTCCTTATAATATGAGAGTTACACCAAACTTGTTTTGTTGGTCAACCATGTTTCACTACATCATTATGTCGTTAATTTGAAATTACTTTTTTTTTAAATACCTATATACTTGTAGTTTGCGGCCTGCGACACCATAAGTGAAACGTGTTTATGACCCGTTTTAAAAAAAAGGTTGAAAACTACTAGTCCACACACTCTACTTGAAGAGTATTGTTGGACGTAGATTTTATCGTTCCTGTTGTTAGACCATTTTATTGTATTTTATTTAATGAATCTATAGCATGTTGCCATTAAACGTATGAAAATGAATAATGTCAAATGTAAAATGTCACTAATAATGGCACTATAAAAAGTACATTTATTTTGCCATTGATTCGTCTTATAATAAGAATTATATTATTAATCAGAAAAAAGTTAAACTAAATCTATAGGTTACTTGATTATAGTTTCAATTGGTACAAGATAAATGACAATAATAAAAAAAGGATTTGAGAAAGAAAAAAATGGTGTAAATTTCTAGAATTTATTAACTTATGCTTATAACATAATTTAACTAAACTCCTTAAAATTCACTCGCGACGAGACACAACAACCATTTCAATTCTCTCGAAGCCAAGGGCCGTTAAATTCACTTATAACTCGAAATAAATTCGCTCAAAGTCGACATAAGTGCGTTTACTTTCATCATTTCTCTTAATGATTGCATGAAAATGCCGAAAGTAAATTATTAAAACTATAGTAACATATAAATCATATTATTTATCAACGTAATCCTCTATACAGCCTTTGTCTTCAAGATAAAACACACTTGTTGATACAAATACAATACACAGGTGATACAAATAATCTGAGTTATTACAAACATTACGATCAATGCAGTCTTAATAACATATTAAATGTCTTTTAATATAAATATCATTAACAATCTCATTTATGACGAGTATTTTAAATTCGTATATTACGATCACTTAAAGATAATATATTAATTTAACTATTCAAATTATATATATTTACCTAACTAGTAATAATAATTGATATGTCAAAATTTTCAGTATGTTTTTGGAACGAAGTTCCATACGGGGCTTGGAGAAGATAGAGATTTTGCTGCGCGACCGAACTGAAAAAAAAATGTGATAGTAAAACCGTAAGGAAAGTGCGTGGTTTTTTAATAATTTATTATTTTATGCTGATCTTCTATAAGGCGGTTTTTCGTCTTATATGAAATATCTTACTACAATACATACGAAGACTCATATTATTTTTACTCCTCGAAAATGTGTTTTTTTTTTTAACCTAGACGCTATGTATAATGGAAATTAATTAAATAAAACATTGGCGCATTATGTTTAAGTCAACAAAACACGACAATATTAAGCTAAATTATATAAAGTATTAATCAATTTTACGAAGATTATTGGACTATTTGAGATTCACGCGATACACATTTTCGTAAAACTAAATTATGTGAAATAAATATATTATGAATTAATTTATGACGTACAATTTTATAGTACGTTTGAGCATTTAATAAAGGTATTCCTTTAGTATCGTACTAAAATAAGATTTTAGATTTGTTTTTATTTAAGGTTGACATTCGGGACGATCGGAATTGGCGGGCCAATCGCAAACGTTGAGTTCAATGTTGAATATTGTCCCGGGTTGACACGAGAACTGCACGGCTTCGCTGTTGACACATCGCCAATACTGCGGAAAAAGATTTTACATATATATTTTTTTTTTCATTGAAAACTAGTTGGTTTTTGTGAACGGGTTTGCGGTTAACAAAAGAAAAACCACAATGCAGTTACTTGTTCCGTGTAATGTTTTTATTATAAACATTCTATTTGAAACATATTAGTTTTATTATATTAATAATGACTAGGTTTTATTGGTGGCTTTTTTATGTCATAGGAGGCAACCGAGCAGACGGGTCACCTGATCTTAAGTGATCACCGCCGTCCATAGACACTTGCAACACCAGTGGAGTCGCAAGTGCGTTGTCAGGTTTGTTTGTGGGATAATGGGTAAGGGGAGAGGAGGAGAAGAGGGGCGAGGGAAGGGGAGGTGGTCCTCCGACACTATCACTGAACGAACGAAACGCAAAAATGCAGGCACTGTTACTTCACGTCGGTTTTCTATGGGAGGTGAGCCGACCCATTCATGCAGTAATAGCTTCGGCGCGGCTCTACCACCTTCAGGCTTCGCTAGCGATAGTGGAGGTTTGACTTATCTCTCAGGAACAACTTTTTTTTGGCCGAAAAGCACCCGTCTATCTTTTCCTGTACTTCTCATGACGTGAATGACAATTTCAGGATGATCGTTAGAGTGATAGTGAAAATGTAACTAACAAATTATCATTTTTATAGTATGTATTAGTTAGGGTAAGAACATAATCCTATATGTCTATTTTGGTACAGAACTCTTTTTGATTTCATTAGATATTTTATTTCATAAAGAATATACACAATATGATATTTGTGGAATGTGAAATTATTACAGTTTTAACTTGATACAGTTGTGACTATTATGAGAAAAATATCAATTTTCTCTAGTACCTTTAAATGAGCAATTCTTGTATATTTTTATATTATTATATGCTGAGGATCTCAGAAATGGCATCAGCGATTTCATTCATAGAAAACGTTTTTTATCGGAGTTTTTAGGCAATGAAAAAATATAGCCAGAATATAAGCCGCCGCCGTTAAAACAAAAATAGCTCAGATAGAAATCGGCTGCTTCGAAAATCCGTCTAACCCCAGTTCAAATCCAATTGACAGCAAAAAAGATATATTTTTTTTAACTTTTTTTTTGATAAAAATGTTAATTTTCTGACGCAAACCTAACAGGTTATTTTAATTTTAAAATGTTTTTCAAAGAACCGAGTTAGGCTCGGTCGTCCAGGTACTATTTAATTGTATCACAACACGATATTTGTACTCAATTGTTCCTTGAATTTACTTATCACGTGTAATTCTTAATTACAAGTTAAGATATCAGTCCTCATTCACGATTCTCAGACCGCATATATTTATTGCGTTCAAGAGTTATTAAGTAAATAGTTTACCTTATTGCAGTCCTTTTCATCAGGCACATAGTCTCTCTTAGAATTGCATATATCTGGATTTTCAATTTCATTTTCCTGTAATATTAAAAAAAAACTTATTATGTAATTTTATGTATATCTATTATTTTAAAGTCTAATATTCCTATTACTATTTTTAGTTAAAACTTGGAGATATTTTCTGTGTGCAAAGATGAACTCGTCATTTATTTAAAATTATATAAATTAAATATCACAATATCTACATTTTAATACAAGGTTAATAAAAAAACAAGATTTTTATAAACACTACGGATAAGTACAGATTTTTTTAAAGCAAAGTTTACGTTGCTTCAGCGCTTTTTTTTCTCCTTTGTTAAGGTAATAAACAAAGTAGGCGAAGTCGTAGGTAGCCGATAGTTTAAGATATGGAGATTTTTCTACATTGAAAATTTTATACAACAATTTACCGTAGGTGGTTCCTCTACATCAGGCCGCACTTGAATGTCATTTCCTTCCGTGGTGGTTTGATGAGGCTTTGTAGTAGTTGGAGATTTTGTTGTGGTAGGTGGTTTCGTGCTAGCAGGGGGTTTAGATACCGTTGTTGTCTTGGTTGATGTGCAGGGTTTTTCCGTCGTCGGTATCGGCTCTCCCTCGGAAGGATCAGACGGTGTGGATGGTGGTCGGGCCCATTCCGGCTAAAGATTATAATCAGAGTGAATAATGGACTCTCATGTATTTGTAATGTGATTTCTTGTTATTAATTTGTCATTATAAGCCAAGTTAGCTTTAATATAATAGCCAGTTTTAATTTAATCGTGAGTAAAATAATTTTTCAAAAGCTTGTAGTTCCGACGTAACATTTTGTTTCTTGGAAAAAAAAAATATAAAGTACCAACTTTTTTTTTACTTTTAACTTTTAATTCGACAACATGACTGGACATTACCTAATGGAAAGCACAATACAGTCCATAAATAACAGCGACTGTCAGCGTTAAGTAATAACGGCAGTCATTGCTATCATGCCGACCTGCACATGTACAAAATACAAATATCTTAATTTCTAGAACATTTTACATAGTATGTGCCTCTTTATGCCTCGTTTGAAAGACCCCTTGTGATAAGGGGAGGAGAACACACTGGCTGGGAGACTATTCCACATCTCCACAGTACTTTTTTTTTAATTGAAACACGACAAAATAACTGCACTATGTCTGATGGTAAGCATAGTACAATCCAAGAACAGTGGCGACCACCGCGAAACAGATCATCCATCGTCGTTCGCCACTGTCACGCCGGCCATAATGACGAAAGTCACCCGGTACTGGATATGCACAGTCTGATCCCGAAACGCGACGCGCAAAAGCGAGTCACTATGACGGGCTTTTTCGCCATGTACATGGTGGTTGCGACCCAGTCGGGCTGTATAACCCTACCACCCCGCTATCACCATTGCCTCGTTCGTTGATCAGCAGGCAGCACCACGTGCAGGTGAGGTTGATTTGGGTGTCTCAAGTCTTAAGATGTTACTCGACACCCCTTACAACCCTAAAATAACGTTTACGTTATACGACAAAAATAAAAAATATCGAGATTCTTCGTTCTTGCAGGGATGGTTGCTACTGTGAATTAGCGGAGACGCGTACCCGCCCGTGAAGTTCTGTAGTGAAAAGGAGAAGGTGGAATTATTGAGAATTGTTTCACTTACCGTTGGGGTAGTATTCTCTGTTCGTGGAGGCGGGACTGTGTAAGAGCTCATATGCTTATGAAGTAACTTGATTAACGGATTCACTTCACCGCACAGGCCTCTGAAATCGTCCATATCAATGGCCCAAGTCATAGCGCCGAGGTAGCCTTTTTCCTTGATCCATTCCATTTTAATTGCAACACTGCGTGGGTCTTCGTAACCTACCCATTGCGTACCCTTATAAGCGTACGGGCATTTGCCGTGGTCGTCCCATTTCTTAGTCCATTCTGAGCCTTCTACGTCAACTTCTGTACATATCTGGAATTTATAAAAAAATAATGTAATATTACTCTACATTAATTACTTTACCAGCAGCTTCGTGAATATATATTTATTATTTCATAAGAAATACGTATTTTATATGAATTGATCGCAAATTGATAATTTTGAGGAAATAACTTTAAATTAATTTAACATGTCGACATAAAAAGCCTAAATTATATTATTCTTGTACTGTGGGTAAGGAAGAATACATATTGGGAGAATAAAGCATTTCTGTTCGCGTTTGTGGGTTTTTTAAACGTTTACAAGTGTGGCAACGTTAGAGGATCGAATTCGGACTGCATAATTAATAGAACATTTGTTGCCAGTGTGTGCGTGAAATGTTACTGAAATGATCTATTAATTATCTTCTTCTAATCTTGCAATCTTTATAGTAAAATACAACTCGTTTGAAATGCGATCACCTCAAAACTAATAACAATTCGATGTGGATTTTTCGTACATTATTTTATTTAACTTATTTGTTGGATTAGATTGACTTATTGTGATTCTTTAATACTTAACAAATCGAGCAGTAATACTAGTAGCAATAATAATTATTGTTAATATCAAAATGTAATTTTATGAATATAAATGTAATATTATTCTATTTTTTTATATCATAGGAGGCAGATGAACTGTTGGGTCATCTGGTATTAAGTTATCACCACCGTCCATAGTCCATAGTGGTGTACTAACACCTATGGAGTCGCAAGTGCATTGCCAGCCTGTGTTGGTGGGGAAGGGAAGAGAGGGAAGAGAGAGAGAGAAAGGTGGGCCATCGGAGCTCTCACTGACTAAACGAAACGCAACAATTCAAGCAATGTTACTTCACGTCGGTGTGTCTGTGCGTCGAGTGGTACTACCCCGGGCGAGTCGACCCATTCATGCTGAAACAGTTATAGCATCAGCGTGGCTCTACCACCTACAAAATATTCTAGTAGTAAATTATGTAAATGTTTAAATACCTCATAGTAAGACCAGAAACCAGTAGCGTTTGTGTAAGGTGCTGGGTCACCACCACCTGCTTCTTTGTTAATGAACGTTCCAAGTCCATAGTTGTTATTGCCAGCAGACAGCGTGAACGAACGTCCGTAAAACGGAATGCCAACTACCAGTTTGTTTGAAGGACATCCCTTCTCTTCCCATAAGCGCAAACCATCATTCTATAAAATAAATATATGTATTGAAGAAATCAACTTAAATAATTACTAAATTAGTAACTAATATGAAATCATATTGTATATTGAATATATTAGATCAGTTGGTAAAGCACTGCATTACTTCACATTTTAAAGATGAGAGTTGAATACAGCATACAAATTTGAAATTGCATCCCACATGTATGTTCCTTTTAATATATTTTTTTTTAAACCGACAAATAGCACAAGCTTAA
Organism: Antheraea mylitta; assembly: GCA_014332785.1. Lineage (NCBI taxonomy): Eukaryota > Metazoa > Arthropoda > Insecta > Lepidoptera > Saturniidae > Antheraea > Antheraea mylitta. Next base: position 5,547,080 of record JACEII010000023.1, read on the forward strand.
CCTGGAAGCCGAGTTGAGAAGTATAAAACATTACGTAAGAATTCCTTCTATATCTAACCATGGCGAGGACTTAGAATTATATAACGGATTTAAATGGTAAAAATAGACAATATTCAAGATTTTGCTAATCGGAAGCTCGTTTAGCATATGTGTATACCTTATAAAAATGTAATGTGCAAAAGAAATGTGCATAGAATATATAAAACTAAATGTACCTATACTGTTTAAAAAAAAAGTGTGTATGTGTACTTATGGACACGCGTTAGAAGTTATACTTCTTCGGCTTAACAAGATAAAAATCTTTTCAAAACTTTTATCTTTCGCCTTTTTCTACATTTGTAGAAAAACAACACTAACAGTAGAAATAACGTATTTAATACATTAAACGTTTTAATATAAAGAAATACAAACAACAAATACAAAGTAACAAAATGTTTACTATAGCTAACTTCAGGTATCGGTTTTTCGTGACGGTGTGTGTGCACGCGCATCGTAAAAATTTACTCTCATCATTTTTCCTTAATGCGCTAAAAGAAGTAGAATATCAAAACTATATTACACAACATATTTCTACATGTGGGTAACCTGAGACACTAAACAACGTCAAGAATGTTCTTGGTTTTCATATATTAATTATTTTGCCAAAAGTGAGAACCCCAAAAACTGGGACACACGTAGAGTAGACAAAATAACACCTGCGTCCAATATCAAAGTTAGGACAAAGATGCCTATAAATATAATAATTTTAACAGCACACATAATAATAATCTTACCTATAAGAATCTAATAACATTTTTAAATAATTGACGACGCACTTACCACATTGAGATTCTCATAAGCCCACTGGTCATGAGGACGCTTGTATAGAGGTGAATGTACGTCGGCAAATCCAGCCCAGTTTCCGCGAAGATCATATGACATCACATGAATTGCATCCAGATCCCTTAGGTAATAAATAAATTTACATTATTCATTACTAGCCTCTGCCCGCCACTTCGTTCGCGTGGAATAGATACACTAACACGAACACGCAGCAGTTCTCAAAAGAAAAAAACATCCGATTTTGAAACATTTTTCATCTGTGCTCCGCTCCTATTGGCCTTAGCGTGATGATATATAACCTATAACCATTCTCGATGAATGAGCTATATAACACTGAAAGAATTATTCAAATCGGACCAGTAGCTCCTGAGATTACCCCCTACAACGTCACAACATTACAACGTTACAAACTCACAAACACACAAACTTTACCTCTTTATAATATTATTATTTATATTTATAATTATTATTTGCTAAAACGTCATAATGGATTTAATCTGTGCATTCCAAAGTGGACATGAAGCTATTATGAATGAAAATAAAAGACCGGTATGAATTAAATACTCAAAAAAAAATGCTCATCCGTTGTTTCATGCTCAACGAAATCAATAACAGAATTAAAGGTTGTAAGGTATTATAATAAAATCACAAAACACTTTATCGATTTGACCTAAGTTCAAGGATCAAGTCAAGCTTGTTCTGATCTCGAAAAACTATTAGAGTTTGAATCAATATGTAAACTATGTTGATGTACCGAAACAACTTCCCTTCTTTGTAGTACCACCAAAAAGGGATGCAAGGGTGTTTTCCTAAAAAAATGCGTTCGATGAAAATATAAACCACTTCGAATCTTGTCGGTACTTTTTGATAACTGGGTTGTTTTCCAAACCGGTGATCGTTTTGACATTTATAGGCCCAAGGCCCAAAATGGATATAGCAATTTTTATTTTAAAAATAGCTCTAAAAATTACTCGACATTGAAGAATATTATTGCCTTCATCACAATATTCTTCTTGCTAGTTTTATTCTAAATCATTTAAGTTTATTGTTTACTTTCCTTCCTTATACATTTTGTTAACGAATAACATTAATAACTCACTGGCAAAGTTCCGGTACATGGTATCCCTCATTCAATCTGAATTTAGCAAGTGGCACGGCAGCCGTCAGCTCCCAACCTTTACCAGCTCTTATGAACGCCCGCCTCAATTCTTGGACGAAATACAGGAATTTATCTTTATCAGAGAAAGATCCACCACGGTCAGACGCTCCAGGGTACTCCCAGTCCAAATCCAAGCCATCGAACTTGTATTTTATCAAGAAGTCTGTAATAAAGTTTTATTTTTTAACAATATTAAGACAGTAGACTTAAATATAATTACGTTATATCAATGAAGTAAATCATTTTCCCGTACATTCACATACAATACGCAGAAGTAATAGATATAGAAACAAAATCTTCAACCAAAAGAAATTTATAAAGGCCTTTTTATCAATAAAATTTTATAATGAAATAGTTATGGTGGAATTAATGAAATATATATCTTATGAGCATAACAGTGACTCACAAATTTCAGCATAAATTTTAAGCAAATCGAGTTTAAAAATCTCTCAATATTACCTTCCGTAACGTTACATTTATATACTAAAATAGATATACCACTTTAGTATTTCCAAAACATTTATCTCACATACATAAAATAAAAAATATAAGCAATAATATAAAATTTATTACTTTAATTTTCAACCGTTTCTTTTCATTGCATTGCTGTTTTAAAACAATATATATATAGGTACATTTCTTCCCAAACTTTTTGTCTGCTCTGAATATGGCAGCAAAGAAACACATATTTTACACAGAAATGTGTCATCACATTTCCAATTGTAATGGTTCATATAACATGTTTAATTTTTTAAGATTTCCAGTTTCTATACACCGAGAATGAAGTGCAAAATTTCATTCATTAAGTTTTTATTTTTTTTATGATCTTCATATGTACAAAATTAAAAAAAAAAATGAAAATTTAAAAGTTCTGAAATATTAGGAACGATTAAAATTGGCTCTAACTGATCTTAAAACGTAAAGACAACCAAACACAAAACACATTATATGTGTAACATAGATACAACTTAAATGTAAATAAATGCCTATTTGAAATTCTTGTCATAACTTTCTTTTAACCTACAAACTCTTACTAATAAATGTGCAAATTAATAGTCCTATAAGAATCATTTATAATTAAACAATTTTGTAGTGAATAAAATTCAAATATACAGGTCTGACATTCGCAAAAGACGAATTATTGACCGAACCTGGAATACTTTCCAGGGGTGAAACGCGAAAATTGAAAAATAGATTGAATTCCGAGTCCCTTGTTACAATTTTGCCACCTCGCTGTTTTAATATACAGTAACTTATAGACAATTTAGATCAACAACATTCTTATTTACTTATTCGTACTCGAGATAATATATTAATTGAATATTATAATAAAATATTTGTTATTCAAATTTTAACATTACTATCTGGAAGCGTTTATAACTGATGAATTTATTTAATTTTTTTTATTGAAAACAAAATAATTTCATTCGTTGTTTAAATACCTACTCAGTATTA
>JACEII010000023.1:5550525-5565249 GCA_014332785.1 Antheraea mylitta
CTTTGTTTTATACTATGTAATAATTTGACAGATCTAGTCGCTCAGTGGTTATAAGCAAAATCGATATGAAAGATCGTGTATTTTATCCTCGCGTATAAAAAAAAAAAAAAAAACAAGATAACATTATCTAAAAAATGAAATCATTTTATATTATATGTGAATATACACAGAAACCCATTTGTTTATCCTTATTCATATTATAAATACGAATGTTTGTTTATTGGTAACGCTTCCAAGCCTTAAATATTAAACCGATCATCTTGAAATTTCGCATCCATATTATCTAGGGTACAAAAAACGACATATAATATAAAATATTCAAGTACTGTTCGAGAGAAACCGTGAACAAAGCCTAATATCTAACAATCATTTCTAGGCCTTAACTGTACACAGAAATAATATATCCAGATGTAGAAAAATATAAATGTCGTAAAACTTAATGTGATTTACCGGAAAACTAATAAGGAAAAAGAAACCAAATATAACTGTGTACGAACAATAATATTTATTGACATTCGTAGTAGTATTAAACTGTATCACAAATGTCAACGTTCTCTGTATGGACCATAAATAAATATGTGCTGTCGTCATTGCTCGTAATAATATATAACATTAATAAATTAATTAATAAAAGATATTAATCAAACAATTTAGAAACTTAACGCAAGTGAAAACAAGTTACATATCCAGTATTAATATGACATTAAAAGAGCAACTACAGACAGCGTTAAGTTTATTAACTGCTTTGAAATAGTTCCGCAGAACAAATTTAGTTATAAATAGGTATTATATAATACTAGGTTCTGCCCGCGACTTCCTCCGCGTGGAATAGTTACTTTGGGCTGACGCTAACACGCAGCGGAAGCTCTCGAGAGGTAAAAAACCCGATTTTGAAACATTCTGCGTTGGTGCTCCACTCCTATTGGTCTTAGCGTGATAATGTATAAATTAACCTTCCTTGATAAGTGACCTATATAACATTGAAAAAAATTTTCAAATCCGACTAGTAGTTCGTGAGATTATTTATCCCTTACGTCACAAACTCAAAAACTCACTAACTTTACCTCTTTATAATTTTAGTATAGAAGTATAAATGTACAGTATCGAGCCAACTTTAAGATAAATAAATACCAACTTTAGACTCATATACTTTTAACATTACTTTTTATTCAATTCTTGATGAATATAGCCACAAGCCCGAACTTGTGGCTATATTCAGACTGGCCAAAACGATTGACAAAGAGATATTATATGTATTTTACTTCTAGAACAGTCATTTATGTCTACTCTTGTATTTTATATTTCTCGTATATTCATATATATTATTATATTTATTGACGCTTCTTCCTACCAATTAACCTTTTCAATATGAATATATTTAAGATCGTTTACATTAGGATTCAATTAAAACATTCATTAATATTAAAACGTACATTTAAAGTTATTAGAAGTTAAATTAGGACTGATTATAATGACATTTATGTTAAAAACACATTGGAAGCTTCGAAAATCAAATATAGTCGGAAAAATGAGTATTTTTGTTTAGTTTTAAGTGAAAACTTTTTTAGGCGCTTAAAAATACCGAGCGGTCGTATTAGCAGGAGATAAACTTCTGATTTCGCGTCATGACATGCTAATAATGACCGGCCGACTTGCACAGCTTGCGTCATACTAGCGACGGGTAATAATAGCCAGCATGTAGACATCTAATATTTATATTGAGCTTGTGCAGCACATTATATGTTCCATTTTTTATTAACTGTATGAAAATATTGCGCCGAGAATCAATACATGTGAAAACCAAAGTAAAATATTTTAATTCAGATTAAAATTAATTTAAAAAATTCAAAAGAGTACACCGTTATATAATTGTTTTAAGTTTTAACTTCTATCAATAGCCCTTATAACTACCTCGACTTTTTAAATTACTGTATATCGAACCTCGAATTTTAAGCTATGGAATATCTACACTAATATTATAAAGAGGTAAAGTTTGTGAATTTGTGATGTTGTAATAGGTAATCTCAGGAACTACTGGACCGATTTGAAAAATTCTTTCAGTGTTATATAGCTCATTTATTGAAAAAGGTTATAGGCTATATATCACCACGCTAGGTCTAATAGGAGCGGAGTACCAATGAAGAAGGTTTCATAATCGTTTACTTTTCTTTTGAGAGCTTCCGCTGCGTGTTAGGCTTAGCCTAAAGTAACTACACCATCGCGAACGAAGTCGCGGGCAGAAGCTAGTATTGGTAATAATAGTATAACACCTCAATCAATCACTATATCAAATCAATTATTATGATGAAAACTGTGAATAGCTTAATATAAGTAATCACGTGTACAATTGGATCTCAGTTTAAAAAACTATTAGTGATCGAAGGAAGGTGAATAAACTCTTTATTAATTTGTTCATCTATTACCTACATCTTATACTAAAGAATAATTAAATTTATATGTAGATAACGTTTACAGACATAAATTACATTTCACGCCTAAAAAAGTATTTATATAAACGTGTCGGTATATTTCAGAATGAGATAAATCATTCATATAACATGTTTAATTTTTTTTAGATCTCCAGTTTTTATACACTGAGAATTATGTTCAAATCTTACCATACATAAGGTTTTTAGGTTTTTTATGATTTTCATTTTGTCCTTTGTTTTATGATTTTCATTTTTTCTATGTACAAAATATGAAATCTCTAAAAATAACGTAAAATATTAGAAACGGATAAAATTGAATTTAGCTCTTTTTGAGATGTAACGACAGAAATATTTGAAATATCTATCTAATGTCACTTCCATACTAACATCGTTTTTTTTCGAACTGACTACGCTATTGACCTTGGACTTTACAGCTTCACCGGACTACTAATAACATACACCATAATTTATTTAGATTTTCTATTAGATTGTACTTAAACATAACGATATTACTTTAAGCAATTTTACTTACCAACAACGCTTCTCACGAAGGCCATACGAGTACTCTTCTGAGCAACCATTCGCGAGTATTTGGAGCCACCTTCGGCCCATCCGCCCACTGCTACCATAAACTTTACTTTCGGGTGCGATGAACGAAGAGCGGTGAAGTTGTGGAAACCGTGTTTATCCACATCCAACTATTTAAAAATACTTTCTTAGTTTTCAAAGATTACTATAACCTCCTTTTTAAAATAATAATTATTATAATTAATAGCATAAATTCTAGGACTTCCATAATTGTAACGAAATAAACTTCCTGGGTATCCATATAAAAATACTATAGTAAATATCAAGACAGCTTCAATGAATAAACATTTCTAATATTTTAAGAAACTGCTATTTCTATATGCATCGTACATTGTGCGATACAAAGTCGCGGCTATCTGCTAGCTACACAATGCAATCGTTGAAGCACAAATAGTTTGTATTTTTAATTACCTAATTTTTTTTAATTTGTTAAGAAAATAATATTTTTTAGACTTTTTTTTACATTTTACAATAAACGTACTTCCCGTGAACTGCCAAAATTATTTATATGCGTATTAATTAACGCTTTCAATAGCAATATCAGTTTCATGTATTTATCGATTTTATTTACCTCGGGGTCAATGACGAGAACCTCGCTGGTCTTCTCAGTGACACCGATGAAGGAATAAATGACGTGAGTACACATATCAACAGGAATATCCTCGATGCCATAGCGTCCAACGCCTGGTCGATATACCGCCCAATTACTGAAGTAACATACTACTCGAGCTCTGCCATCCGCTGTAAATTAAACGTAAGCTTTCTTTGATTACTAAATATGACTTAACAAACATATTTGTTTTATTACCTACCAAGTGGCTTATACTGATAACTATTCCGTGAGATTGTAAGATTAAAACACTAATAAATTGCTTGATCAATCAAAATGTCAAGACTGAATTTAAGTATAAATATTAAATCACATAATAATAATTAATATTATTAATTAATACCGATACAAGGATATTGAACGCAAATTAAAAGCTAATATATTTAACAGTAAACCTTCGTACATTAGTGCATAAATACTATACGAATAATGTGAGAAACAGGTCACGGTCCCAACACGACCTGTGGAATAATCTTTAGCCGTTGAAAAAACAGTTGACAACTTCGTCGCTTGTGGGTAAATCTGTTTACTTAGACGTCTCCACGTTGAAAGCTAATTGCATGCCTCAGGGTATTTAAATAATGAAAATTGCATAGTAACGTTAAGAAACTCAAATAAAGAAGGGAACTTTAAAAGATAGTACCTGGGCAACCGAGTCTAGCTCGGTTCTTTAAAAAACATTTTTAAATTAAAATAAACTGTTAGATTTTCCTCACAGAATTAGCAATTTTTTTCAAAAAGAAAAAATTAAAAAAGGATATCTCTTTTGTGCTGTCACTCGGATTCAAACTGGAGTTACATGGATTTTCGAAGCAGACGATTTGGATCGGAGCTATTTTTCTTTTGACAGCGGCAGCGAAATTTACCTCTATATTATAGCTATATTTTCTCATGTCTAAAAACTCATTTAAAAAAGTTTTCTTTGAATAAAATCTAACTAGATCGATTTATCGTCCCCGAAACTACCTACATGCTCAGTTTCCCGGAAATAGATGACGTCGTTTCCGAGATCCTGAATATATAACAATATACAAGAATTACTTGTTTGAAGGTATTAAATATTTATAAATGTATTCCAAAAGGCTTATAATTTTGCTAATATAAGCAAAAGGAACAATGATTATACTGAAATAATATAAGCTTTAATTAAATACAAAAAAATTTGCAATCGTATTTGCGTTTGCGATTGTACTGTAGCTTATTTAACGTTGCAGTCTGAATTTAAATTCATATCAAACACATAAATATGCAGTATATTCGCTTCACGAATTTTATAAGTATAGGATCCATATCTAAATCCACATAAAGGATTAACATAAAGGCTTATTGTTTTAAGAAAGGGATCGAAAACATAATTCTACCTTTAAAAGGGTCGAACAGCTTTACACGCTGGCTGTCATTTATTACTCTCCTTTACAGACATACTCGTAAGTCTCATCTCAAAATTGGTCATGATAAAATTCGGTATTGCAACTGTACATTTTTTTTCAGTCCAGTGTTTAATCCAGTAGGCTTGATTTTTTTTTTGTTATGAACTAACAAATATAGTCCTACTATACATCTAATCTATTTATCTAATCTAATACCTTTAAACGAGCAATTCTTGTATATTTCTATATATTGAGGATCTCGGAAACGGCGTCAGCGATTTCCGTGAAACTCAGTATGTAGGTGGTTTCGGAGACGATAAATTCATCTAGCTAGATTTCATTCATAGAAAACTTTTGTCTGAGTTTTCAGGCAATGAAAAAATATAGCTAGAATATAAAGGTAAATGTGGCCGTCGCTGTCAAAACAAAGATAGCTCATATGGAAATCGGCTGCTTCGAAAATCTGTCTAACCCCAGTTTTTTTAAAGAACGGAGCTAGGCTCGGTCGTCCAGGTACTACAGTCCATATAACGAAGCGGGAAGAAACGCAGTAACGAGACCAATATTAATAGATTGCTAATTTTAAGGACCAAGTTGAGACTGTCCTTTTCATAGTGCATTGTAACGGACGCATACTTCGGAATCGGATACAATAGTGCGGATATTTCTCCTTTGTGGAAGAAATAGATGTTATGGTCGTCCTTCCGTAGCCAAATATTGCAAAGATTTTAGCATTTTCTAAACTATCATATTATCACCATCAGTAACATCTTTACCTAACTGCAAACGATACTGTGGCCTAAAATTAAATTGTAAACTTTCGAACATTGTATCTTAGTGAAAGAAGGTATCGTAATTAAACCATAGATTGGTAGTAGAGCTTCTTTAAAACCCTCCTGATTAGTTACCATCCTAAACTTGAAATATGTAGCCTAGGACTTTTTTTTATATTATAGGAAACAAAAGAACAGGTGGGTCACCTGGTGGTAAGCGATCATCGTCGTTCATCACTTACAACACCAGTGGAGTCGCAAGTGCGTTGTCAGCCTGTGTTTGGAGGACATGGTAAGGAGGAGAGGAGGAGGGAGGAAGAAGATCCTCCGGCACTCTCACTGACCGAACGAAACGCAACAATGCAAGGAATGCTACTTGACGTCGGTGTTTCTGTGAGTCGGGTGATACTAACCCGAACGAGCCGACCCATTCATGCTGAAACCAGTAATAGCTTCAGCGTGGCTCTACCGCTTACAAAGTTTCTCATTAAATGTATCATGTTTCCCATTTTGGAGCAATTAGTCATTTGACACTAGGTGAGATTGTAACTAAATGTTAAAACTTATAAATTATAAATATGAAATTCAAGTATTTATAGGTTCGACTATAAATTTAACTTACATTGAACCGCGGCCGTGAATACCGTCAGGACAGCCAGCGTCGCGAGTATCTGTCGCATTTTGAACCTGAAATGAATATTAAATAGATTTAACACGATCAGAACAAAGGGAGTCGTCGAGGAAAACCAAGGTAAAATAAACAAACGAATTATCATGAACATAAGAAACAACTTGGGAAAGTTTCCGCAAGTGTTTAAAATTGAATTCATTTATACAATTCCTCGCTTAGTAATTCGCCTCAGGGAATTTATTCTGAATTTTTATTAATTTGCTTAACATAAACAACAGATTATGGAATAAACGAAATTTACTAGAGTATTTTACTATATTATTTGCTTAATGTGACAATTTTATATCGTTTTCAAGCTATGGATCAAAGCACAACAATTTTGAAGAAATATGTCCCAGGGATATAATGAAATCCGAAGATAAAGAAAAGAGATCCTTATTAAGCCTTATTCAAAATTCTACGCGAATGGAATTTCAAGAAACTGCTAGTTTTTAATAAGATTTTGACGTAAAAAACGTTTTGACGTAAAAAAGAAACACAGTTATATATAATGTGATTTTTTGCTATTATGTAGTGATTTTTTTCACCGTGTTTATTGTTAGAAACTGTATTGAGTATTGTACAGATATTGTAGTTTGTAGAGGTAAGGAACGAGAAGTATGACGAATAGAGACTTATAAATAGAAGTTTGACTCGTCCAAAAGTAAATATTTCCAAATTTTCTTTTAAATATTTCCTTTAACAAAAGAAAATATATAGAATGGGTTGATAAACAAAGGAGAAATAGTTACTTGATTTCTTTATATCTTTACATAGTTATACAGTATACTAGTGATTCTCTAACAGTCGAAATTCAACCATTATTTGTTAATTTTTTGTTTCAATATTATGGGGAACAAAATGAACGTCTTCCAAAATTTTTATCCATAACAGTACTTCAATATCTATTAAACAAAAATAAATAAGAACGTTTGAGAAACAGAGAATGTACTTAACCGTTTTGTCTCTGCCTGTTCATATATAGATAAAGGATACAAATGATTTATTCAAAGACAAAAACAATTGACGAATTATATAAGTGTGTACAGTTAACAAGCACTACGTAATGTCACAGCGTTCAAGAGAAGAATAGGTACCATTGAGATTTATAACGGTATTGGTTTAACGGGATTACTTGCTCTAGATGTGTCACATTGTACAACTAGCCTACTGACACGGTGTCCTCTTGTCTACTCTGTTAAAACAAGCTTCTCGCCACCGCGTCGCGCCGTCGCAACGTTTCTCAAACATTGTGTAGACTGTATGTTAATTATGGACAAGGGAATTCTAAAACTAGAGTGAACTATAAGATCAGTGATAGTAGTAGTAAAAACATTCGTCCAATAGGACAGGCGAAGGAATAAATTCATACTGCCAATTCTGAAGTTGTCAATATATATTCTTGTATATTCTGTAATGGGTTTTATTCTATGTTCAAGTTAATTAATATAATAGCACACGCGCCAAATCTTCTATATAATATTTAGTAAATTAAAAAAAATCTTTTTTATCTTAATTTTCAAGTCGTTCCTTTTGCCAATTCTGAAGTTGTTAATACGGATAGTTCTTATGTATTCTTTAGTCTGTTTTCTTCTATGTCCAAGTTAATGTAAAGGCATAAGCGCCAAATCTTCTATATAATATTTCAGACATTTTTTATCTTCTTAATCTTCGAATAATCATTAAAAACATGTTCTGATATCTCTAAGTGTTTAGTTGATATAGTCTAAGTTAGGTTTAAAATTATCAAGAAAAGTTAGGAGATCGATTTTCAAGTAAAGTGTTATAACAAGATGGTGGTTCTCTTGTCACAGCTTTCCTGGGAATTTTCGTGGCATCTCAGAATTTATGGTCCGTATTATTTTTCATTCACTTCACCTATGCACAATAAACTTACCATATTACATAAAACACCACCAATTTTACACAATATAGAGTCAAGTAACACAAGATTACGAATAAAACATAAAATCCACTACATGACAGACTGAAATCCGGCCTAAAACTCCGATCAGTGATAGTTTACAGTTCGAAATTTGAACAGAACTTACTTTTTAATATTGTAGGGGTTATTTTACCAAAGATAATTAACCCAGTCAGTTAGTGGTATCCGCCGCAAACTATGAGCCTATACCTAACGCTGCACGTTATAAAAGACGTCCGCGACACATTTTTACCGACCCTCCTGATTCAATCACGTCAGCTAACGATCAGTACCAGTCTGTCCTTCGAAATAGAGCGTGTTCACGCCGACGCCCGCGTAACCACAGATCACGCCGCCGTGGTCTGGGGGTTAATTTCGCTCCCGCACACCCGATTAGGCCTCCCACGGCAGCGGCTCAAGCCTAGGTTCAATCCCTCGGTAGGGAGCCCTTGAGTGCATTGCTTGCGCGATACGGTGACACACAAATATACATCACCGCTACAACACTACACGATCACTGAACTGAACTGAAAAACTCAATTTTCCGATAATAAATATATGGAGGAGTTGTTGAGGCGTGTATGCTTGGTACACATACACGTTACAACAACTCATACATATATGAATAGTTAGCTAGGTAAGCTAAGATAAGTCGCGACTTTGCATGCAATAGGCAACAGCCAAGCCGAGGTGTGCCGTGCACCCGTGAGCTGGTTACCAAAATAAAATCGGCTGGGTGCCTTAAACGCTCGCCTTAGTAGTCCGGTGAAGCTGTTAAGACCTTGCCGGGTCAATAGCGTAGTCACTTCGAAAAAAAAAATCATTTTAATAATATATTTTTTGTTTTTTTGTTTCATTGTATATAATTCCAGTTGTGTTATTTTGATAACACTGAACTCCAAACTGATACCAAACAAAAATAATTAAAATCATTGTAAGACATATGAGAAAATATATTGAACAGTTATTATAAAATTGTTATATTTGTCTATTTATATCCTGTGGTAATTAAATCAGACATTTTGGACGCAGTTTTTGATTAAAGTGTATAACTTTTATATATTTTTATCCAACGTTAGATAAACTCTTTATTTAGGAAAACTACATTGTGTAATCATGAAACAGTGACTAATAATTGACATGTTTTCTTAAAAATAAATTCTCGTATAAAATCTTCAGCATTATAATTTATTCTCAGTATGGTGAGAAACGAATTCCTGAATTTCTAAATGTAAATTAAATCATCACAATGAAATAGAAATGTATCAAAATCAATTCTATTTGTAACAAATGTTTAATACTGACTAACATATATAGTCGACATTTCACAAAAACACAGACGATAAATAAAAGGTGGAGAATTCCAATTTTAAATAGCAGTAAAAGTAGACAGCTTTTAAAAAATGATAGCTGAAGTTCTTTAGCGGAGATCGCCTGAATTCATCACATTTAACGTTGCGATTCGTTCTTTTTATACAACCTGTTTTTATGAGTTTATGTAAATTACAAACATTTAAAAAAGTAAAAAGAATAATTTTTAACAATAAACGTTTATTGTTTGTCTCCAGAGATATAGAATTTAGTGAACACTAAATAAAGCCGATATTATAATGTTAATTTGATACAAAATATACTTAAAATATTTTAGCGTATATCAACAAATGGCTTTCCATGTTGTTTAAACGATTTAGATACATTTTTTGCCACTTTGATATTGGCCGTTAATCATACTCATAGAACGTAACGTAACAATCTTTATAAAGAGAACTTATTTTGTTACGTGTATTTATAAAGCTGTTACATTTTCCAATATATTCATTGAAATGAAGGGCAATTTTGACCTACTTTAAGTGTCCAACATACCTAACTTATATATTTCATTGAATAAGGATTAACACTATATATCTCTGAAAACAGTTTCACAAATAACCATTTTTTTTTTTTAAATTTAAATGATTGAAATTATTATCGTAGTTAATTCTTAGGGGATACATATTACCGTATCGTAAACTTATTTATATATAAAATAAACTCACTAAACCTAAACGGGAACTCAATGTCCGGCTGCCGGAACACACCTGTAACAGTTTGGCAACAAATCTTTAATTTCAGGGTTATCGATAGCCTGTTAGGCTTAGAAATAACCTTAACACTCACTATCCCTTGAGGGGTCTACCATCTTCTCTACTCAAACCACAGTTGAGACCCCTTAGGAGGGGACAACACCTGTCGGATGAACAGACGTAGTACTTATTAGGCTTGCTCACACGGCTAAATGGTGTAATAAGTTACCATGGAGTTTTCCTCTGCTGCCCGGGAAAAGTAAGGCTTAGAAATAGCCTTACCAACATGCTATGGTGTATCTTTATGTTTTCTTTCTCCGAATGCTCCAGATTTGTAAGTGGTAGAGCTACGCTAAAGTCAGAACACACTAACAGTTAAGCCATTTTTACTGTCTAACGCTATTAATGACGCGCGTTTTTTTTTCGAAATAACTACGCTATTGATCCAGCAAGGTCTTAACAGCTTCACCGGACTACACTTGACGAGCGTTCACAGCTTCAGCGGACTATAACATAAACATGATTTTTTGTGTCGCACTGATTCATAAAGTTTTGCAGTAAACCTAACAGTTGTTTACAAACAAATGCGTGTGTAATAACATGTGTTTCGTATAATAAATATCACGTGTACTACGAGAAAATACTCCCAACGAGGTATTAGTAGTTATTATTCTAATCTATTCGCGATTTCTATACATTTTCTATAGTATTACTGTATTCTAGTTTCTGCGAGTGTTTATTACGTTATTGACCACAAACAACTTTTTTATGAATATAAGTGAGTGTTCGAAATATACCTGTTTGCGTGAAGTATGCGTCAGATTCTTTACTTCTTATTCTACTAAGTTACTTGATATATGTATAAAGGACGAATTATCAATAAATTATAGACCAAAACTATCGTCTAAGTTAAAATATATATTGAGCGATAACGTCATCTGATCGCTTCAAATATAAAATTTTACTTAATTCAATAATAAAAGTGTATCAAAATTAATTTTACGAACATTTAATTTTTAACGCCTTCACTGGGTACGAGTAAATGTTAGGTAGATAGTAATATAAAATAACAATTCAAATATTTCTTAATTAATTTATTTGCGTGATTTCATTTGATTTAACAGGTTTTTTTGAATCTTAGTAAAAAATTTTTATCTCAAATATTCACATAAACGGAAACAAATATATTTATTTTACACAACTTCAAACACAGCCTTTAATTAAATTATTATCTTGTATTATGTCAAATATACCATACATATATACTATAGATATTTAAGTCAGTCATATGCAAGGATCGAACTCACATTTTGATTCAATAATAGTAGACCTTACTGCCAAAACACTACGAGGTTAACGTGCTATCAGTATAAATAGATAGGCTTTGAATATAGCAGGAATTATGTCAATGCCAGAAACTTCTCAGGTAGTATTCTTTCTTTTTCGAAATTATAATGTACTTTATTTGTGCTCAATAACTATTAAATAACACAAATCATTACATGAGAGATGTAACTAAAAACTAAAAAATCAAGTATTAATGTCTCATAATAACTTATAAGACACAATTAATAAATATAAATAGTAGTCCGGTGAAGCTGTTAAGACCTTGCTGGTTCAATAGCGTAGACATTTCGAAAAAAAAAAAAATATATAAATTAATTTTTGTATAGTATACTTAAAAACATGTACAAAATTTATTTATTTTTTTAATATCGACCGCGAGTTTTTTGATAAAAGATATTATGGTATTATAAGTAGATATCTATCTTCTTATCTTAAAATTAAAAAGAATAATGGAGACCTAACATTGTGCCGCAACATGCAGAAGAACTAGTAGGTATACGAGAATATACTTTGATCAATTGTTTTGAATTTTACTTTTCAGACACTTGGTCCTTACCTAAAACGAAAATTATTACAGTACCTTTACTTTATCTAGTAACATTACATTTTTAAGAAACTAAGTTTATTATATTCACTTTCAACGATGTGTGAAGTTGGAGCAAGCGGTGTGATACGCATGCACAGAAGAGAGAAAGTAAATGGATAAAATTGTAAATAAAAAAATAATGTGAAGTATATTTTCGTGTGTACATAAAATATTTTGTTAAGGGAATAGACAACGCAGAGGAAGTGACGTGTATAGGCTATTAATTTTATTAGTATCATTAACTTTACTGTTCTTAAATGAAAAATCTACAAACATTTCTCACGTAATTTAACATGCACGCTATATAATGTGTCGTACTGATGAACAGTCACCAGTATTTGTTGGCATATTAGTCACACACCTCAGGAATACAAATCATCCCGACTGCAATGTTGCCAGGTGTCGTTATCCTTTGAGAGTTAAGGTCACCGGCCGAAAGTGAAACGTGCCCCTCTTTGTGTTTCGAGCCGTATCACCGAGCATGTGCTATCAAGATTGATACATCAAATATACATAAGCTTGTATTCAAATTCTTGTTAGCATATATATGATGAAAATACAGGTTGAATCACATCAAAACTAATCGTATCGGCATATAACTGTGACCATTCGATGCGGAATTTCTCTTAGATGATTCTAGACTTTTTTTCGATTGACACTTAGCCATTTTTTAATGCCCAGCCCAGGCAGAAATCAGTTGAAATGAGAACATGTTTTTGTGTGCGAGCTTGACTTTTTGTCTTTTTTGGTAAATTAGAAACTTGTTTTTGGTCATTAAATTCTTTACTTGTATGCAGATATTACAAGTACATCAATTACCTTGGAAATTCTTTGGATAATACAGAAGTTGAAGTGTTGCAACGCCACCTAGTTGCAAGTTATAGGGCAATTTTTTTTTTGTTTATATCATAAGAGGCAAACGGACAGCTCGGTCACCCGATGTTAAGTGACAACCACCGTCCATAGACACTAGGAACACCAGAGGAGTCGCAAGTGCGTTGCCAACCTGTGTTTGGGGCAGAGGGAGGGGAAGGAGAAGTGTGGGTTGGAGGAAGGGAGACGAGGTAAGCAATGAAAATATTCTCCATAAAAAGGGATTGGACTGCTCATACAATGTTGGAGATTATCTATTTCAGGCATAACAATGTGCATTGTTAAATATTGATATTTCAAATTTGTATATTACAATATATTTTGTAAAAAAATTGATACAAAAAAAATATTTGTACTAAAACTATGACGTTTTGAACACTGTCACTACATGAACAGTTATATTTATGAGATATATATTTCTGAAGGTTTTATATCTGTTGCCTATTACGACGCGACGTATTAGAAAATAAATTGACAAAGAAACAAACTGAGCGACTTATTATATAGCTAACATATACAAATTAATTCTATTAATATTTTTAACAAGAATTTACATAAAATTCGAAAAATTTAAGAATAGAGTGGCATTAGACAATGCGAATAATTGAATTTTCATTGCACGTCATAAATTATGGAAACGTCATATTTTTTGTATTAAAATCTTACTTTTTGTTTCTTTAAGCTGATTTAAAACATTGATCCTTCTCATATTTGTTGGTCATGTAGTGGCAACTACAAGAATATGTATAAAGTTTTTATGTTCCTTCGCGATGTTTCCTTTCACAAAAGTGATATAAAACCGTTAAAAAAATATCATTCAAATCTTTATCTATGAATTAATCATAAATTTTAAAGGTTTCAAGCTTGTATTATAACTATTATCGTTTAACCAAATATAAATAAAATATAATGAGTCTTATAAATATTCATAATACTCGTACTACGAGTATCCTAGAGAAACTTGATTTTTAAACTTTCGATATATTGGACTACAGATTTCAATATCACCTATTAATAAAATAAAATTAATAAAGTGTTTTATAGTAGGAGTATTTGGAACATTTTCAATTTTCATATCTAGATATATGTATATATATAAATTAAATTTGATACAACGTCTCTACATATCGACATAAGAACCTATATATCTAGACACTGCTATCTGCCCACTTCGCTGTACATTAAATACTTTTTATGTAAAACTTCTTATAAGAAAGCTTTGAAGTTCTAATTCTCAACCATCTTGTGTGTCGAAAAGTGGTAGGGACAGTGGCCGATTTACCAGTAGCTTGGAGCCTAGGGCGGCAGATTTTAGGGGTGACAAATTTGTCATTCTAGAAAGTTTTCCATCAACACCATAGTTGATAATTATAGTAATATCGGGAGAAGGGTCATGAAATTAGGTAGATATAGCACAAACAATAACGTTGCTGTTTCACTTACAAAAAATGTTATTAACATGATTATGTAATAGGATATCAAATTGTTGAG
>JACEII010000023.1:5565259-5613484 GCA_014332785.1 Antheraea mylitta
CTCATACCGCTATACGTTACTTATTAAAATAAATAAATATAATTTACAACCAATAGTAATGGCAAATAAATAAAAGCGTGGTATGCCGCGGGCACAGGTAGTTTGATATAAATTGTATATTTTGAAATACTCAAGTTAGAAAATGTAATACAAGCCAAAGAATATTTTGTATATTCAGAAAAAGAATTTTCATTTTCAGTACCATGTGACTTATTTCAATATTATTCGTTTGAAACGTCTATTGTCTTTTATTTATTATGTACGCAGATCTGTGACTTCATATTTAAATTGCACGAGTTCAGTACACTTTCGATTTGATTAAAATTGATAGCTCACAGCCGTAACATTTTATCCATTCTTTCGCGAATTGTAAAATTTAAATGCTTCGCAAGTTTAGGGATTATAAAATTAAGATTAGATGTACTGTGTGAGTGGAGTTCGATAAAATTCACCAACGTCCGACCGTCCGACTTAGTACAACTACGTGTTTTTCCACGGAGAAGATTTTTATATCAATCGTTCTACTATTACTAATTACGGGGTCGCGTTGCAACGCATCAATTTCTATACCGTTCTGCTGATCGTTTTAAATATCGGTATATGTAGATATCTGAAATATAGTATACTAGGTTTCGCTCGCTGTGTCATGTAACGGTACACTATATCCTTTTCTGTACCCCTAAGA
Organism: Antheraea mylitta; assembly: GCA_014332785.1. Classification (NCBI taxonomy): domain Eukaryota; kingdom Metazoa; phylum Arthropoda; class Insecta; order Lepidoptera; family Saturniidae; genus Antheraea; species Antheraea mylitta. The sequence goes on from JACEII010000023.1 coordinate 5,565,945, forward strand.
ACGTGCGTGCAAAAATTCATGACGTTTGGTCGAGTAATTTAGGAGTTAAAATGTATAAACAAACGAACTCACATTCACACATTATATTGTTAGTACGAAATATTTTTTTTTTTTATTGTAGCGCGGCAAAGTGACTGCACTATACCTGATGGTAAGCACAGTACAATCCAAAAATAATAGCGACCACCGATTGACACACTGTCCATCGCCGGTCGCCACTATCATGCCGGCCTGTAATTAGGATGTCTCACACAAATTCATATGTAATAATAATAGATTCAGACATAATTACTCTATCTTATAGTATAAGGTGTGATTGTAAGTTTGTTGTTTGTTGTTACGCTTTCACGCCTGAGATACTCCAAACTTTCCATACACGTATTTAGATGTCTAGAAAAGGACATGCATACCACGATGGTAGCAAACAAGCATGCGGGCCGCCTGATGTTAAGCAGTCACCGCAGCCTATAGACGCTTGCAACACTGGAGAAGTCACATACGTATTGCAGAGTTTCATCCAGTAGAGAATTATTGTTCGCGAGGTATACAAAACTATATTTAACTTCATCAACGCAAGTGAAGTCGTAAGCAAAAGCTATACATGATCGAAATGTAATCATCTAATTTCACTCCTATTTTCCGGCTTATAAATAATGGGTATGGTATAAAATACTTAAAGAGAATTGATATAATTAATCAGAATTCAGTAACACCCTAATGACTACGATGAGTTCTCTTGCTAATGACTTTAATGGGATCTTTATTACAATTATATAAATTACAGAATTTGCCTGACCTCGTAATTTGTTGGGTATATTAGATTTTATTATTTCTGATAATATTTATTACATCAACTCATTTTCTTATATGTTTGTTCGGGAAGAACTTCTAGTTGATTTTTAATCAATCTTTATGTGTTTTTTTTAATGTAGTATGCATGGTTAGATAGAATTTTCATTTTTCATTATAGTCAATTGATTGATTGCTGTGTTTTTCTCTGCAAGATTCAATTTATGTGGAACAATGCAGCTGCCAACAATTTGTTCCTGTTTAACACCACCCAGGAAGCTCGTGCAGGAGAATGCGAGATACGTATAATGAGTCAGAGAAGATTTATACACAGTCTAAGAGGACACCCTAAGAAAATGAATAGAAGGAAAAGACTGATTGATTATTAGAAATAACAATTTTCTATTTCAGATATGACCAGATCAAAAGCCTACTTATTCGTCTCCGGAGATGAATTTTCAAAAGTAACACGTTTACCTATATTCTAGACTAGTGTTAGCTACCACCTCCGGTACCGCTCGTCATATACAAGACACCGAGATACTAGCGCCACATATTAGAGATACGCATTGATACTAGCGCCAAGCGCCAACATATAAGAGTGACACATTAACACTAGCGCCATTTTATTAAAGATACATAAATGAGAATTATTATAATGATATAGATTTCAATGAGACATAAATAGGAATTGATATTATTCATTTATTACTTGCATAACATTAGTTTTATGATAATAATAGTAATTGCTTTGACTGCCATAATTTGGACCTCTAAAGGTAACCTCTAAACTCTCTAAACTGTAAACACCCAACCACACAGGTAATTAAAGGCGACCTAGGTCAAAATAAGACATTTACAATTGTCATGTTATTTATATTATGTATAATTACCCTTTTTCATAGCAGATAAGTAATAATGAATTTTAAGGCGGTAACTTACATCCTTTCTCTTTTAAATTCAGATATAATGACAATTCTCATCCTTGTGTATGCGAATATGTATTTGTTTCTTTATTTGTAAGGCTTTTAGGCATTACCTACTCAATCTATGATCATTCTAGGAGTACAAAAAAGAACATAAAGGTACATTTTCATCGAGAAAAAAGTACTCTTGTCTAATGATATTTCAAATTTAAGCTAACACGAATAAAGTAGCAGGCAAAAGCTAGTATATTATCACAGTAATAGAATATAGCGGATAATTAACCCCGATAAAACACATAGTTTCTATATAATAATACACACATTTTTAAGAAGACAGCGCGAACTCCAGTGAATGTGTTATAACATTATACTGTATAATAATATCCATGTATTTCATTATTTGTTAAACTGTTATGTCTGTACCTCCCAGTAGGAAGACTCATAAGAAGGTATCACGTAATTTCAATGCTAACCACCGCATACTCATTTGAATGCATCACGTAGCGCGGTCAATAACTGATGGCAGTAAAACTGTACACACCAATGCAATTCTGTCATCGAGGTACAATAAAAAGAAAAGATATTTAATTAAGCACTGTCAGGTATCCACGACTTTTTCCTGCTCGACATTATTTTTATTATGTTATGGGTACTATATCTGATTTATGTGTAGATTAATTATAAGTTGTATATAATGAAAATAGTGATTTTGTCATTAATATTTAATTCTTACAACTATTTTAACTGTTAACACTGTCCGTACAACTGTTAACAAATTTCGTACCATAAACTTAAGTTTTCCTATTATACTAGTTGCCATAATTAAATCATATAATACATTTTTTCTGAAAATCTCTGCCAACTTCAAAACTTTATTATATTTGGCTAAAAATAAATATAAAATAATAATAAGCATACAATTTTATAATATTTTAAAATTGTCAAATCACATTTGATTGTATAACAAATCAAAATATATTTTGTTCAAATTTTAACAAAAGCACATATTTAGAACGTCATATAATTTGAAGTAAGCTATAAATTATTAACGATGTAACTTTGCAATGTAGAAAATTTAATATTGTTTGGATTAATAAGGAATGTATAGCTATTAAATAAGCTTTAACAATGATTTTATATGTAATAATTTATAGCAAATGACCAATTTAAATTTAAATTGAATTAAGTAGTAGATCGAGTCTAACAAGAATTGATAACACTTTCACTTAATAACGGTTGTGTTTGTGATGTGTTTTTAATATTTATCTAACTTTTTATATAAACTAAATACAATAACTGAATTGCTAAACATATTAATAATAGTACAGTTGAAAAATAATGATAGCTGTAGATTTATGAATGTATGGAATCACTTGAATATATGGATTCATTAAATCATTTCCATAAGGCATCATTTTATCGGCGATTATTCCCAAATAAAAGTAATATTTGTTTCGGTAATAAAATAAAAGTAAATGTTTTTTGTCTTTATTTATTGTTAAATTTTCAAAATATTATTTAGATTAAATTTTATTATGCTTTTTCAAAGGGACTAAAGAGTAATGATAAAACTGAACACAATTATCTTAACTTAAATGTTCGTAAAAATTAATTACAATAAATCCAAATAACTTTCCTTGAAAGAAAAAACTATCAAGAACAAAGTAAAAGACACGAGCTATTTTGTATATAAATTAGAATTTGATTCCAATTGCCAATATATATTATTTTAAAGTATGACCACCGATGTTCGTATATTTATGAAACAAACTAGTTCGCAAACTTTACAACCCTTCCTGATTTTCAAAATACATTCTACGGTAATATATATTTCAATAAAACGTATGTTTGTATAAGTGTTTGTTTATAATGCGTTTATATAAATTGGTACTCACGTTGCGGTGTGCCGTCGGGCAGCTTGCGTGCGAATGCGATCAACAGGACGCTGCAACTCGATTATATGCGCTCGCGCACCGGCCGGCACACGCGCAACACAGGGTGCGTGTTAAATGTGACACGAATAACAATATTTTTCCTGTTTTTAATAAATATACTAAAAAACAATAATCAGACTAGGTATTGGTTCATGCTTCTTCGAACCTTTATTTTATGATTTTTATCTATTTTTTTTTATCACACTACCTGCTTGTCCCGGCTTCACACGAGTGTTATAACGAAGAAAATGGGACCAAATATTTTCATTATTACTGTAGAAGATTATTGAATACAGACATACGAACATATTCCAGTTATATGAATATATAGATTTTTAACAGTTATTTGTATTTTTAAAAATCGAAACATTTAAATTTATTAATTAATACTAGCTCCGGGTATACTAACAAAAAGAAATGCTATCATAACTTTTCTCTAGAGTATGGACATGTAACGAAATAATATGCAAATTGACCGGTTAAACTTCAATCTGTTATTTTTTTCAATATTTTTGAAGATATTCCTACTATTTTTTGACTCGCTCGTTCGTTTACTATTCTTAAAAGAGATTTTTTAAACTGAAAACTTCCACTTTTTCATAATATTTTTAAATATTTTCTTTCATATTAATATTGTCCTCACAATTATACATAAAAGCAAAAAAAAAAGATTAGCTAAATCGATGCAGCTAGTTGAAGGTGAATCATGCTCCAATTCACGTTTATTTATACAAAATCTTCTGCGCGCTACTTCCTCCGCGTTAAATAGTCACTTTAGGCTAACGCTAACACGCAGTAGAAGCTCTCAAAACGAAAAGAAAAACCATTTTGAAACATTCTTATTGGTGGTTCGCTCCTATTGGACTTATCGTGATAGCATCCTTCCTCGATAAATGAGCTATCTAACACTGAAAGAATTTTTCAAATCAGACCATATTTCCTATATAAGGTTAGCGCGTTCAACCAAACAAACAAACCCTCCAGGTTTATAATATTGGCATAAATATTCTATGGCAATACGTATATACTTATAATTAACAAAACTTATAACCAACAACTGTCTTCATAGATATAGTGTCTAAATATAGAAGATTTATTTAATGTATAAAACATGAAACGATTCTTTGCATTTAAACCGGCTCTCCACTTTTATCTTTTAGTATAGACATATTATTAGATCTTAACCTAAATCCATATTAAGAAAGTTTAAATTAGAATAATAGTATAAAAATTATATCTTCCTCAATCTTAATTTATATCTTTTACATGTATTTTCGATTTCAATAAACATGATGTTAAAATTTATCACGTGATTTCTTTATAAAATACACGTTACTTTATAAAACAGCCTGTACATAGTTCAATTGATAATAACGTGCAAAAGATACAACGACACTCCCCAAAAATGCAATGTATCAAACAATGAGATCAATGGTGGGTGCTCGGGGTCGAACAACGGTCCAAGAACCAGTATATGAGGACAGGCTTTTTAAATACTTATTATATTACATTTGTGTCAGTGATAAAAATGTCCCGCCCCCTAAATACATACATCGCAATAACAAAGCTATAACAGGGATTTGTAAATAACTTTACAATATCAAATTTGGATTATGTAGCAAATAAACTTGCCTTAATAAAGCTACAACAGCGCTGTTTCCAAATATATAATTAGATTCTGCTTGCGGTTTCGCTCGCCCTAATGAAAATTAAACCTATTCCTTGGAAACTGTACTTTTCTGCTCCCCAAAAAATATACACTCAAAATTTCATTATGGACAATTAGTTGCGTAGTTTCGACGTTAATAGCGTAACGAACAGACAAACTTATATTCGGATTTCTAACAATAGTTACTTTAAAATCGTTCTATTTATAATATAAAAAGAATTAAGTAACAACTCATTTTTTACGAACAAAAACGAGTATTTAACGGCTTTTATTAACGCTTTGCTATTGCGAAATACGTTATTAGGGTATCGTTCTGAGGACTCTCTCAGTTCCTGAATTTGATATCAACTCTCGGCTGCAGCGAGTCGCTAACGAGATAAAAGTTGAATTAAAAATGCAACGGGAACATACAATTTGGAAAAAGGTACCGTTCTTGATATGTATGTATACATACAAATTTAAACACGGGTTCGGGTTATGTTTTTGTTTATTGCATAAGAAAGCGCTGGATTATTGTAGTAAAATATATTTATAAACAATATTGAACTCTACACATGTTTATTTAAATTGTTGAATTATTCTAACTAATGTTCTAAATGGGAGATTGAATTTGTTTCAAGCCGTAGCAATTCAATTCAACAACCGTTAATTACTGAATTATACAGGCACGTTGTTACAGAAAATAACATAGACATACCTTCCCGATTGATGTGTCAAATTTACTATAACACGGGCAAAAGCTCTGTCACAGTATAAATATGAGACACAGTACGAAAACTACGAACAAACGCTCGAAAACGGCACACTCACACAAACACGCGCATCGACGAGAGGTTTTGAAAGGAATTCTATGGACAGGCACTGCGAGGTGTGCTTAGGGGTCGTGTAGATGCGCATGTTAGTGTAAGTGTGCCGCTGCGAGCGTTTATAGGGAGTTCTGTTATATGAACTGTGGCTCAGTTTTATATATTCCAGTTTTCTCATTTCAAGCGATATGTGGGTAATTGTTTAGTTTGCGCTATAAAAAATCAGACTTTCGACATCCGTATCTTTAATAATAACCATGTCACACAGCTAATGTTACACACAACTTGTATTCAATTGAACTTATCAATAGGAATAACTAATTTCTGGAATAACAACATTCGTAGCTAGAAACTGAACTAGTTCACTACAGAAACATCTCTTTCTAACATTTGATAACTTTTACAAGAACTATGTATGTATTTTCTGATCTTATCTCGCTAAGCTTTCCCTTTTCGATTACTCAGCAATGATGATTACCTACTGACACCTACAAAGTAGTCTCGATGTGAAAACATCGAAACAAGTCCTGATAACCTCGAGATCATAGACATAAGAGAAATTATTGAAAGTCCATTTATCTTATTTTACTTAAAGCAACCATTAAAAAGCATATCTATAGATTTATAGTATGTTTATTTACCTACATGGCTTGTAGTATATACAGCGCGATTGGTTAGTCACGAGCAATATTTTTACAGGACAATCATTAGTCGATTCTTGTTCTAAATCAATATAAAAATAGGTGTTTAATATTTGACCTAGTCATCTAGAGAAAAACGAAACTGATATACACTCAACATCAGGTTGGTGTAATAACAAGGAACACCATGCCGCGCAGTTCCGCCTACGTCCCACAATTTGATCCGCGCCCCTTTTCAGTTACATAATGATTAACCTTGAAAAGCGCCCCTTTAATGTTGTTTTTAAACCTAGATGTGATTTTTTTATGTTTAAAAGTATCGTTTCTATACTTATAAAGTCTTAGAACAAACTTTAACTAATGTTCTCTTTGTTCTTTATGAGCATTTGTTTTGATATTATTATTTTGTATGTTAAATGTGACCATGAACTACCAAAGAATTGAAAGGTTACATACAAACATAAACAGTTACATGTGAGTTTGTTTAAACTCTTTCACACCTCATTGGCTCAACCGATCATTGTGAAATTTTGCATACACGTTGTTATGGTTAAAGACGAGAATATAAGGTACCTTAAATCCAGCAAAAATATCTCATTGAGATAGATCAAATCTACATTAAAGCGAGAAAGCCGAAGTCAAAAAGTAGTACAAAAACTAGCGTAAAACTTTCGTCCAGTGACCGAAATTCGACTATAATATCATTATAAACTAAGTAAATCATTTAAGTAGTAGAAATAGTGAAATAATGGTTATTTCATGTTTCAGACTCAACTAAACCAGTAAAAGTATTTATGCAATAATGTTAGGTTTTACAACATAGTCCCAAAGCATTTTATATATTATTCAATTATGTATTCCCAAAACATATTAAAAGCATCATGCCATAGAGTGGAACAATTTGTGTACGATGGTGGTGTTTGGAAATAACTCTCCTCTCTGTATTTCTACAAAAAAATGTAATTACAGTGTATTGTTATAAAAGTATTCAGGATGAAAAGAAAAACTAGATCGAATTTCTTGTCGATTCTTCTCGGTAATTTTTCGAATCGGTGACAGTTTTATATTCGTAAGTTTTTTCTCAGGGCATATATTGAATAAAGTATATGTGATTGATTGATTTGTGTACAATGGTCGTTGTAGTCGAACATAAGCGACATATTTGATCACAAGATAAAAATAACACATAATTTTGTATAAAAAATAATCATTAAGACAAAAAATAATACATGTATATATCTGTTTTCAATCTTGGTGTTTGGTACAAAAATCAAATAAATAAACTAAATTAAAATTCAAATAATATGACTCGTCTCTAGGAACAACTGATAAACAATTTTAATTATGAACCTGTAAATGACCAATGACTTTATCACTTTATTTACATACGTGTATATTTACATTTCTAACAAGAGAAACTGGTCTGGCCTAGATGCGGAGTGAGTTTACAAGTATTCCCTCGGAGATGCATTATACAAATTAAAAGATTATTCCAGGTTACATTTTAATAAAATTAGCAATAAAATATTTTTTTGATGTGTAGTTTTTTATGATATAAAATAACAAATAAGCATATACTTCAGTTTATGTAGTTACTGTAGCTTATAACTATTTATATCCAACTCCAAAGGAACGTAGTCTTAATGCCATTATTACAGGAACTAAGCAGTAATGACGAAATTGAAATAACAAAAGATAACCCTCAGTTAATCCAGCTAAAACATGTAGTTCCCATGAAATAATAAAATACATCAAATACGTTTCAGATTTCACTTGGCAAATAAACTTGAACAAAAAATAAAACCGACGAAAAAAATCTACTAAAAAAAAACAATAGCCTCTGCTCGCGACTTCGCCCGCGTGGAAAAATTACTTTGGGCTAACGCTAACACGCAGTGGAAACTCTCAAGAGGAAAAAACCCCAATTTTGAAGTATTCTTCAATGGTGTTCGGCGCTTATTAATCTTAACGTGATAATATACACACCTTTCTCGATAAATGAGCTATAGAACACTAAAAGATTTTTTAAATCGGACTAATAGTTCCTGAGATTAACCCCTACAACGTTACAAACTAACAACGTCACAAACTTTACCTCTTTATAATATTAGTATAGACTAGTATAGTAAACACCGACTCCAACAAAATCTATTCAAAAAAATGCACGAGAACGTCTTTAACCATAAGTCAAGTACCTAGTCTTACATTGTCATAAACCGACCAACATATCAATCACTCAACGTTCCCAGTAGTCCGGTGAATTTGTTAAGACCTGGCTAAGTCAATACCGAAAAAGAAACATACCCTATTAATTTTTTCCGGAATTCATTAGTGTATCTTCGAAATCAAGATTCAATACTATGCAATGGAAAACCTCTTTCTTTTTTAAGTCGATTAAAATTGGAAATATGAATTATAATTACCTATTAATTCTATGTATATAAAACATTCAGTGGTAACCTTTAGTATTTAAAAACTACACCTAATACCATTCACACGCATTTAATATTAGATGACACACTAACATTTCACGACAATTTTGATTTTTACTGTTATGAGCCTCTACTAATCTGTTACTCGCCTCTATTGTTTTTATAACATTAGCATAAACTACTTAAAATTTTAGACCAAATTGCCTACTCACATACACACTATGTAGGTTTTATTAACACGTGTTTCGGCCAGTGACTCCATTTGCATTGAAGGAAGTGAAATCTATGAAATTATTGTTTTAACCTGTAATATATAAATATACATACTACATAATATACATCTATACTTACTAATATTATAAAGAGGGAAAGTTTGTGAGTTTGTGACGTTGCGAGTTTGTGACATTGTGACGTTGTAGGGGGTAATCTCAAGAACTACTGGTCTGATTTGAAAAATTCTTTCAATGTTATATAATTCTTTTATCAAGGATAGTTATAGGTTATATAACATCACGCTAAGACCAATAGGAGTGGAGCACCAATGAAGAATGTTTAAAAATCTGGTTTTTTCCTCTTCAGAGCTTAAGCTACATGTTAGCGTTAGCACAAAGTATCTATTCCACATGAAGTCGAAGTCCCGGGCAGAGGCTAGTTATATTATAAAGAGGTAAAGTTTGTAAGTTTGTGACGTAGGGAGTAAGTAATCTCAAGAACTACTGGTCTGATTTGAAAGATTCTTTCAATGTTATATAACTCATTTATCGAGGATGGTTATAGGGTATATATCATCACGCTAAGACCAATAGGAGTGGAGTACCAAAGAAGAATGTTTAAAAATCGGGATTTTTTTCCTTTTGAGAGCTTACGCTTACGTTAGCCTAAAATATCTATTCCACGCGAACGAAGTCGCAGGCAGAGGCTAGTATATACATATAAGGTCTTGAATTATGCTCGGTCGGATCGTGGAACCGTTCACAACTTATAAGAAATTGATCACACACCACGACAAGCAAAAACATACCATGAATGTTTGGTCACTATTTTGTCACTCGATTCATTTAATCACCCCTTAAAGAAGAACCCCTCTGCAGAAGTTGGTATCAAGATTAACTTAAATTTAACGTTAGTATGTAATAACTCGGAGAATGGTGATAAATCCTGCCTAACTAGTAATTATCTAGCCTTACCAGTGCATAAAATAAAATGGCATTTGCTTCAGAAGAACTTTTTTTACTCGTTCCGACTTATAGAATATGATAAAATGAAATAGACTCAGTAATATATACTAATCATATAGTGACACTTGTAGCTTATTATACTCTAGTTGCAGTCTCAGCCGTAACTGGCGGGGGGAGGTGGGTGCAGGGGTCACTGTGGGGCAATGACCTACCTTGAAATCACAATGCCCTACCTTAAAAATACCAAAAAGTAAGATAAATTATTATAATATAAAAAATTTTTGTTCATAGTTTGAGATAAAAAAAGGTAGGCATCTAGATTTTTCCGAACATACCAGTTTGTAACACTTGAGAGCAGACGAATTATGATATTTTTATTACTTCCGCCATGCCTGTAACCAATGCTGCTCTACCTCAAATTCGAATATAGCTATAGCTCTAGCCGCAGTCCGTTTGAAGATCTTTTTCTTTTGGGTTTATCTTCGTATTCACTCGATGTTTAGGCTCAAATTCTTCTCAGACGCACCACAGCAGATGGAAAACTCTGAAATGCTGACGTCACCACTGGAAAGAATCGACAAAATTCTGGATGAACTATTAGAAATTCATCATTGTTAATTTGTATTGCATAGTTACTGTCATAAATCTAATGGCATTGCTTTTAAGAGAGATATTAAACTCTTGGCACAAATTTAATTCGAAACAATACTAATAATAACGGTGTAATGAATACTAAAAATAGTCATGAAATTGTTCAAAACTTTGAAATAATTAGCAATTACAACTTTTAGTATTAAGAAGTATTAAAATATTATATTACTCATAATCTAGCGAACTTAGTACCATTATTCCTATGAATATAGAAGTAACTGTTATTCGCAGAATTTATAAACAAATTAATTTAAGTCGCGTAAATTGCTTTAAAAACTACCTAAATAAGATTGCTTTAATACGAACGGTATATATAGTTTTGTAGTGAAAATGCGAAACTCAGATAAATATTGTTTTGCACATTAGCTCTTAAACAGTTTATCCAGTATTATCGAGTACCATAGTTGGTAAGATAGCTTTATATTAAGTTGTTATTTCCATTGCCACGGATTTCTTTAATGTACTTAAATGTGGTAAAAAACATGAAAGCGTATTTTAGTATTATGGTTATTTTCTATTACATTTTGATGTGAAACATCTATAGGTGAAGGTAAGCCTGATTGAAGTCGTGGCGACACAGACCGTGGTGTGTATGTGAGACGTGACGACGCGATGCCATGCGCAATCTCTTATGCTGCACCGAGCTCACATACATAGTGTAATTTGCGAATTTGAGATTCGTTCGATTCGAACAATTTCGATGTTTCACAACTACTAGGCGTCCTGTGACGGCTTACATTTTTTTGATGTGAAACATCTATAGGCGTGGGTAAACATGATCGTCGGTGTGGCGAGTATGTGAGACGTGGCGACGCTATGCCATGTACAAACGACTGCGCGCAATCTCTCTTGCCGCACTAAGCTCGCATGCCTATAGCGTAATTTGAGAATTCGATAATTTGAGATTCGTTCGATTTCAATTTTGATGTTTCACATCTGCCAGGCGCTTGTGTTGGCTCAATTTTTTTTTTATGTTAAAAAGTTATTAGTATGTGGTAGAGGTTTTATTCTATCTGGGTGTTTGTTAGCGTTTAGTCACTATCTCGGCTTATGCTAAGTGACAATGTGGCCTAAGTTGGTAATAAGGCTAGAGAATGACAGGTTCTAGTATGCACTTGTCACAAATAACACAAAGCATTACATGTCTTTGCTATAATACCATAATACACATAATTGTTACCGTTGTATTCAAAATAAGTATAGATCTATCGTAAATAAAGTGTTAATTACGTTTTAAACTATATCTTGATCAAAACACGTAAACATGAACATTTATTTACTCTAATTAAAAAGCAATAAATAAAACTTAAGAAACATAAAATTATCCTGTTTTTGATTTCACAACAATTTATATCAACATGTTTATCAATTAGCACAATTTATATTATCGATCATATAAATAAAACAATGATTACCTTTTTTGTCGAAACAAAAGGCTTAGACAACTTTACAATTCAGTATCCCCAAGAAATCAGTTGTTCATTAAAATATCAATGTCAAAACCCCCAATTAGTACTTCCATTTTGAATTCCATTGGACCAGTTAAAATCACCGACAGACTGGTCTATATAAATGTCAGATTTTCAAACAAATAACGGAAGGAAGCTCGATCTGCTTTAGACTGTATTCACGTAGAGTAACGCAATCACACGCTCGGAATTATAACGAGCAGTGAGCATTGAGCAACACAAAGGAATGGTTTATATATTTGTATATATAGTATCATTAATTATACGGTAGTTTCAACTGTCTAATGCCTGCGATGAATTGGGTGGAATATGTTATGGATATAAGCTACAATCGGACAAACAAACGTATTCGTGACCTGTGGTTTCTGTACATGTTACAGATACATTTTGTTTATACTAGGTGAAGGGTTAGACACTCGCAGTATTCTAAGATATGATACTTCACGATTACATTTAACCTTATAACCTTAGGCACAATTTGTTCTAAGAATTTCAAAAGCATACATAGAAACTTAAATAAACCTAAGTTGAATGGCCGGTGATAGAACCTGCGAGCGGCGATCCGGAGTTAATAACTTTCGGTGATAAAATGGACAACAAACCCTTTTGTTTTTTCAAACTTCGAAAAAATGTCCTTTATTAGTTGATTGCTTTCAATTTCATTTCACCCGATGGTCATTGACAATGTGCCTTAACATAGACGCTTACAAGGTTGAGTATAATTTTACGACGCTTACCCGTCTGTAGAGAATCGCGATCGTTTACGTTCGTTACGAAAAACAGTCAAGTCTCGTATTTCTGAGATCCGGGGTGACAAGTGGGACAGACTCCTGGAGGGATTCCAGCCGTCTCACCTGTCGTACTGGACTCTAGCGCGACCTCTCAAATCAGATATGGTCACTCCAATGCCTCCTCTCGACAGAGGCCCCAGGTTGCCTCCCGCGTTCGATAGCATAGATAAAGCAGAATGCCTTGCCGCAAGCTTAGAGAAACAGTGCTCGCCAAACACTAATAACATTGACCCTTTCCATAACGGACTAATCGAATCAGCAGCGGAGCATGTACTCGCGTCTCCTCCGGCGGATACCCTAACCGCGATCACTTCCGATGAAGTTGCAGGCGCAATTAAGCGTCTCAAGCCTAGGAAGTCCCCAGGTCCCGATGGGATCAGGAACGAGGTTCTGAAACTCCTTCCTGATCGCATCATAGCTCTATTGGTCTGCGTCTTCAATGAGGCCATGCCCCAGGGTCACTTTCCGGCTGTCTGGAAAAAGGCCATAGTAATAGGTATTCACAAGCCCGGCATAAAGCTACGCTTCCCGTTAGCTAACGCCCCATTAGTCTGTTAGATACCTTAGGAAAACTTTACGAGCGGCTCCTTCTGAACCGTCTCCAGTTCTCGATTATAGATTTCAAATTAATAACACCTCAGCAGTTCGGATTTCGCGCCGAACACTCTTGCGCGAATCAAGTACACCGCTTCACGGAGTACATTTTCTCTAAATTTAACGCCGATCCGAAACGTAAACCGAAACGCACAATTGCACTCTTCGTCGATGTCGACAAGGCTTTCTATAAGGTCTGGCACGGAGGGCGCATCCATAAATTATGTAAATCTCGCGTACCCGATACGTTAATTCATATTATCCGCGATTATCTCACTGATAGGACATTCCGCTTCAGAGTGGATGGTGAACTATCGCTGCCCCACCCGATACGCTCAGGTGTGCCACAGGGCTCCATACTCGCGCCCACGCTCTTCAATCTGTTCATCAGTGACCTACCTCGGTCTCGGGGAGTCGAGGTAGGTTGTTACGCTGATGATACCGTTATTTACACTTCCAGCTGGCGGTCCGATTTTCTTAGGAAGCGCATCGAAAAAGCCGTTCATACTCTCGGTGAATGGTTTCGTCGATGGCGCATAGAAGTTAATCCCGATAAGAGTGCCGCAATACTCTTCGATCCCACGAAACGCGCTAATAAATTTGAACCCATCAGGCTATACGGAATCGATATCCCTTGGGTCAAAGAGGTCAAATATCTCGGTGTTACATTAGATAGACATTTAAAGTTCAATTCATATATAGACATCGTGCGAAACAAAGCCTATGGTCTTGGGTCGCCCCCATCCGTTGCTTTGTCATAAGAGTAAGATGTCCCTCAGACACAAGCTCACTTTTTATAAGACGTGTATCCGTCCCGTGATGACATATAGCTGCCCCATTTTCGCGCATATATCCAAGGATAACTTTGATAAGCTGCAGGTTCTCCAAAATCGTGTTTTACATAAAGTGACCGGTACCCCGTGGTATATCCGGAGAGTCGATCTCCATAGAGACCTAGAGATCCCTTCTATTTGGGCGTACGTAAAATCACTTACGATTAGTTATTTTGAAAAAGCCGCGAATCATTCCAGTCCGTTAGTGGTATCCGCCGCAAACTATGAACCCGTACCTAACGTTGCGCGTTATAAAAGACATCCGCGACACATTTTTACCGACCCTCCTGATTCAACACGTCAGCGAACGATCAGTATCAGCCTGTCCCTCGAAACAGAGCGTGTTCACGCCCACGCCCGCGTAACCACAGATCACGCCGCCGTGGTCTGGGGGTTAATTTCGCTCCCGCACACCCGATTAGGCTTCCCACGGCAGCGGCTCAAGCCTAGGTTCGATCCCTCGGTAGGGAGCCCTTGAGTGCGTTACTTGCGCGATACGGTGACACACAAATATACATCACCGCTGCAACACTACACGATCACCCCCACACACGTGCATACCTACACGTTTACACATGAAAGTGGAAGGGTTTACTTTTTTTCCCTTATCGAACTGAAAAACTCTCCGTTTTCCGATAATAAATATATGAACTTGTTGAGGCGCGTATGCTCGGTACACATATACGTTTCAACAACTCATGCATATATGAATAGTTAGCTAGGTTAGTTAAGATAGGTCGCGATTTTGCAAGCAACAGGCAACAGCCAAGCCGAGGTGTGCCATGCACCCTTGAGCTGGTTGCCAAAGTGAAATCGGCTGAGTGCCTTAAGCGCTCGCCTTAGTAGTCCGGTGAAGCTGTTAAGACCTTGTTGGGTCAATAGCGTAGTCATTTCGAAAAAAAAGAGTATATTTTTTGTATGTTTCTAGACTATTACGTCAAATATTAAGCACCCATTTTTTAAATTAATTTAGAGCGAGAATCAAGTGCAAAGTAGCCTCCATAAATATATACTGATAAATATATACTCCATAAATAATGCTGTCTAAACATTCACCTGGTATATTACGTTAGTTACTGTTTATTCCTACGTTCTTACATCATCGTGTTTTGTAACTAATTGGGTATTTTAGTGACAAACTTTATTTTACGGTTACTTATATAGTGCACAGTACAATTAACAGTAAACATAAGTTTCGCATAATCATTCCACAAAAGATTTTAAATTTTTCATTTAATTTCTTAACTTATCCTAGAATACCTCCTTTGGTGAAAAATTTATCGACTGTAATAAGCTGTACTAAGCTCCAGTGACAAAATTCATGCTTCTAGATCCACCCATTTAAGGTTTTCGTCCACCTTAAGATTTTTTTAGATTTCCATCGTTTCGTTACCCAGCGATTTTGAGTTTAAAATGATTATTATTTATGCAATATATCCAAGATTTCAATGAAGGATTCTGATGCTACGAAAACGTATTGACGAGCGCTTTTTGTTTCTTTGACTACTTACCATATACAATATGTCTCGAAGTATCTGATAAATATACTTAAGTACCACAAATTTGTGAGAATAGGCAACATGATACTACAATAAATAATATCCTGGACATGGGTCTCAAATACTCGCTCAGACTATTTATTTATACTCGCCAGTTCTTTACAACTATCAAAATGTCCCAAAAAGGTTTCATGTATTTTATCTTAAAAATATGTCCACAGCGAGGAATGTATGAAATGAAACAATTGCATAATAGCATAGAGTTTATTTTCAGACGAAAACAATAATATAGTTACAAGGATCAATGTATAATAGGATAGAATTATTATAAAACAATATGCACAATTCCCTGTATGTATTTACACAATAACTTATTAAAGGCATAAATAAGTTAATAGAATTGAGATTAGATATATCTCAAATTTAGGGGATATCATTAAATATTAGTAGTGTTAGGATTCATATTTTAAAAGTTTGTAGTGTATCAAAGTAATATTAAATTTGTATATAGTCAATATTATAAAAGAAATTAAACAAGGTTTTATACAAATACAGCTTGATAATGTTAAATACATAAAACCAATGGTGTATATTAAACAAATATACAAGAAAACTGGTCGTAATTATTTGGAAAATAAACTATTTTGCACAAATATTAGAATTTTATTTCCGAATTACAATTGCGTACATCAATGAACTAAAAAATGTGATAATTAATTTAATGTAGTTCGAATTTAATCCCTCTAAGAGTAATTTGTTTAAATAACCATGTTACCAATTTGTACTCCATATGTAGCGATATATACTAAATAAAAAATGGCGTGTAAATTGAAATGGAGAATATATGATTTTTTTTTAAATATAATACATTACCAGATATGAGGTTCCAACTTTTATTATATACGTAACAGTATTAAAAGATGACTAAATAATCTAATTTACGCTTATTAATCTTGGTTATCATTAGTTAATTGATTACATTTATTTTGAAAGCCCGCTATATCTACAGATAAATATCCAGTCAACATACATACATCTACGTAGGTATATTTAACCTAATAGATTTTAATTGACTATAGAAAAAAAAACTAAAAATTGAAGAATACATAGATAAATAGGCAAAAATTAATTCAGTCCATATTTTCACTCAAGTTTGTATTTAAATGTTCTGAGGCTGCCACACCAATTGTACTGGCAAGATTTTTACTAAATCACACCTAGTAGCTGTTATTTCCATTTTCGAGACGTATACAAGCCTCATAACGCCATTAAATAATAACAATGGCACATTAAACAATAGTAAATTAATAATTATAAATTACACTCGAAATATTTGATTAAAAATATATTGTAAGTAAATATGTACAATTAATACATATGAGTTATCAAATAAAACATATTTGTAAAACAGGTCAAAAATATTTAAAACTTATTTAAATCGCCATTCGATAAATTAATATGATTCGAACGCAAGATAGATAAAGAATCTAAACTATAATAAATACACTATCTTCTACGACAATAGTTTACTAATAAACGTGGGAGCAAATATAGTTCGCTATATTTATGATTGACATTTACAACACTGTTACAATATCACATAATGTTACTAATTAATTCGTTGCTCCAATTTACTAAATGAAGCATACATATTTCATTATATCATCATATATAATATTTCATAAGACATTTTTTGTTTAAAAACTCACAGTGTTATTACAAAAAAGTTGAATACGTATTAAATACTTGCTTTAAAAAGATTCCGTGCTAAATGCACCGTGCTCGCCCGAGGCAAGTTCGCGTTATCCTTTTTTCGCAAGTCTAACCTAACTTTACCAAAACTGGACAAAAGATCAAGATGGCGAATTCAGCGAACGCGGTGCAATAAAAACGTAACCATTTTTAAAGCATGTATTCAGTACGTATTTAACTTTTTTGTAATAACACCGAATATTTCTATCAAAGCAGATACGTATAATAAATAAATGAACACTACTCCTAATATTTACATTAAAATACTGCAACGAAATCGAGTTAATACAAATACGTACCGAATCGAAATATATTGAATACATAGAGTTAAGAACAGCTTAAAATGGCATCTTCGTGTCTAACTACATTTCTATAATAACAATTCAAGGCCCTTTACATAGAAGACTTTCATTAACTACTAAACATTGTTATTGGCCAACTAATATATTATATATTACAAGCACGTTTATATGTTGTAGTTAACGGAATGTTGTCAAAATTGAGCAAAGATAATAAATAGATAACTACTCTGCCCCCCAGAGAAAGAGTGGTGCTTCTGCCGTTTTTGCAATATTCAATTTTATATACAAACGGAATCAGGAAAAAACATGCATCTTAGATTTTGTTTTTTTCGCCAATATGTGATCTTCTGTTCTCATTATAATGGCGTATTCACTTGATTCTATTTCCAAAATTGAACCGATTTTAGGTATATTTTCCAAAATTAGTATAAGAAGGAACTTAGATGTGTACATATATTATCTTTTATTTATTACGTTTATCAAATTTCATTAGTTAAATGTCTCAAATCGATGATTAATTATACTTTTCAAAGGCTTCCTAAGCCTTATAATATTTAACCCTTAAATGCACGATTGAAATTTAAAACATAGATGACATAAGAAATAAATAAAATCGGTTTATAATGGTGAATTTAATGCGTTTATTACTAAAACTCTTGTAGACGTGAATAAATGGTCATGTACTATTGGTTAGTATAAGAATATTTGTGAATGAAATACAGAAAAACAAACGTAATTTTTCTGTGATTATCAGCGTACTTTAGGAAATACATACTTAATTAAAATTTTGAATAAAATGATGTGGAACTGGAATGTAACCAATTGGCAACAATGTGCATTCAAGAGTTAATTTAATCAAGACATAGAGACCTAGCAGTGATGGATATAGATTCCGTGATACAAAAATATACAGTCTAGTTTCATTATCTAAGAATAAAACAGAGGAATGACTTAAGGCGGCAGTAATGATGTAGCTTAAATAGTACAACAAATAAATATGACATGGTGTTAGTTATATGTGTACCGGAGTAAGAAATACGAAAATGCTTTTAATTTTTACGAAGTATTTTCATGATTTTTATTGTTTTAAAGTTATTTTTAAAGCACAAGTCGAGTCACTATAAAACAATTATTAATCGCAAATATACAGACAGATGGAAATGTTATCTATATATTCCTTAAAGCATTATTTTACTTTATAGATAAGCAATGAATATATTAGATAAGTACAAATTTAAGTAGACATGAGTGGATCAAGATAATGACACAAACTTGTAATTTCACAAAAATGCACTCCAGAGTTTGTTATATATATATTTGATACACTTAACTGTATAGTTTGAGTACTTTGCCTATTTTTTTTTTCTTAACATACAAGTATTTTTGTGCTAACCTTATAAAAACAGAATTCGTATATAGACGTAACATTTTAAAAATTATAAAATCAAAATCAAAAAATTAAAGAAAAAATCTTATCACCTTTATCCACTCATGTCGTCAATTGTCGAATAACATGAACATATTTGCCTTATTACCTCTTTATATATAAACTAAATGTTTTAAGCTGACATTGAATGAGTTCTTTACACCTAGCGTTGTTTAATATAATATCCCCATATTAATGTATTACTACATTATCAGTAGCAAGTTTAAAGCTAATAATTCTTGTTATATATTCCCACGAGACTACTGGAGCTAAATACATATTTAAGTTTATCTTTTGACAATCAGTTAAACAATTACAATAGTATAACATCTATGTAAAAAAATTATCTCTTTGTTGATATATCGGTAGTTCCACATCAGGCGAACGGTCATCTAATTCATCTGTACCAATATTCTGTGGTAGCTCTTCTAACGCTTTCACTGTGGTGATTAAAAGAGATAGAATTACAAAGTCTTTTACTCCTATATACTTCAATAAAACGCAATTCAACCATATCAGTATAAATCAAATATAAAGCTACTCACAACAGAATGCACAAAATAAAACCATGCTGCAACACCGGACACCATCATCTTCTAAAGACCGTCCATTTTAAGACAAATCCATTTACAAGAGATAATTTAGAGAAGACTATGTATTCTTATATAAATATGAATGTATAATTAGAGTCAAAGGTCTGTAAATTTATGGCCAATCAGTGGTTGGAGGCGGACGGTCCTTGATCTGTATTGGTTCCTGTTGAAGAGGGAACAAACAACATCAAGCATAACATGGTTACATGCGTGAACACACGTGAACATTAGTCACAGCAAAATTGTATTAGAATTATAAGAATCATATACAAAAAAAAAACCGTTAAAAACTTAAACATCAATAATAGAGTTCGTTTCTCACAATTCTAATACATCAAACAGAAATGCTTAAAATAAAATGCAGCGTACTCAGATCAATTCGAAATTCTAAAGGCGAAATCGCAACAAAATCAGTAAGTAATATTGCATTATTCTTGAAGTTACTGCTTATTTATTGAGCAAACATAACACAATGGTATATTAAACAGCCTACGCAACAATATGAGTCATAACTTAAAAAAAGGTACGAATAACTTATGTTCTTTCATCTTAGCTTAGGTTAATGTGCTTCAAAATGTACACAAAGGATGTATAAAGACACACATACATACATCAATCATGATATGTATGTATAACAACAATGTTGTCATAATTTCTTAGTAATATATACGATAAAAACAATTGTGAGATTGTTTGTTACGCTTTTACGTCTCAATTATTAAACCAATCAACATGAAATTTGAAACAGGACATAGAAAGTAATTTCATCCAATAAAAAGTATTATTCCCGATGAATACATTAAAATTACATAAACGTGAGCGGTTTCGCGGACAAATTCTGGTGACTTTATAAACTGTTCACATAATGTAAACAATTGTATTGAGGACAATACTAGCTAAAGCTAGGAAGCTTTGTCTATTATTACCTCTATTACTTATTAGCTTATACCCGCAACTTTGTCTGCGTTGATATTCTCATAAGAATATATCTATTGTTATAGAAGAAAAACATGAAAAGTTGAAAGTAAAGAAAGAATATATATTCGTTGATTACACTTATAAAAATTACATAGTCTTAAAACTTTAGTCACTTTATACGGAATGAAGATATTATAAAAATAAAAATAGAATAAGACTATATGTATAAGAATTAAAGCTGAAAAAAAAATGTTCCAAATATATTTTATTAACTTATACCTGATGGGTAGAAAACGGCAGAACTCTATCATTTGATTTATATAGGACACACATTATTAATTCTTACAGTACCCGATTTTGATTTGCACGTTGGGAATAACACCGAGATAGTCGGCTAACTTCGATTTTACGTAGTGTTATCTCAATTCATGAGAGTCACGTGTTATAAAAACTGAAGCAACCCGATCGGTTGCAAATAACACTTTTACCCAACGTGCCAAATCAAATACCAGTTGTATTATAGTTTTATTTTACTACTCTGTCTACTTTATCATATTCTGCAAATTATTTAAAGCTCTAAGTTCCAATAAATAAATGTAAAGGTAACAATGTAAATCTTAGTAACAATGTAAATGTAAATGTTATAGTTAATGATTTTACTACTCTAATATAATTTGAATTTTTGTGACCTATTTATTGTAATATCTAATCCTTTGTAAATACTCTACTTTTTATATGCCTGATCAGTTTAAAGAAAGATAATTTGGTAAATTAACTGTCAAAGCGTTAACAAGCCACAAATCTGTATCAGATATTTTTTTTATCTCCTTCAGAACTTTCTGAAAATAGCATAGTGGTTTACACTGAAAAACTCGTAAAGAAGTTTACAAAAAGAACACAAGTTGTGTGTGCGTGAGAATTATCTGTAGTATTTAATATACCAAGTGTCTTTTATACAGATAAAATATACCAATCTAATAATTCAAAAACAAACATGAAATCTTGCAAAAGAAATTATAGTTAGCAATCTTCTTACCGGCGATGATTTTGCTCATTTCGGTGACTTGCTTGGCGAGTATCTGGTTCATCTGTAGGAGATGCTCTCGCTGCCTCTTGTCGTCCCCGTCCGGACTCTAACGGGCATTACAACAAGCAAACACATGTAGGACTATTTACAGATTTACAGCCAACATTCGAAGCCACTATTCAAGCTGATATATTTTTCTGGGTAAAACTAAACTCAATTTAACGTAAAACCTTTCTAATACAGTGTAAAATCTATTTAACGCCACTCGATTTATGACACACTCTCTAAAACATCGTAATTACTTGTAAGAAGTACTCTCTACCAGATGACTGCTTAGACAGTAGCAATATTTCTGGATGACACTTTGCACTCGATTCTCGTTTTAAATCAATTAAAAGATAAGTGTTTATTATTATTATTATATGTACATAAAACGTTTTTTACGAAGATTGGTTGAGTAGTTTAGGCGTGAAAGCTTAGCAAATAGACTCGTTTTTTCATTTTTAATTAGGATTTTTCTTATCCCTAATTAACGATAACTCTCAATAACGCCATAAAATACGCAGTCCCTTTAGTGTCGTCTTATAGAGTTTACACTGTGTTTTGTCTATTCAGGCACTGTTTACCGATTAAAATATTTCATTAGTGCAGTAAACTAAATGTTTTAATATGATATACTCGTACGTAATTTAATGCTAAAAATTTTAACAAAGCAGCTACATTAAAGATATTACGTATCTGTTGGTAACATTATAACGTTCGTCATAATAATGATTTTGTTTTTAAGTAATTGTTCTAGAAAATAAAATAACGTTTAATTTCACCCACAAACACGTATTAATTATTGTAATCTACAAGTCGTTAAGACGAAACTAAAATATAAAAAATGTATTATAATAGAATTTAATAAATTGGTGAAACGTGCATATAAAATCATTCGGAACAACAATGAAAGCAATGTAATATAACGCAAAGGAAACAGTGAAAATTTACGAATTAATACGTGAACGTATAGTTAATAATTTACGCGATAATTTTAATAGTTAATCAATAAAGTTGACATGGAATAGATAGTTTAATAAATTGGAAGAACATTAATTGAACATAGCAAGGTGATAAAGAATGTATATGATATGTGAAAACGTTAGTGCAAGAAGAATAGTAGTAATTTATGATCCCGCCCTGGCTTTGTGCGGGTGTACTAACGAAGAAAATGATGCCCAATCTCCCCTTTACACTATGATCATGTAATAAAATAAAATGACAACTAAACGTCCATCTGTCAAATTTGTCAGTATTTAAAAAATCTCTCAACAGTCTTCTGTCCATTCACTTTTATTTACATGGACGTTTTCTACCTTCTAATTTGCTTCTTCTTCTTTTCTTTAATTTATGGCACCGTGTGTAAGCAATACACAATTCCGCCAATGTCATTTAGATTGTAGGTACATAGTGTGCTCTGACTGTGCCAGATAGTGTCATAAACAAAGGGAACCGAGTTAAAAAATGTAATTCAAAAACGAAGATAATTAATTTTGTATTGAGACCGAGTTATTGTGTTTTCCACAGATATACCCAAAGGCAAGCTTAGATATGTTTTGATTAAGAAATAGACAATCTGATTAAAGTTTAATTTTGTTAATTTTAATAAATAATGACAATACAAGTAAAATTAAAGGGTTGTTATTCACTAAAGCTAAGATACACGTAAGATTAGTAGGGCGGGGAATACAAGGAGGAAGGACATCAAAAAGGAAGAGTCTGTTTCTCGAACAATTAAAGAATATGTGATCTGGAGAACCTTCGTCAAGGCCGCATTCGCACAGAGAATGATCTCTAATCCTTAATTTAAACAAATGAACTGGTGTACAAGTATGACCTAGACGAAGACGACAGATGATGGAAGTAACGTCTTTACTTAGGTATGGGAATTTAAAAAACCATGGTTTTCGGGGAACTTCATTTTGCCTTCTAATTTGACCATGTAATAAAATTAATTGACAACTAAATGTCAATCTGACAAATCTGTCAGTGCTTTTAAAAATTTCCCTACAGTCTTCTGTTTCACTCACTTGTTCTGTTTTTATGTAAAATTTTCAAACCCAAAATTTTCACTTTTCCATACAATTTTCCCAACATTTTCTTTCATACAAACCTTTTTCTTGCAATTACAAACATTCAGCAATTGATTGTTGTTTATATAGATGAACAATACCTATGTATTTTTTATCGGTTTCACATATAGATAATTACAAGTAAAGTTAACGCGAAAACTAACATAGTTCAATAATTAGTCTATATACAGAGTATAAAATACTTATTATAACACTGAAATGTATGCAATGCTTTATTTGAACGTGTAACTAACCTTCGTGGGATCAGCAGAAGACCCAGTCAGCATTTTCTTTATTGATTCGACTTTCTCAAGTCGCTTCTGTTGTTCTTCTGGTGACAATTCTGGAGGCTGTAAAAATAATGAAATTTAAATTCAACTGTATTAGTAAGCAAAATTAAAATATCCCAATTTTGAACTATGTTACTTTTGAATTAAAAAAATATCATTTTATATTTTCCTAAGAAATGATCAGCCATCTTTACTTTCTTCTCAAACAAAATGCATCATTCTTATCCATAAATATGCAAAAATAAACAATTCAGTACCTTTTCTGTTCAGTTTATCAATCGATTATCTTTGTTATTATGTTTTCGTTGTTTGGTAAGTATTGACAAACTTTTGTATTATCAATAAAAAAAATAGTTCATGTTTTTATCAAAAATGAACTCAATCCTATATTTTTACAGGTATGGTCAATTTTAACGTTCTTATCCTGATATAGTACACCTATAATATTAAAAAAATCAGAAAGAAATATGAATAACAAAATCGTTATACCCGAATTTCAAGCAAAAACTTTTTACTCTTTATTATGATAGAATTTCGTCCCCGAAATGATTACTAGTTGTTATAAAGTTGTATAGGTGTATTTGTCATTAAAAAATTACATTAAGTAAAAAAACACGATATTTATCATGGAAATCGATTACTATAAAAAGAAATTCAAAAAGTGTTTACAAAAAATTGTTAACTCAATCTCATAATAACTAACCTGAAATTGTCTTTATTTATATGGTTA
Organism: Antheraea mylitta; assembly: GCA_014332785.1. Lineage (NCBI taxonomy): Eukaryota > Metazoa > Arthropoda > Insecta > Lepidoptera > Saturniidae > Antheraea > Antheraea mylitta. Next base: position 5,591,309 of record JACEII010000023.1, read on the forward strand.
CTAATTTAGGGTGAAATCACTATCAAATTTGCACTTACCTTTTCAGGGATATATCGCTCCGGTATAACGATCTTTTGTGGTGCAGCTAGTAGTTGGTCGATGGTGTTGTCGGCTAATCTTAGAGTTTGTGCTGGAAGTGCCGATCTAACTACATCAGGAGCTGGAGCACCTCTCAGTGCGCGTTCCATGTCAGCGTCATCCAGGGATCGACCAAGTTTCTACACAAAATAGTCGATATACTTCGATCAACTGAGTTGCTACATAAAATAATTGATATACTTCAATCGATCGAGTTTCTGCAAAAAATAGTAGATATAACTCGATCGACCGAATTTTACACAAAATAGTCGATATATCTCGATCAACCGAATTTCTACACATAATAGTAGATATACCTCGATCGATCGAGCTTCTACAAAAAATAGTCGATAATATACCTCGTTCAGCCGAGTTTCTACAGAAAACTGTCGATATATCTCGATCAACCGAGTTTCTATACAAAATTATCGATATACCTCGATCGACGAAGTTTCTTCACAAAGTAGTCGATATACCTCAATCGACCGAGTTTCTTCCTCTTGTTTATGTGTAACATTTCTCGGTTGTTAAACATTTTTTGTGATAGTGATCTTGAAAAAGGGACGGAAATGTGTTCCGGGAAACAGGAGAAACGCGCACTGTGTTTGATTTGACCCATTGGTCAATCACACCGTTCGCAGAGCGTGTGAAAATATAAAAATCCAATGATATTGTACTCGGAAAGCGCTATAATTGAAGTACATTTTTAACCTGTATTGAGCTCGACCTTTCGGTGAATAAAAATCATAACACTGTAACAGGATATGCTTTAATGCTCATCAATCTGGATATTTAGATATCATATCAGATTTAGATATCACCCTGGATATTTAATACCAAGTACCTATTGAGTATCCTGACAGTTACCCTTAAAAGGCAGTCCCCTAATTTATGTAATTACCAAGTTCCACCACATTTAAGATTGTAAGATTGTGTTGATAAGTGAAAAGCTATGAATATATAAATAAAGATTCGCCACCATATATAATTTAAAATCACACAGAAATAAATTGTATATAAATGTATATTTATGTATGAATATTTTTTTTTTTGTATTCACAGTTGCGAAGCACGTGTTGTAGATTCATGTACATTTGAATAACTAACTTGAAGATAGTTATTAGTTTTCACGAAATGACCGACAATTACCAACCAACTTCATGGTGTAAGTTTAAATGTCGGTGTGCGCACGCATCAAAAAAATTCACACTTGTAATCTTCATTAAACACGTCATAAGAAGTATAACTTCGAAAATTAGTAACTAAGCTAGTTTGGATTCTTATTACTAGGTATAAATAATATTGCAATACTTACATCTTGGTTATATGAATCAGGCGGGATTTCATTCAGAGTCTTGGCGCTTAAATGATGCGGCGCAGTATAATGTCGCCTCTTCTCTTTTGGAACTTGCCTTCTATGTAACGAACCGTTCTTAGTATTATCTCCAGACATCTCCGTTATTATCTGCTTCGCAGCTTCACTTTTAAACATCGGTGATAATTCGATATTCGATCTAGTCAAGCTAATAATGCTACTGGTCTTCGATATAGGATCGTTGGTTAAAGTTCTAGAACTGTCCGTTGGACTGTTCAAATACTGATTGGATATAGAGATGTTCCTATCATAACCTAACTTGTCATAGCTTTTATTATAGCTGCTGCTAGCTGAAGAAATGTCCCGGGAGTAATCATAGTTCGATAGAGATGGGCTTGATATGTATTTGGGACTCAATTCCATATTTCTTTCAACCATACGAGGATAATTTGAAGGATCTTGTTGGATTTTTGCATAATAATTATCGTATTTGTAGTCGGTTCTTGGTACCGATGCGGCTCGTGTGTAATTTGTGGATTGTATAAGTTCTTCCTCTAAGAACTGGTCGAGATTAGCCGTTATGTTATTTGAAGGCCAATCAGACATGGGTTGGAGAGAGCGTTCTCTATCTCGTTGTCGTCTTTCACTTTCGCGTTTCACTATACGCACAGTTTTGATCTCTTGTTTTTCCACATTCGAGAGATTTCCTATGTAAAGGAATAAAAATTATAACCAGCTCAAATTAATCCGGCAAATAGTATCTTATATATTAATATGTCATCTACAGGTCCATTCCATATAAAATCTCTTAGAGTTAGAGAAAATCCCAAGAGACCAGCTACAAGTTTTTTGTAATTTCAGACGATTTCATATGGAATACACACATACACATATTATGTAACCTTTGTATATTATGTAAACCTTTGCAAGCGTTTTATGCAGTAATGTGCATGTGCTGAATTTGTGCGCCATTGCAGTAAAACCGTGGCATAATTCTAGTTTTAATAGATTTTAGCGTACAACTTTTTTATTCTATGTTTACATGTTTATTAATCTAATAATTTATATACATAGATTATTATTTTGTAATAATGATATCCATCTGAAAGAAACTTACCAAAGACTCCGTGCTGTATATCCTCACTATTAAGAGGTGAAGTAACATCAATAACAGGTCTGGTGTCTACGTATAGAGGTGTTTCCATACTTGTACGTTCATAGTGTCCAGGAGGTACAAGAGGTATGATATCGCACTCATATTCTGAACTGCCGTGATCGATAGTATGGCCTGTGTCAAGATTTGTTTCTTGCCATGAGGAAATCGGACGTCGTTTACCTATAATTATTACATATTATTACTACTGACACTTCTTTTGCTACATGTGCAAAATTAAAGTTGGTTAAAACTTTAAATATGAGCGTGGACGGATATAAGAGTAGAGGAAGATCAAAAAATGTATGGATAGATTGCGTGAGATTCACACATGTGTATAAAAAGTGTCAATATTTTGATGACAACTGATACGGATAAGTGGAAAAGGAAAATATCTTGTGTCAACTCTACTCAGATGGCATAAAGGTAAGATGAAGATAAAACATGTAAAGAACAAGGTGATTTAAGATTTAGAATCAGCTCTTCTATAACAAGTTTAAATTTAAGTAGGTGGTAGAGCCACGCTGAAGCTATTATTGGTTTCAGTATGAATGGGTCGGCTCGCCCGGGGTAGCATTACCCTCTCATAGAAAATCGACGTGAAGTTACAGTGCTTGCATTGTTGCGTTTCGTTCGGTCAGTGAGAACGCCGGAGTCCCATCTCCCCTCTCCTCTCCCCTCTCCCTTTCTCTCCATTCCCCCAAACACAGGCTGGCAACGCACTTGCGACTCCTCTGAGGTTGCTAGTGTCTGTGGACGGCGGTGATCGCTTAGCAACAGGTGACCCGCAAGTTCGTTTGCCTCCTATATGATATAAAAAATAATAATAATAACTACCAGAAAAAACCTATATTTTCCATAACAGGTTAGAAAACAGTTGTTATTTTTAAATTGACTTGTTAACAATAAGACAATTTTTATTGTATTTGTGCTCATCTACTGATTACGGATTTCTTTTTTTATTGGGATGTACAATTTCGTGATAAATTTATATTTTTTTTGGATGCATAGCACCTCAAATTGTAAAACATAGATGTAGTTCATCATCATGCTTACCCGGCATTGAATCATGCGTGCTTTGTAACGCATGCGATTGCTGCGTCAGATGTCTCACAGCACGACTTAGTTCCTGTCGTTGTCGTTGTAGTGCTGTTACAAGTTGTTGCACTCGACATACTTCTGCAAGTCGCCAATTATTACAATTTTAAATTTATACTTTTTCATATGATGAAAATATATATTTTTTCATCATCTGACAAAGATGGTGTGGTGTGGTCTAAGTTAGGAAACACGCTAAACCGCTTTGGGATTAGCTGTGAAGCTGCCAGAACATACTTGTAGGTGTTCTGACTGATTGTGAATTTGAGAGTAACAGCTACTTTGGCGGACTTAGAAATAACCCTACCACCGCGCTATGTTTTTATTACCATGTTTTCCGTTACTGTAAGTTCCGGCTCAATCGCAAACGCAGACCTATGACAATCGACGTGGAGTTTGAACACGCTAACCACTAAATCATGATCGTTTTCACTTTAATATAATTTATAAGTGGAAGTTAAAACGAAAAATGTATTATCCTCAATTAATTTTAAGATCGTAATGGAAGATTATAAATAAGCGGCATTTTTTATTAACTAAAAATAGTACAGTGATTAATTACCCTTTTTAAAAATACCGTACATTTAAGTAATTACGCTTTACATTGCTAATATAACTACTTCTGCAAATTCAAAGAAATACTCTTTAAATTGTCAAATTATAACAGATTTTCATTTTTATCTATATCTATAATATTTTCCCTTGAAATAAATATTTATTATTAGCCGGAATAAAAATTAAAAAAGGTATAATATTCATTATATTTTTTTTAAATGTAAGTTCGCATTAGATACTCATACTGACCGTCTTCAAGCATTGCAGTAGGATGCGCAGGCGCCGCGGCGCGTCTCGCTTGTAGTGCGCGCCTCAGCTGCTGCAATTCCCGTTCCAAGCGCGCGTTATCCGCCACTGTTTGTTCTAGTTTCTGTATCACATCATATTTTAAATAATACTGATTTATTATATTTTTTTTTTTAATAATATATAACTTAAATATGTACTATTATTCTTAAATAAGATTAAAATATTAAATAAAACAGACCTCAAGAAGATCTACTCCAGAAAAATACACCCAAATATCCCTGACCATAGTTAAGTACCTAGCTAATCTTATTTTAAAACTACCGATATCTCAATCACTATACATTCACTATACATCACTATACATTTTCTATTGGAATTCTAGAAGTTGCCTTGTGTATTTTGGAAATCTAAGGTCTAATGTTTATGAAATTACATAGAATTTCTATGAGAGTTTCCCTTTACCAATAAAAAAATAGTAACTTTCCAAGTGGATTAATAACAGACGAAATTCTAAGGTATCGAACATTAAAAGAATACAATCCAGTTGATAACCTGCTCTTTTTTGAAGTCGGTTAAAAAAAACTTTAACTACAAAATAAACAAATTATTTGCATGCATGTTTTAGCTGTATGCATGTTAATAGTAACCTATATATGTAATTGTGAAACATATAAAAATGTTTAAAAAAATATAAGTGCATGAATATAGACGAAAACCTTATAAACCTTAGAATTGTGAGCCAACATGACATGTACACGCGCCAGCTCTGCTTCTAAACTCCCTCCTGTCGAAGAATTGGAATTAAGTCCAATTTGACCCATATCGTTACGTAAATTATTTTTACGAACATTATCTGTATTTCCTCGGACACCTATGAACAAACAAGATGTCATTAGTATTTTTTTTTTTTCTATATACCAGGTGAAAGGTTAGACACTCGCAGTATTCTAGGATATGACGCTTCATGGTCACATTTAACATATAAAATAATAATACGAAAACAAATACTAATAAACAACCAAGAAAACCTAAGTTAAAGTTTGGTCTAAGCCCTTAAAAAATGTAGTTACAAACGTTAAAATAAAAGCATAAACCTAAGTGCAATGATCTGTGCCAAAAGCTACAATGGGGGATTCGGAGTTAATAGCTTTCGATAATAAAACAGACAATAAACCATTTTGTTTTGTTCCTGACGTTCGCACGTCCCCTTTCAAATTAAAGAGAAATCACCCGACGGTCATTGGCACTGCGCTTTAACTTAGACGCGTAAAGGATTGTATATAATTTTTGTATTTTTCTAAATAATTCAGTCAAACGTTAAGCACATATTTTTTAATTAATATGAAACGAGAATCGAGTGTAGAGTGTCTTCCATAAATATTGCTACTGTCTAAACAGTCACTTGGTAGAGATTATACTATATAAAATAAGGGGGCCTAACCAAGTTGCTTATCTACAATCACTAACACAAATAGAAAACGGAAAAATGTATGTTAATGTAAGGTTATATTAGACACACACGACTCAAATTTAAACTCGGCTAAAAAACTTCAAGCTGTTTCTTTCCTACCTGAGAGCAAATTTTCAATCGTATCTTTATCTGACTTTAACCCTTGAAGAATGGCCGCTTCATCAGCAAGTTCCTGCTCTAAAGCCCAAAGTTCTGCAACTCTAGCTCTTGCTGCTTCAGTTTCTAGCGATTTACCAGCAGCCACGCTTTCTAACCATCTGGGATAATTAGAAAATTCATTCATGAATAATGTATAGAAACATGGAAGGACATGAGTGGATGAATATGTTATGCATTTTTTTTAATATTTTTTCTAATGAAAATGTTATATACTATATACGTATTCAGTTCTTACAAGGTTAATGCAAATAAACTTAGAAATAAAAGTAAACCAGTGTACCATAACTGTATTATAATATAACAAAAAAAAAACCAAACTTAGTAACACATTTCTTTAAAATTAAAAATGTATGACATATCACTTTCATGTTTTCAATCATTATTGTGTTGCGCATCGTATTAATATACCTTGGATCTCTTACAGATTGTACGTTTATTATAGACAATAATTTTAATAATAATTTAATCGCAGCAAAATTATTCTTTATCACTGCTATTTCACACTCTATAAATAAATTAAACGCTGATCTCCAACCTCGAGCTGGAGATACAAAAATAAAAAAAAAAAACGTGAAGAACCACCCGAACTTTCAATACATAAATAAAATGGATATTTTCTAGCAAACTCATAGATTTGGCAAAATATAATTTATTAAAGTGTAATATTTCTGTGATATGTAGCAGGTGTTATCGTATGATTTTATCATATGATAAATCATTTTTGTAATACCTCAAAAATAGTATTAATTTGTGTCATTATTAAAGCTTAGTTTATTACAAGTTACATTAAAAAAATATATAGATTTTGCAATTACCTTTGCTGCTCTAAAGCATGTTCAGCTAAAACTTTTTGCCTCAACCTCTGGTTCCTTTCTAATCTTTCTATAGTAGATCCTGGTCTATTGTAAAGAGAGCCCAGTTTAACCATATTATCGACTAACTGCACCAATGGCTTGCTCTTTTCGTATTGATGTTCTAACTCCATCAATTGAAGTTTTAACTGTTCCAATCGTTTGAGGCTTTCTTCGCGCTCCATGGCTTTTAAAGAACTGACGCAGTCCTGTAAAAATATTACAATACAAAATTCAATTTTACATTGTGTTCAATAATACCTTAAGAAATAGACACTGAATTATTTATCTGCATATAAAAACTTAGGATCAGTCATAAAATACGTCACGCAAAATTTTAATTTTTTGTGACCCCCCTATTTATTACACATCCTTCTCGTACACGTATCAATATTTTATGTATTTATAAATATGAAACGAATGACTTTTTGTCGTAACTAGAAAAATTATACAGGCTGCATGTTTTGACAGTAGCAATATTTATGGAGGATACTCTGCACTCGATTCTCGTTCTATATCAATTTAAATATAATATTAATAATTTAAATAAAATAGGAGCTTAATATTTGACCTAAATATCTAGAAAAATACAAAAATTATACACAATCCTCTAAGCGTTTATGTTAAAGCACAGTGTCAATGACCGTTGGGTGATTTCATTTTCACTTGAAAGACAACGTGTGAATGTTAGAAACAAAACAAAAGGGTTTATTGTCGATTTTATTATCGAAAGTTATTAACTCAGAGTCGCCCATTGTAGCTTTCGACACCGGTCATTGTACCTAGATAGTGTTCATACCTTTGAAAGTCTTAGAACAAATTTTAACTTAGGATTTCTTTGTTGTATATTAGTATTTGTTTTAAAATTATTATTTTATATGTTAAAGGTGACCATATCTTAGAATACTGCATGCGTTTAAACTTTCACCTGGTATAATAGAAATCGAGAGAAAATTTGGCAAAATTGTTTAATGAGATACAATTGTCACGATTCTTAAGACTTCCACGCATTACCACACAATTTCCGTCTTGAAGTTCCACTCCCTCCCCTATAAGTGAGAACGTATTTTATGCACGGCCCCTTAGAAATTACGTAACATAAGCAAAATTTAAAATAACTCATTTAAAAAGCAAATACAGCCACCTCAATGCTACTGATCTGGACACAGCAATGTTCAATAGCTCGATTGGTTGCAGCATGACGCCTCCTCAACTGTATGAGAAGCAATACCAGTTCCTCATGAGTGCGACCGAGAAGTTCTCCAGCGGTCGGAATATCCCCGAACTGTTCATTCTGACCCTGACGCTGAGCTATTCTTTGCTACACATGGCACCAAACACACACGCAACATATAAAACAATAAGCAAACTGAACGAAAAAAAAAAACTATTAGCATTATAAAATCAAACATCTGTAATCTATAAGAAAAGTGCGTGGAGTCCCTCCACGCGGAAAAAGTGAAACTTCGTAATGTGATAATGCAAATAGGAAGGTGTAGAAATTGATTTTTAGTGAAATCATATTGTTTCTAGCATTGAACGTTTAACGCAACAGTGCATTCATACCCCCTCCATGGTAGCGTTAAACGTTTAACGCAACCTTGTTGGAAGTCGCATTAGAAGTTTCACTTCAATATATTACCAAAACATGCAATGAAAAATAAAACACAGATAATTAGATTATATTTTATCTTTTTACAATATACATACCAATTCTTCGTTTTCATTATTTCTTCTTACTCTGGGGCTGACTGCACTAATAGGTTGTTGTGAGTTCCTTGACGGTGATCTATTAGTAGACCATGAGTCCTCTACTCCCACTAATGTATTTAACTGTAATAAGAGGTATACCTACATTGGGTATTGAATCAAATACCAGGCAACATGATTTTAGGTAATAAATTTATGTAGATAAGATTTTAGAATTTTCTACGGCTTCACTTCCTTTAATGTATCTTTAACCAATTTCTCGGGAAAAATATTTTCTCTGGATGAAAGGTAACCCATGTTCTTTTCTGTACCGATTACAAAGTACACACTTTTGTGTCAAATTTCATGATGGTCGATTGAGTAGCTAACACGTAAAAGCGTGACAAACAATCAAACTCACTTTTACAAATATCGTATTAGTTACGATGAGAAACAATAATTGAAGATAAAAAATAAAGCTTTTAATGGAATCCCTTAAAGATAATCGTAGTTAAAAAATGTGTTTAAATATTTTATAAAAAAGGGACATAAGAAATGGAACAGTTTTGTATTTTCTGTATTTCATTTGCGTATACTAGAAAATAAAAAAATGTAATAAAGGAAATTTAACATATAGTTTTGTAGATATTTAAAACAGTAATAATAGAGAAGTTTAGTCTTTCGTCGAATACATTTTAGGATTCCTTTATAAATTGGACCATAAGTTAATATAAATCTTCTGAATAACTTTGCTATATGGAATATGGTGTACGCTTAGTATAGATAAACAAAACTTACATTTTGCTGAGAAATCGAAATCTGTTGTGAACCGTAATGGTCGTTGATTGTTTTATCCTCGACCCATCTTACTCTTGGGCTCACAGCACGTACTGGTATGTTGACATCTCTATTATTTCTACCGATAGATGTATTACTTCCAAGAAAGGCTTTCTTTGACAACGCTTGCTGATTTGTTGAATTGTTATTTGTGATGGATTCTATGTTAGTACCTTGTATAGTCATAGAAGCTAAAAATATATTATTCGTTGTAAAATGTAATGTTAACTTTATTAATAAATAATATTTAAAAAATATTAGATTTCTGAAATGAAAATATTTGGTAAAACATGATAAAGTGTCAACGCGCATACTACCACTGTTAATTATTAATTGATAATATATACAATTTACAATATTATTATTGCATGCCTTTCTGCTACACACCTTATCGTGTTTAAACCCATCCTCTAAATTCAGTATTGTATTTAGTGTATACGTAAAAAAATTAAAGACCTATTTACAGTTATAAAACAATGACTTTGCTTTGCAGAATATCTTAACAAAAATGTAACTTACATAGTATACCTTACAGGAGCATAGTATGCTAGAGGATACCTTCATTGCTTGCACTGTCAGTTCCAGTATCCGTATTACAGGTAGCTTCGTCCAAACCTTCTGATTCACTAAAACCCCGCACGCGGATCCTCGGCTCCTTTATAAGACCACTTGACAACAGATCCCATTGTCTAAGCTTTTCTCTATCTATCTCAAACTTTTTTTTTGTTTGTTTGTTAATATCACCACAATTATTTGCGATAACTTTTGTAATATTTGTTGTTGATACACCTGAAGAATCTACTGATAACTGTTCGTAGACACCCTCATCTGGCTGATCTAAATGCCTTTCAGCATCTTCAGCTAATCTTACGTAGACATCTTCTTCGTTCAGAGCTATTTTTTCAGAAACAAAGTCTGTGCCTAATCTAACATCTCCATTTCTAAGAACTCGGCCTTGCAAATCACAATTTACATAAGTAACATTTCTACGAATTTTAGAAGTGTCTTTTTTTAACCTCTTTATACTATTAACTTCGTAAATAGTTCCTGGTGACCTACTCGAAGTTGATGTTTCAGTGACTACTGTGTCCAAATTGTCCATTGAACGTGCATTTCTATGAGATACCCGTCTTAAATTATCTCTCCACAACGCGTCTTCATCCCAGTGTTTTTCGCCATGACATGTAACATTTTCATAGGTATTTGTATCAGCTTCCGCATCATAGTAAACAGTATTTGATGAATTTTCGCTACAGTGCGATGACATACTTGTTGATGATAACTTTGTCAATGAATTTACATTAATGACATTACTATCTATTGAAGTATTTTCGATATTACTATTGTTATTCAAATTTCTTTTACAACCCAGACCTGATATTAAATTCATTGACTCGGATATTTTAGATTTTTTTCCACCAGAAGATTCGTAAATGTTTTTCGTGTCGATTTCTGGATCTTTGTCAGCCGCACTTAAAAACTCTACAGAAACGCTTCTGGCCGTTTCGGCAAAATCAAAAGATTGTTCCGATACTATAACTTGGTTATTCTTGATAGGATTTTGAATATGAGAAATATCATTTTTCTTGTGCAATGGTCCCCTGCGTCTTTGATTATTTAATTTGCGATGAAGATTAGTATTTTTTAAATAATGAGAAGTTGGCAAAATATTGATATGTTCCTGAGAGGATAAATCAGAATAATAGTAAGGTGCACTATGTTCGGTAGAACTTTCTCTACTGTGGAAACCTGTAGAGGTGGAAGATGTATGTGCATCATTTCCATTTCTTAGTGCTAGTTTCACGTTTTCAAATTCTTTTATTTTGTCATTCAAGCTATCTTGATTTAGATTTTTTGCCAATAACTTCTCTTCGTCATAATTTTTACAGTAATAAGATATTTGCGATTTGGCTATGCCACTAGAGGAACTACATGAGTTTTGTAACGTATAAGCAGACGTTTGTTGATTCATATCGATAAAATGTCTTTCAATGCTATGCCTGTTTACAACACTATTTAATTTATTTCCATAACTTACAGGAGTACTCGAACATCGTTTATGATCATTTCCTGAGATTTGAACAGGAGTTTCATTACTACAAGAGGCTGCGACCGTAGGAATATTTAACTGTAGGTCGCTCTTAATAGCACATCTCTCTCTGCTACTTATAGTAGGTTGTAAATTATCTAAATATCTATCTAAATCTATATTCGTAGAAGTCGCATTTTGTACAGCAAATTCACTATCGACTAGATCGAAAAATGACTCGTCCGATAGTGGTCTCCTTTTTATCATCATTTCTAAATCCCGATAGCCAGCTGAATGTCTAAAATCTATTACTGCGTCACTATCATTCAAGCTAGTCACATCTGAAGACACATTTGATGCTGACATATCAAATTTACTGCTGACATCTGATTCCAGTGACAATCTTGAAGATCCTCTATCTGCATTATAACTTCTTATAGAATCGGTTTCTACACTACTACAATGATTGTAGCCTTCATTACTATTCAAAGAGTTAATTGATGCGTCACCAATTATTTTCTTCCTTTCATTTGTCAAATTTGCTCTACTATTACGCACTTTCTCAGCTCTTGAAAGAGTGTCATGAATAGAGGTAGTACTCTCACAAACCATTAACGATGTAGTTTTCTTTTTAGCCGTATTCATTTTTTGATTCTCACTAGTTAACATTTTCAAAATAGAATTGTCATGGGACATGTCTGATTGATCTAATTTATCTAAAATATACTTAGAAAGAGCTTCATCAGATAGATCATCACATGGAGGTGATGAGCTAGGAATAGGAGGTGGGGAAATAATTTCACTGTCCGAACTGTCTAAAGTGTCAATTATATTACTGCTGCCACTCAGATAATATGAAGCAGGTCGAAAGGTGTCAGATATACTAAATCTACTGAAAGGAGTTTCGAGAGAAATGTCCTTAGAAGCTTCATCGTCAGCGTCAGAACAGTCATACCTTTCTTTATTAACTTTATCACTTTTTGAAACTCTCTTTAAAGTTTGTTCTTTTGTATCAGCAAAATTAGAAGCAGCATCTAATGATAATCTGGAATTTAATGATATATTATCCGATTTACGTTCAGATTCTATAACATTATTTAGTTCCATGTACACAGGTTCTGGTTTAGTATTATTGATACAAACAATTTCATAAGTTTGTGCATCCTCCTCTTCTTTATTTATATTCATTTCTACATATGGATTATCTTCGTAATTTTGTAGTATTGATAGATTTTGATTTATTAACAGATTTGCACATAGACTTTGAAGAATATTTTTGTGATCTATTTCGATCGTTGATATTTTACGAGGACTCATGGGTAAGTAATGATTTTCACCTAAAACTCCCGAAGGTGTAGTCGATACCACGTTGATGTCTTGAGTTTCTTGAATTTGTATTTTAGAATCCTCCTCACGAAGAGCTTTAGTGCAATCTTTATCAGTTGCAATAGACTCTTGAACGTGAATTTCTGGTTTCAGTAATACTTCATCCAAATCATTGTCAGTATACTCTAGGTGTGTTTCGGACTCGGCCTCACTTTCATGAGTCTCATAACCATCTTCATGCATTGTTTCAATTTTATTATTCTTTGTATTGTTTAAATTGTCAACGCTGCTAAATGTATCCTCGTAATCACTATCTAAATTAATTTTAGGCATAGTTATCGTGCAAAAAATGTTTTCATATGTATTTTCAGAGGGATCTGTTTCAATTGTTTCGTCTTTAGTATAATTCTTATGTAGGTCGGTAATTGGAGACACGCAGAGCGCGTGCGAAGTTATGGGTTTCAAACAATTGTTATTCTTTGTATGAGACCTTCCTGCCTGCATTTCTCTAGGGTTTTGCCGTTCAGTGCCCGATGATTCCTCTGAGGTGCAAAAGTGAAATCGATCATTATGATCTCAAAGGTGACTTCTCTATCCGTAATAATCAATACAAATATTCTCTAATGACCCACCACTTAATGTTAGTACACTTTAGGAGTTAGAAAGTTCAAAATTACAGTATACGATAATGAACATCTTTAAATACTGACCCACCACCAATGTTAAGCCAATAAAATGTCATATTAGTGGAACAGTATACCCGCAGGCAGGAAGGTACCTCTCCGCAAAGCTAAGTCATTATAACGCTACTTGAAATGTTCAGTGACTAATTATATAATATTAAACATTAGATCATGTAATTAATAAAGTATGTAGTATATATAATTTATGGTATTTTTATGAGTTCACATAATAATAAGAGATATTTTATGAACTACCAGTGAATATAAGATAAATGTAAATTTATAACTATGAGAGATATTATCAATAGGTATAAAGATTGAATAAATAACAATATATAGTTTAGATAAAGAATCTATTAATTCCGTTTACTCATAAATTTAAAATAATACATCTAATTAGAAATAATTACAGCCCTCGCCAAACTTTTTGACCGCCCTGAATGTAGAAGAAGGAAGGAAGAAAAAGTCTTTATTGTTGGAAAACAATCACAAACAACAAGATTAGTAAAGGAAACATAGATAGTTTAATCGAAATTACTCTCCCATTCAGCTACGTGCTGCAGTACATCTGGATGGTACTGCAGCGCTGATTTTCAATGGGGGAGGCAAAGCAATGAACGAACGCGTAGACAGTGTCTTGCCAAAAATATAACATTTACAAGTATTGATAATGTAGTAATATAGCACAAAAATGAAGCTATAATACGTATTATATTATATAGAACAACTTATGGAAAAATAAAAACCAATTTTCGATTCCTATAATAATATTCTAACGTTATTTTATATTAAACTGTTGATTATTAGCAAAATCTTAACTGACAGCTATATTCAGAGCGGCCGTAGAAACTACTAGGTCTGTATGTTCACGTTTTCATGCAAAAAATCTTTCATGCTGTTCATTTTCTATGAGTATAAGAAACGTATATATGGTTACTAGGAAGTTAGTGGCTTCCTCGTATAAAAAATTTGAACGCAAATTTTTATTGTTAGAAGAATCATCTAAGTTTTCAACTTTTAGATACCTTATAAACACCAAGTTTGACCATCCACATGAAAAATAGAAAAATGCTAACTACTTACATGTAATTTAAAAAAATATTTCTTTTGTATATTAAATTACAGTAAATTAAAAGTATAAAAATTTATTTGACCAAATAGGACTTTATGGAAAATAATGCTGTTTTATAGAAGAATGTTCTATAGTAAATACTATAAACATCATCCTAAGCTATTCAGTATTTTTAATTATTACTAGTCCGGTGAAGCTGTTAAGACCTTGATGGGTCAATAGCGTAGTCATTTCGAAAAAAAAAAAAAGAAATAATCAATTATTACTAGAAAATTCGTTTTAGGTTAAACTGAGACATGAACAAAAGATATTAATTAACTCAAATTAATTACATGTTCAAACCATTTTTTCTATTCCTATTGCATTCTTTAGATAGATCCTTAATTTGTTATATTTAGGCACAGTCATGTCCTTATTTAAAAAATAATTTCTAGTAATCATGTATACTAAAACAATATTTTTACATGCTTATATAACTACTAAAATTAACACATAAAAATTATAATATATTGTAGTGATAATCCAAATGTTATGTACCTTCATCGTCTGAAGAGTAGCTATTGTATGAAGCATTTGTATAAGTTTTTGACTTATACTGATCAGATCGTAGAGATTGTCTATTTTGATTCAATGATCTAGCAAGCGATATAGTTGCAGGAGTACTTTTCCTTGTCAATGGTGATTGTAACATTCTTTGTTTCCATTCTAAGAGGCGTTTCATAGATTCTTCCCGCTAAAAAAAAATATTCATTAAAAATTAATAACTTCATACTTGACTAGTTTCTGCTCGCGACTTTGTCCGCGTGGTTTAATTACCGTTTAGACAGCGTACGCAGCGGAAGCTTTAAAAAAACGATTTTAAAACATTCCTCATTGACGCTCCGCTCCTATAGGTTTTCGTGTAACGATAGCCTCGATAAATGAGCTATCTGACGCTGAAAGAACTTTTCAAATCGAACCAGTAATTCCTGAAATTACTACGTTGAAGCAAACAAACTCTTCAGCTTTATAGTATTAGTATACATTTTATCGTTTAACCATAATTTTACCTGATATACAGTCAAACTATGTGGTTTAGTTTGGTATACACGCTAAAGTTAAATACTGGCTCTGAACAGAACACACCTATAGAATCTAGTAGTCCGGTGAAGGTGTTAAAACCTTGCTAGGTCAATAGCGTAGTCAGTTCGAAAAAACCTATAGATTCTTGACGAACAGATTACATCTCGAGGATGGTAGCTAACCAGGCAGGTTTACAAAAAGCACTGCCACAAAGCTATGAAATGATCATGACGTTTTCTTTCACTGAAGGAAAATCTCCTAAAGAAGACGCTAAACACTAAATTATTAAAGTAAAGAACTACCTGTTGAACTTTCTTTTCACCATCTTTCTCAGACGTCGAAGGTAGTCGTGCACTCGCTGATCTCATAAATCCATCACTATTGGGATCTATTCTATTAACATCTTTAACGAATCCACTAGCATTTGATCCATCGCTCATAACACTGCCACTTCTGTTCAACAAGCCTTTCTGATTTTCCGATGTAACTTTTTCCTTCAATGTCCAATTAGAGTTCAATCCTTCAATATCGCATTTAGAATTATAACTTGTATTATCACGGTTTGTGCGATTTGTGCTAAACTCCGTTTCATAATTGTTATTAGTTATCTGAGAGTAAGCAGAGCTTAATTGTTTCTGTGCTAAGCCGCTTGCATATTTAGCCAAAGGAATTTCCATATTTCTTGGAGCCAAGCCTTGTGGTAAATATTGTACTGACTGACGCATTTTTTCTGCGTAACTTTCTTCGGAATAATATTTATCTGAACTGGGGTCATAAGGTGAATTGATGTCTAGACTGGACTTAGGTCTCTGTGGCTGTCTAGATGGATCATATGCTCCTCGATTTGAAATAGATTTATTAGGCATATCATTTTTCATTTCATATTCTAAGAAATCAGCGCTGTGGGGCCTTGGTACTGGTGGTTGAATTCCACTTGACTGCATCTTTTTTCTTCTTAGCACTGAAGGACCACTGAATGTCTTTTCTTGATTCTAGAATTATTAAAAAAAGATTAACACTATTCCTCGATATACACTTCTAATACTGAAAACCGATTCAACTATCAACACGAATTTATTCCAAACTGAGGAATGACTTTATTACTAACCCACTGACTATTTAACATCAAACGACATTTTAATTAGTGGTAATACATTTGGTGTAGATTTTATAGTCGTAAATGAACTACAGGAAATCTGTAGATTCTGATAATATTCCCTCAATATTAATAACAAAGTGTGCTAATTATCTTGTATCACCACTTTTTTAGACGTTCTTTAAGAGAAGGTTATGCTTAAAATTTGAAAAAGCACTTAATATTTTGTTGGCTTTAAGATCACTTATTATCTTAAAATAAGATAAATTTTATGAAAATCCAAAGAAGAAAATTAGAAAAAGGTACTAAATTATCGACTATTAATACTTACATAAGGAGCATTTACTTTCCTCTGATGTTGGTAACTGGAAATGCTAACATTATCCCTTAATTGTGATGTATTTTGTGATTGCGCATAGGTTTTTCCATAATCATTTTCAGCTTCATATGTCCCATACACATCTTCACATTCCTCAATCTGGTCTTTATTATAAGATGACATTGTTGTTGATCGACCATATGTATCTGGTGTTCGGCGATCAATCAGTCTGTCATTTGCATTACTACCACGAACAGATTTTGCATTTGATTCTCCATATATATCCCCACTATCATAGTCCTCAGGTTTTTGAATTGTACTTGTATCAGGATATGATTTTTGTAGCAACTGACCTCGATCTTGTTCATGATTGTGACGCGCATTCTTATTTTGCATATCGAAATCCTTGGATTCATCCTCCATATGAGGGGTATTATCCACAAATGGATTTCGTTGTGGACGTTCATACAGTTCCTGATCATTCCCCTGCGATGCTTGATGTTGCTGAATTATAGTCCTATCAAAGTAAGGTGATTGAGAATTAGACGTACGCATTTCTGAAATGCTAGGTTGGTTAATGTCGGATTTGTCATTAGCGTTGTTCAGTGGTAGAGATAAATTATGTGTATTATATAGTCGTTTTTGGTATCCTTTTTGCTGTAGCGGTGGGGACTGCGGGCTTAGAGTGTATATGGATTCCTGATTTGGACTGTTAGGATAGTTCATGTGATCCAAGTATGTTGTGTTAGTTGGGTCTTGGTTGTAATGTGATGATGGTTTTTTGAGTAGATCGTAATTAGGATCATACCTGTAAATCATTATTGTGATATATTATCAGGATATAAGTAAGTGACATATTCGAGATTAGTTTGATTAATACATGATGTAAAAAATGAAATTCGAAACAATGTGGTTTACACATTTCAATACATATATTTATAACCTTATAAACCTTATACAGGTATCTAGAAGTATGAAGTCTTAAAAATGAAGCATCTTACACGTCAGAACTAGGCGAATTATATCCTTCGTTAGAACGTCTTGGTTTTGGTGGTGCGTTAACATACATTGGAATTTCATCACCATCCTGAAATTATATTAAATAGTTCTTTTATGAATTTGTATAAAATAAATGACCATTTTTACACAAACTATGTCTGTTCCATATAATAATAGTATTTTGGTCTAGAAAGAAACATACACTGTGTATAAGCTTTATTAAGTAAAGTTTTACCTTAGCCATTAGATATAACAGAAAGTGTATCAAAAACTACTAATATGATTTTATTGCGGCAAATAGCCATTGGTTTTCCATTTGTAGAAAATTATTCACCAAGCGACATGGTCTTAAAACTAAGAGTACAAGGGTAGTAAACATCACACAGTGAAATAAAAAAGATTCTCTGCATAAAATTAAAATAGATAATAAAAGCAAATTTGCAAGGGCAATAGCACTGTAAATGTGCAGTTATAGCGACATAAGCTCTGTCCTTGGTTACGCTCTAGTGGCCTAATTGTTGATCACCTGCATCGGTACACGGTCGCGCACACTATAATAATACACACCTCTGTTTTCGCAGCTGTCCGCTCATTCCGACTTTGCCGTTGGTCGCTGAAAGAACAGAGATAAATTATAAGCATGTATTGTGCTTGCGCATTCATCTGCGTAGACTATTTTCTTTTCTACATAAGAATTCTTTCGCCCGCCCTAAATTCTTCGTAACTTAACAAAAACCCGCACTTATAAAATGAATTAAATTCAATCTACTTTGTAGAATATAAGACAGAATTGGTTATTGTAAATAGCAAAACTTAACAAAAGGTACTTCGTACATAAATCAAGCAACAAATAAATCATAAATAAATAAAAATTGCTCAATAAGAACTCAATAAATGATTTGTTGTAGCTGTAAATTATTGTATTTAATGTCAGTATGTAAGTAAATTAAAATTTATTTTACTTAGGATTCTGCATGAGTGCAGCCATTGTCAACACCTTGACCCATTTCATCATAGCTTCCTGATTTGGTGCTGCCAAAATGTATGTCCTCATATTTGCATGTTCCAATTTGAATGAGAACTTTCGCAACACTTTATCTTCCGCAGTACATGCTGATACTTTATAAGATGGTAAAAGCACAGAACCCAGTAATTTTTCTTCGTCTTGACCTGTAACGTAAAATTTCAAATATATAAAATAAGTTACATATTTTAATTAACATCTTATATTCGTAACACTTTACTTACTTTTATAGTAAAATAAACAGAATTCGGATAAAACGAACCATCTCTTTCTCCAAACTCTCAGTCCATCAGACCCTTGCTTGTAAAGTATACCGGACATAGTAACCGGTGCTGAAGGTATTCTCTGAGCCGTTGGGGATCTCAACGCCTGAGTTCCGCCGCTACTTCTCCGGCCCTCGGAAGATGGTGATTTAACGCTAGGCGTACTTGATTCACTGGATTTTATAGGGGAATGAACACCCGTATTCGATTTTTGACTTTGATTACGTTCTCTGTATTGTTCTTTTTTAGTATTATTTTCTGGTAGTGGTTTTTGTGCTTCTAACTCTCTTAAATTGCTTCCTTGATTCGTTTTCCATTGAACATCTTGATATTGGCGACTTTGTGTTTCATTTTCCAGAGGTTCATTATTTTTAGAGTATATATCGTTTTGCGACTCTGGACTACCGTAATCTTTAAAGTCATTTTTACTACTATATCGATCTAAATCCCTATATGATCCGTCGGAATATATACTATTTTGGAAATTAGGTGGAGGCTGAATACCATGCATTTGTTGTAACAACAATTGGCGTTCTGCAAACTTTTGCTGTTGATGCATCTGTGCTTGGTTCTGATAATGCAGCTGTTGTTGTAGTTTCATTTGCTGAATTTCATTATACTGCCGTCTCAATAATTCGGTATTACTTTGAGGTCCTATCCTATTTGAATATGGAAGATATGGTTTCGAACCATATTGATTAACATTAGGCCTATAAGTAGGTTGATGATTTTGGTATATTTGGTTGGTATCTTTCGGTGGGTTTCGTTTTAAATAATCTTGATAGACTTCTGCGTTATATCCTTTTGGCATATTGTAAAGTAATTCGTGATTAACGTTATGATCTGTTTGTATTTCTGTCCTTTCTGTTCGTAAAGGAGATTGAGGATTATAATTATCATTAGCTCCATAATGTCTAACGTAGTCGTGATTGTACCCTGTACCGTACAATTCATGCCTATTCTCGAGCAGTGGTGATCTCGCGTTCATGTTCGAATGGTATTGACTTTGTAGTAAGTGATGCATGACCCCGTTCGGTTGAATTTGCCCTGTTTGTGCGGAGGTGAGATGTGTAGGATTTTGTACGTGTTGCTGGGAATATATTTGCTCAGGATGAACATGATGAGCCATAATGTGTTGTTTAGTATGGGGTTGTTGTGTTGCCGGGGCTGTCTTCTTATTATCCATTTGAAATTGAGTTTGTGGCACAGGTGGGTCAAGCCTGCAATAAAAATAAAACATCACATTACAAAAATTGTATGTAATCCGTAAAAATGTAGTTGGAACAGAAAATTTTCGTAGTTGGTAGAGCCACGTTGAAGCTATTACTAGTTTCAGCATGAATGGGTCGGCTCGTCTGGTAGTACCACCCTCTCACAGAAAACCGACATGAAGTAACCATGCTTGCATTCTTGCGTTTCGTTCGGTTAGTGAGAGCGCCGAAAGACCACATCCTCTTCCCCTCCCCTCACTTGCAATTCCTCTGGTGTTGCTAATGTCTATGGATGGCGGTGACCACTTAACATCAAGTGTAACTCCTGTCCGTTTGCCTGCCATATGACATTAAAAAAATCTGGCCGAATTTTGCTACTCATATCAAATGTTTAACATTTATGTCTACAGCTAAAACGATGTTCCATACAATTTCTGTACAAAACGAGTTAGTCGCTGTTGACATACACGCGGTAATAAAATTCTATTCATTTGCGTGTTCGCTAACATGCAGATCGAAACGACTCAATTTAAGTCAGTTCAGTTAATCGAAGAAGCGTTATCGGCACTGCGGGTATGATAAGGTTAGGTAAGCGTATATATGAATAAACATTTTATTTAAAAACCTCATATATATATATATATATATATATATATATATTTTATTTTTAATATATATTATACTGATCTCAACAGAAAGTTGAATATAATTTCGTCATTAAAACTTAATTCTATCATAATAACTTAACAAATAAAATGTGCAATATTGTATGTAATTTATCTTTAACGTGCTAATTTATGGTCATCTTTAAGCTTTATATGTATTTTAAATTACTTTAACTCAAAAAATATAATTACCAAAGATTCTCATGCTAAAATTAACAAATGTTTTAATACAATTTTTATTTAATAGAGTCATTATTTTTAATTACTATTATACACCTAGGATACTCGTCTGTTAGTATTATTATACAAAACAAAGCATCGTCTAATTGCTCTTGCCAATTTACAAAATTGTATGATTTATCGGTGTAACACACATATTTGTTTATGGATTCGAGGTTAGCTTTTAACACGCGTTTCTACTTTCTTCTGTTTATTACCACATCAACATTATTGCAACAGCATCTTGATCAACTAGAAAGTGGATAAATACAACACACCTGGCATCTTACGAAACTCGTATTCTGATAAATGATCGAATAAAAACATAAATGTATAAACATTAACTTAATTATATAGTTAACTTCAATAATGGTCTTATGTTTATTTATAATATCTACATTTTTATATTATATTAACTTGGTCAACGAAATTAGCAATTTTTAAAACTCACTTCCTGAATTAAAATCTATAAATACTGGCATGGCAGATATCTTCTTAAATCAAGATTTGATTTCCTATGACCAAAAACATTTTTAAATGGATTTAAAAATTTAACAAACACACCTATATTTAAAAGGTGCAGAGTAGGTGCTTTATGTTATTAGGAATTAATGTAATAAATAATATACATGAAAATTATAATCAAAATGTAACTAGATAAGTATGTAAACGTATAGTTGAAAATTTTGTGAAAATCAAACCAGATTAAATAATTAATCCTAGTTCTGGCGCTAGATGTGTAGCAATACTGTA
>JACEII010000023.1:5613494-5745922 GCA_014332785.1 Antheraea mylitta
ATATGTATAGAATGTATATAATAAAACAACACCCAGATTATTAAAATTAACCTTTACAACAGATAATAGCAACAAATATCTTAGAAGATACCACAGATTTAAAACTAAGCGTAACACAAAAAAAAAAATATGTTCGATTGAAGATATCTTACATAGTTTCTAAAACTTCATTGAACTGTGGATCACGGAGCACCAAAAAATAGATCTTAATCGATTAGACACACAGGTATCCATCTCAGGTTGATACATTAGTACATTTCATGGAAGAGAAACCGAGGAAGATCGCTAGTAATAAAATGAATATGGCACATTGTTAAAAAAATACATCTGTGTACTTACCTATATATTAACTACAATCTTAGCACGATGCACTCAAAATCACATCAAAATCTTAGAATTCGATTTTTAAAAACAAATATTAACACTAAAAGAAGGACTATACTTTGTTAAAAGCAGAGATATTAAAGATGTGCAATGAAGTTGCCTGTTGCTTGATGTTCGCGATACAGAAACATAAAAATACATATTTTGAGATAAAAGCGTTGTCTATTTAAACGAGTGGTCCATTATATCATACTTTCCCCTACGTTTTTGAGTCAAACTCGCCTAATGACCGGAAGGAATACTGAATGACGAAGATGCTAGTCTACGTCCGTGATATATATATATCTCATTCATTTACACTGAACTATTTTCAGTAATTTACATTTATAAAGGTGCTATGTTCCTGGTTTCTACAATGATGATTTAAAATCGATAGTTTGTTTTTGCTTAATACTAGTTTTACAAATCCATTACAATCAAAAAACTACTGCATCTTTTAGAGACAAATAATGTAAATACTACAAGCGCCTACCTGCGACTGTCTGACTCTGAAAAGAGATGGTCTTCATTCAGTGGATAATGTGTTGGAACATAACGTTGATCGGTATAGGTTTCAATTCTTGTAAATAAGCCAATTTTTTTTCTTCTAAAATTATATTTGTTATATTTAGTCTTAAATTTGGGGCTACAGTAGCTTCCTTAATGTGATCATTCGTGACGTGTTGTGTGTTTGTGTTATTTGTTTTTTTGTTGTAAATTTTGCATTAATATTAATAGGACCGACTGAACGTCCGTTTATTTTCATATAGGCTCCCATCGAAGATCAGCGCTGGAGTACTATTGTATTTGTATTGCACATATTTGCTGAATGGATTCGCCAATTGTTGAACATTTATTTTGAAATGTTTTTTTTTGTCTATGTAACTAGTTTGTGTAATTTAATTTAATTGTATGGTTGTTTTAACAATAAAGTATTAATTTCTTCTTCTTTCTTTCTTTCAACTTTCGGTGAAGGTAAGGAAATTCTATCGCTAAGTATGTATGGATGTGTTCGGCAACTATAATTGAGGGTCGGTATTTCTAGGCTTAATGTGTTTACTAACTACCATCACTATTAAATGTTAAACATGTTAAATGACACATCGGGTAAAGTTATGATTAAACGCTAAAATGTATAAAATAAAAGAAAGATATCCCTAAGCGAGACACTGTGTTGTGTTTCGCAGTGTCAAAATAGTGTGCACAAATATAATTTATAGATAACAGTTTAGTAAAGATACGGACAACATTTTTTCAGTAAAAAATAATAATCTATAATCATTTAAACATTCTTTTTTATCGTAGGTGGGTCACTTGATCTTAAGTGATAACCACCATCCATAGACACCAACAACACCAAAGGTGTCGCAAGTGCGTTGCCAGCCTTTGTTGGTGGGGAATGGGATAGTAAACGAGGAAGGTAAAGGGAGGAGATGGGCATCCAGCGCTCTCACTGACCGAATGAAACTCAACAATGAAGCAGTGTTACTTCCCGTCGATTTTTTGTGGGTCTGGTGGTACTACCCCGGGAGAGCCGATCCATTTATGCTAAAACCAGTTATAGCTTCAGCATGGCTCTACCGCATTTAACAAATCTACAATATAATCAATTTAGAATGGCGTTTATTTCGATATCTATTTAATTGTATTTTGATGACCGTAAGAAGCTTGTGAAGGTCGATCTTTATATAATCTGGCGCATCACAACTAAGGCTATAAATCGGATTAGTAACTTCTTCGCACGAAGATTGCAGACATCATGTCTAATTAATAGTTTATATTTAATTAATTTCAACATAGGTGTCAGCCACAGCGTGATATTATGAATAGTAAGTCTAAGTGAACATCGTAAAATTAGGTTCTGGTTCCGAACTGACTATACTCTATTCGTCTGACAGGCTTTCATATCTTCACTGGACTAATGGGACGTATTAACTTTAGCTTAGTGCTATGACTATTCCATTATAGGCGATTAAATTCAACTGGTAAATAAGTAGATCGACTTAGAAAAAATAATAATAACGGAACTATTACAATATATAAATAAGCAGCATAGCAGTAGTATTTGAGTTGAAACGTTTAGATTTAACAAGGATTATGTGAAATGTAATATGAAGTCGAATGTAAACTACATCGGTGTTATTATAAAAAAGTTAAATACGTATTGAATAATAAATGAATGAATGTTCGCCATCTTGGTCTCTTGTCTCGCTTTGGTTACGTTTTTAGACTTGCGAAAAAAGGATAACGCGAACTTGTCTCGAGCGAGCGCGGTGCATTTAGTACGAAACCTTTTTAAAGCAAGTATTTAATACGTATTTAACTTTTTTGTAATAACACCGCATATAATTAAAACGACAACCATATTGTTTAGTCTGTGGCATAAATAAAATGGGCCCAATAATGTACACGTTGCGGAGCAAGCACTCGACACGAGAGCTGATGGTCTACTTGGCTAAGAGCCAAGTTATGCCGCGCTACGTTTAGACCACGAGACGCGTTCAATTGAACCGTCGCGTCGTTCAATGTCACTCACTCTTTTATTACACTGACCTAGTAATGATAAAAACGGTCTAATTCTTAACGTAATTCAAAAAGAAATAAAAATGAAAGAAGTATTATTAATTCTGAAAATATTATCTGTATAATCCTTCGTGGAGCCCTTTTTGTATGATCACCAGTAGCATCATACTTTATGACTATATATTAATAGTACGTAGTGGTCATTAACTAATCGATCATTACTCATTATTAAAAAAAACAATCATTGTGTGTGAATATTAGTTGAATATATTATAGCAAAAATAAAGACATCGAACTCATCGTTCGTAAAAAACTTTTCATTTTTTTTATCAACAACACTCGATATCGTCAATATCTACAAAACAAAAAAAAATAATTAAGTCGATGAATGGTACTGTAAGTAATTGTTACTCATTGACATTTTAATGGAATGTAACTTACAAAATAGATACCGTCGCCCCGTAATTCTTTAAAAAAAGTTTAATAACTATATGAACGCACACCATATAAATCATACTCATATGAACCCAATATTTATGAAGAATTAGCAATGCATAAGTTTACTACATAATACGTATAAGCAATATATCATAGCTATATATCAATCGCCGGGTAGTCCGGTGAAGCTGTTAAGACCTTGCAAGGTCAATAACATAGTCAGTTCGAGAAAAAAAATCAATCGCCCCTATTCATTACAATATAAAGGGTAGTAAATTAAAATATCATCTGTTCACTTGGAATGATAAAGCTTTCAGTAAAATAATTCACTGAATCAGTTCAGGAGTTCAAAAGATTATCTTTCATAAACTCTGCCTCATTATAATTTACAATTGAACATAAGAGATCTTATGCTTATAACTGCATTATAAAGAACATAACGCAGGCATACATTAATTACTTGGGTAATTACGATAAAGAAAAGGAAATACTTTGACAAGAATCTATGTTTATACATCCATGACAGTGTAAATGCTGTATCACTTACCTTTTATACCCTACTTACAAAACATTTGATATAAAATAAAATGAAATTAGTTTAGAATCACGCAAGCAAATATCAAATTATTAGATTGATTCTAGGAACCTATACAAATTCAATCGTATTATTAAAACGCATTTTTTGGTGTACTAGGTCAAAAGCGTTCTCGTTTAGAAAAAAAAAGCATTTTTTGGTTTTACATGAAACCACTCAACTATAGAAAGGAAGGTATGCTATTCAATTATTTTACTGTTTAAAATATAATGTTCAAATTATTTATGTCAGCACATTATAATAAAATATAATTTCTTCAAACATCATCAACGTTTCTAGTACAGCCTATATAACAATATAAAATACAAACACAAGAAAAACTTGCTTAAAGATTTCGTGATAACAATGTTAATGGAGTTAAAAATAAAATCAAAAGCTTCATCAGAATGCAGAACATATCGTTGACCGACAATACGCAAAGAGAGATTCAATTTACATAAAAGAAAATATATCCGCAAAAACAAACTAAAATGGGGTATGAGAAAACTGTTTTTATTTAGTTCATATAAGAGAAACTCTAATTAAATTTTTTTTTTCTATCTTTACAAACCCATCGTCAATCTTGAGAGAACTCTATGATCGATTCCAAAAACAGGGTTGTTTTGTTTAACAATTATAAACAAGCTTACCAACCCTGTAGTGACTGGATTACATAACTCATCGCGAACGGAAATTATGTACCTATGCACATTATAAACAAGAACGACCAGTTTACAGTACTAGCTTAGACCAGCCTTGGTTCAATAATGTAGACAACATATTAACTTTGCTTGAAAAATTGTGTTTTTTTTTATGTTTAAAGGGTATAAATAATTATGCTTATTCACCTATACTAATATTATAAAGAGGTAAAGTTTGTGAGTTTGTACGTTGTAGGCGGTAATGTCAGGAACTACTGGTCCGATTTAAAAAATTCTTTCAGTGTTATATAGCTCATTTATCGAGAGTTTCTCAGGAAAGAGCCAGACCTGTCCTTGAGCGTCTCTAACATGCGGCGGGCGGTTCACCGTGGGGTTTTAGACCGTGTGAGTTGGACATAACCCACTCTCTCCCCGGGAGGGTGGCGTATCCATAAGGGATTAGCAGACGTTAAAAAAGGGCTTATTTAAGCCGACCTGGTTAACTAGGATACGTAAGTTGAACATTTGTCGTAAAGCACCTATAGGTGTCTTCTGGCATCTGTATTTAATCAGTCTCTTTGGTGGATCGTATTAAGATCAGGTTATATTGTGATAAGACGCTAAAATCTATAAACCACTGAAACATACATTAATAACAATTATATTGACATCTTTAATTGTTCGTTCAGTAAATATCGCTCAGATCTGTTTAAATTATATGCATGTTGATTTTATGTTAAATTTTAATTTTTACTCAAATTATTTTGTTAAGATAGTGCTAAAATATGGCGCAATTTGTACACATCTGTAAAGACACTTCACACTGTCATGAACTGGTGAGTTATTAGATTTAAGTAATACTTTGTGACAGCGTCGTTGATGTAACAAGTAGTAAATATATAAATAAAAGAAAAAAGATTATATAAAGCATGAGATTAATTAGTATTACTATAAGTAAAAAAGTACAATATTCTTTCGTGAGAGAATGTTCTGAAAATTGTAGAGCAAATCTTGTAAAATTTATAAAAATATCTGGGACATAGTTATACGCTACATTTAACTGGCAAAGAACCAACACAAGATGCTCCAAAATACCTGAAGTTTTATTATTATTTTTATAATACTCTCACTTTTCCGATTTTATATTTCGTTTCAACTGGTACATCCTCAAAAATAAAATGAAACTCTCATAAGCGTTTCATAGAAGTGTAAAAACTCAGATTTTCTTTATTGTTATATATCTAAATTTAAAAATATTATTTAAAAAGGTAATCGCGATCTTAAATAATATTTTAAATGCGGCAGTGATTTTGTTTGTTTGTTGAATTTTCATATCATAGCTACTCAACCAATCGCATGGTGGTTTTGCGTATACGGTGTCAAGGGTATGGAAAGGGCATACAGTACTTTTTATTTGAGAAAAAAGTATTCTTTCCGAGGGAAAAATTAAACCTATATCAACGCGAGCAAAATGTAGTAATTTCCTAAAATGTTATTAACAGAAAAACCTAACCAACATTCTGGATTTCTACAAATAGCTGAAGCAAAAACAATAGTACAATAATGTTGATAGAAACATAACTTATATTATAGTAATATAAGAATAACTTAGTTGTTCATGCATCATAACCTTAACCGGATCTATGTGAGTCATAAATACTGGTTTAATGGAGAACTTCATTCATTAATGCACCCTCAATGACATGATATGATAAATCAACAAGG
The DNA here is from genome assembly GCA_014332785.1 of Antheraea mylitta. Classification (NCBI taxonomy): domain Eukaryota; kingdom Metazoa; phylum Arthropoda; class Insecta; order Lepidoptera; family Saturniidae; genus Antheraea; species Antheraea mylitta. The sequence continues at coordinate 5,619,759 of JACEII010000023.1, forward strand.
TATAAATAGTACTTTAAATTCGATATTAAGTTTTGAAAAAGATATATCAATACTGCAATCGGTTCAATCTTTCTTTTAATTTATGAAGGTAATCGCATAAAGTATTATGCCATCAAAAACAATAGTAGTGGAAGAGTTTTATTTTTTTTCCTTTTTCGAATTGAAATACTTTAGAAAATTATCCGATACGAAATATATATAAAAGTTGTTGAGATATTTATGCTTGGTAGACATATATGTTTCAACAACTCTTATATATATGAATAGTTAGGTTAACTCAGATAGGTCGCGCATTACACGTATCAGGCAACATCCTCAGCTGAGGTGTGCCCCCTTGAGCTAGTTGTCAAATAAAATCGGCTGAGTGCCGCAAGTGCGCTACTAGTCCGGTGAAGCTATTATATTAAGACCTTGTTAAGTTCATAGCGTAGTCAGATCGAGAAAAAAAATAACCAAGTCGGTTACGTGCCTACTTAAGGGACCTTCTTTCTTAAGTTATTACGTAATTAGTTAAACTAACAACATTTTATAATGATCATATCAATATTAACAATCTTTTACGTTTTAAATAAAATTGTGAAATCACATTTTTTTTTCTCGAAATGACTACGCTATTGACCCAGCAAGGTCTTAACAGCTTCACCGGACTACTAAGGCAAGCGCTTAGGGCACTCAGCCGATATTATTTCACAACTAGCTCAAGGGTGCACGGCACACCTCGGCTTGTGCTGTTGCCTGATATGTGCAATTCGCAAACTATCTGAGCTGACCTAAGCTAACTATTCATACATATATGAGTTGTTGGAGCATATATGTGTACCAAGCATACATACCTAAACAACTCCTATATATATTTCGTATCAGATAATTTTCTAAACTATTTCAGTTCGATAAGGGAAAGAAACAAAACTCTTCCACTTTCATGTGGAAGCATGTGTGTGTGTACGTGTGTGGAGGTGATATGTGTAATGTTGTTGCAGTGATGTAAGATTTTGTGTCACTGTATCGCGCGAGCAGCGCACTCAAGGGCTCCACGCCGAGGGAACGGACCTAGGCTTGAGCCGCTGCCGAGGGGGGCCTAATCTGGTTGTGAAATCACATGTGAAGTGCAAAAAGGTCAGTAGCTAATATTAGTTCACAATATATGCCATGACTGTGAATATTGATTTGCAAGTATAGTTTTTGTTTCAAACTTAGCAGAGTTTTTTAATCTTGCTTTCTCTTTTATACTGTTTAAATTTATTGGAACGAAACAATTTATTTAGAATTGAACCATTGCGACTCTAAAGTGTCCAATATTCAAGTTTCCTGATATTTTAAAGGTAATTTCAAGAACTACTGTTTCATTACAAAAAAAAATTACCAGACCGTAAATCCACAAAGCTTAACATAACTGTTGTTCATTGAATGAGATTAATCCTTCGATTTATATCGTTAATTCTGTCAGCATAGACAAAAGAAACCTTTGTTCTTGAAATAACAAAGCTTGTCATAAAGGAGTAAGTGCAGATTACTAGAATAGGAAATTGAGATGAAAATAACCATATTGTTATATTCAATTTTAAAACCACTCTCACGTGAATACTTCGACAAGTTTATTGAAGTTATACTTCTTTGGGCGCGTTAGGGAAAAATGATGAGAGTAAATTTTTACGGTGCGCGCGCACATCGTACCGAAAATCCGACACCCTGAAGTCGGCTATAGTTAACATTTTGCTTCTTTATATATTTGATGACTTTGATGATGATTTGATACTTGATATATTTGATGTTTGTTTTTTATTAAAACTTTCAATCGCACACTTTTTTTTAAATTAGATGTACTTTGTTGCGAAACCCTCAGTTCAGTCAACAAAGTGTTGGCTACAATTGTTTAGTTTAATACGTAGTTAACATCATTGATTGGTCCGTTAATTACAAATGATAACCATCAAATATAACGTTTGATTCTCAAACTATAGGAACAAAAGATAATTAAAGTCAAAATGTCAGAGTAATAAGAGAGAAATTGATCTAAATCTATCTTTTTGTTTTGTCCTTTACTACTTATTGTGTAAGCATGGTCTTAATGTTAATCTATGTGCTTTCCGTCCGATTATGACGTACAGTTGTCCGGTCTTTGCATACTCGCAAAATCGTATTCATAAGTTGCAGGTTCTCCAGAACCAAGCCCTACGTAAAATCACCGGTGCCCCATGGTACGTCCGGAATAAGGATCCTCCACAGGCACCTGGAGATGCCTTCTGTCTGGGCGTATATAAAATCACTCACAAGTAGTTATTTCGAAAAAGCCGCGAAACATCCCAGCCCGTTAGTGGTATTCGCCGCGAACTATTGCCACACATTGAATGTTTTTTTATATATATGGAGATGGTTTCTACCAATTTTACTATACTTAGCCACTAGATTGTTCTAGGTAGGTAGGTATGTAATTTTACTCGCTGTCTTGGCATTCAGATTTTATTATTAAATTACAAGTATAATCGAAATCCTGCGACAATAATCTATCCTAATTTTACTCTATATTCTGACGTCATCTACCTAATGCTATCGGACAAGCTCAACAGGTAAAAATACTACCATACAAAGAGTGACATAACACGTTAGTCATTTCACCTTCCTACGACTGCGTCCATATACTCAACATTATTTTCATCTTAGTACACAATACACAACGATCCTTTTGAGGAAAATTATTTTCCATCGATATCAATTTGTACAAAACGAAAGTAGTATGTAGGTGTCTAATTCAGTTGACATTATGTAGTACTTCATACTTATAATCAACCCCAATAAAAATTCCAGTTCTTACAGAAGTCAATTATTAATAGATTGGCGAGGACTTTGTATATATCATTCACATATCAGTCACACTCTAATGAACCTATAAAAGATGGTTGAGGGACAAATATAAGGACAGAAGTAGTTTTTTTTCTCTTTATTTTTATTGATGGTTTGTTCTAAGAGAACACGTCACCGTAATCCATACTACAATAGAAGTAATTCAAATGAGAGTCTTCTTCAGAATCACGTGATCATTTCTAGTTATAATTGCTTTTTAAGTATTTCAGTTAAAGTTTTGCATTTTTTCTTATAGGTGACTTTTTTATCTCGAAATGACTACGCTATCGACCCAGCAGCGTCTTAACAGCTTCACCGGACTACGCTTCCTATATAGATGATTATTCAAGAAACTGAATGAACACTGGTAACTTAGGAAAGGATAATAGACCACGTTTTACTTAGAACATTAAGCAAATTAATTATCCCACACAAAGCACACATAACGAGTCGATGAAGTATGTATGCTTGGTACATATGTATATTTCAATAACTCATATAAGTATAAATATGTAGCTTAGCTTAGGTTAGCTCAGATAGGTCGCAAATTGCATGAATCAGGCACCATAAAGCTGTTAAGATCTCGCTAGGACCAATAGCGTAGTCAATTCCAAAAAAAAAGCAAATTAGAACTAGTAGAATATGTGGTGTAGATGCTGAAACACCATAATAACAATTATTTGTAGCGCGAAACAACAATACTCACACAGCTGTGCCACTCCTGTAAGGAGTGGTTCACAGTGACAATTGGTACACGAAATGTTCCGCTTCCATTCTTAAGAGCAGCAGAATAATTAACTGGTGTCAGTTATGACTGCGATCTTCTTTATTATTGGTCATGAGTTGCTTAATAGCTTAATATATGCTAATGTCTGTATAGATACCTACATAATAGTTTACCTGATGCCAGCTTACCATAACAAAAAAGAGGAACTTATTTCTACGAACATCCTTAGTCATAATACAATCTCATACACAAATGTGGCCATTTCTGTTATCTCCGCAGTAGTATAAAAGTAAAGGTGTTACCTAAAGCGGCGATTCACCTCAGTGGAATGCAAAGTGTCCAATGTCGATCGGGGGCAGGCGCAGTCCGGTCCGGCACCGCAAGCGATCGGTTCCTGCGGTGTTCCCGCGCATTCTTGCTCATGAGGTGAATAACCGCCGGGCACGTTGTCGTCCTTGGAGCCGCGTACTCCTTTCTACATAGCCTCAAATCAGGGTTGCCACATCTCCAGCTAAACCATCCGGTTTTTAACTTAAACATCTAATCCGAAGTCCATTTTAGATCATTTGCCAATATCCGGTCATGTTTAAACCACTCAATTGCAAATGAACTAGTACTCTTAGACGCATTTAACTTAGAGTTTAAAGTAAGTACACGTGAAGTAAATTATCTTCTCTAGTTAAAAAGAGGTTGTCCATCACGTTAATCGCATGACACGGACTAGCAAAATAATCATAGTACCTGCCCATTTAACTTCGAAAGGCTTTGCTTTATAAAAAAAGTATTTAATAGTCTTTTATTTTACCACTATTTGCTTTTTTCGAGAATAAGACGTATTACACTTTCATCTAAGTAATTTATTAGGAAGTAAAATTATATTATTTAAAACAACACATTATAAATTAAGTATGTAGGTAAAAAGATGCTTTAAGAAAGTACGTAAAGTAAGTAAAGTAAGAAATATTATATTTCAGATGGGAGCAGAAAAAATATCAGATACAAGCCCGCAACCAACTAAGGGCCCTAACTGAGGATAGTTCACATGCATTAGTAAACCGCAACCTTTTTTTTTTTATTAACGTGGGGAAATCCCTAACGGATACGCTACCCTCCCGGGGGAGAGGGTAGGTTATGTCCGATTCGCACGGACTAAAACCCCACGGTGTACCGTCCGCCGCATGGTAGGGGCAGCCAGGATTCGAGCATGCTCACTGACCTGTTAAAAAACCGCTGGGTTTCGAACCTTCGCCCCGTCGCGTCGATCGTTCAGTATAATGTAGAGAACGTTACCACCGGACCACGGGTATTTTAGTAAACCGCAACCTGGGTGTCGTAGAATAGATGTGTCCGTTTCATCGATTACTAGTACAAACTTGTGAGAGTATTTCATATATCTATGGTTTTTTTTTTCATTAATTTAAGTTCATGTGCATATAGTATATGTTCGTTTACGAGTTTTTTGCACTTAGGCCGTGAAAAAAGTAATATTGGCATAAAAATGTAACCAAAATGTTGATAATAAAGGCCATTTCTTTACATTGCTTGTATCAATATTACGATCTATAAGACTTTGTAATTCAATTTCAATCTTTAAAAAATTAGGGGAATACGAATATAATTTTGTTAATTACTAGATATTACTTTATACAATGCTATTTAATATTAATAGTAAGTAATTAAATAATTAAAATTGTAATTTAAACATATTTATCACGAATTTGCTTTAATCTATACATTATAAAATAATTAGATATTTTTAAGTATTTTTTTACAATCACATTTGTTTTGTTTTATCCAGTTTTGTAAAAAAAACGGTTAAAAGATTAACATATATCCAATATAGGTTTATTAGTATGTTAAAACATTCAGAATTGTAGATTTCCAATCTAATCTATATCCAGATAGGTACAATACTGACAAAACTGTTTGCTATTTAAAATCATGCAAGCTACTAGAAAATCCAAATCCATCGATTTAAGTGAGCTACTAGGCCCAATGAAAGTAAAAATGACAAGCGTAAAAACCATAGCGAGATGTAACTGTGTAAATTTCCTGTGTCTGACTAAATCGTAGCTACCATTAATAATATTACAACTAAAAAACTAATTAAGCTACCATGGAAGAATGCTTAACCTTTTCCAAACTCTTGGTATGTATGTATATACAAGTAAATGTTTTAGCATACATAACGTTTTTAATCAGTTTTCATCTAGCTCGAATCGATACCACCTAGTCTTATAATGTCCTAGTAAAACATAAACAAAGCTCTGAGGTTGCACCAATTCTTAATTCGGTTCCTCCGTATTATATACAGAATAGTTTTAAAGATTTATCTTCTTCAAATGAAACATCTTGGATGATTTAACGAGGTTTTTTTAATTATTGTATCGTATGGTTAAATAGAGTATCCATCTTATATCATCGACGATTGATTAATTGATGATTTGTCGCTATGAAGTACAATTTATGTGGAACAGTGTAGTGGACAAAAATTTGTCACTCTGTAGCACCACACAAGATAGCACGTGCAGGCGAATGAGAGATACACTTCCTGTGGACGTGAGTAACATCAACCTCCTCTCGCAAAATATTTGAACCCGATCTATACAGTTCACAGATATTGCGTTTGACCAAAATCCCACGATAAATGAGGATGCGGTTTTTTTTTTAATATCATAGAAGGCAAACGAACAGGCGACTCACCTGATGTTAAGTGATCCCCACCGTTCATAGACACAAGCAATACCAAGGGAGTCGCCAGTGCGTTGCCAGCCTGTGTTTTGGCAGTAGAGGGTAGAAGGAGTGGGAGGGAAGGTGGTCTTCCGGCGCTCTCACTGAATGAACGAAACGTAAGAATGCAAGCACACTGTACGTCGGTTTTTCTGTGGGTCGGGTGGTAGTACCCAAAACGAGCCGACCCATTCATGATGAAACCAGTAATAGCTTCAGCGTGATTCTACCACCTACAATCTATGATAGTTTAGATAGGTATCTATGATAGTAAGATGGTCTATGTATGATAACGACACGTTAAACCTGGAGAAAAACTAGCCTTTAAATGCACCTTTGCTCTATATGATCTCACCGTCGAAGTCTTAAATATTTATAAATCTTCACTACCTAATATTTGTAGTATTCCTTGTGTCCATTCATTTAATTACAGTTTTGAGTGCAAGGGATGATTCCCGCCCGCATCGTGGGCATCTAAAATGGCAAAAGTTCAATCGAATCGAAAAAAATAAATAACCTAGAAGCATCTATATATAATATATAATAGCATAAATTCCGCATCGAATAGTTATAGTGCTATGCTGACATGAGCCTCAATGTAACTGTATTTGAACCAATATACCAACTCTAACAGAAACATTATAAAACAATCCACTTAACTGATCCCGAGTTATGATAATTTTAATCATATAGTAATTAATTTAACATTTACGAGGTGTTTAAATAGTGCAACATTGTAACAGCCGGCAGAGCATGAAAAGTTCACAATGTATTTAATTGTTCACAATGAATGTTGTCGCGCCTCGACGACTGTACTGTGAAGCTCCCTTCGGTATAAGGTTACTTCACAGGTTCAAGAGCCACATAGAAACTTTTTAATGTATAGTGTTCATTTCCTACTCGGTTTTTAATCAGAAGATTTGTAAAAAAAGCTGTAGTAAATCTGGCGGAACAATAGAAACAGTAAAATAATAGAACTATTGTTTTTCGATTACAGTATAACTAGGGTAGAAAATAAGTACATAAATGTAAGAATTCCCCATATTATTACTTTTATTATTATCTGCAAAAAGTTACTGTAATTATTCAAAAGTACATTTAGCTCGGATTGACTATGTTATTGCCATAGCAAGGCCTTAACAGCTTCACCAGACTACATTCAAAATTAAATTTTACAAGAAATATTAGTTACTAGGTTTTTTTTTATATTTTTTTCTTAGTATGTGTTACATTCAAGTTATTACTTTATAATTGACCCACAAAGAGTGTAAAAAATTACAAACTATTTGGTATATGTATTCAAATATTGGTATATTTTTAGTGAATGTGAATTTTGTCATAGCTCGCCCAGAAGAGATTATTAATAAAATATGTATATCCATTCCATACTTTATTATCTGATTTCGATGTTCTGAAAAAATAGACACAGTAGAAAGCACTAACATAATTTATTTTATGTGAATTGTAAAGTTTTTGTTGGCCTCAAACTATAACCAAAAATACTGTAATACTCGGAAAGGTCTATTTTATTTTAATCTCCGTTTACAAAACATGCTGTAAACAAAAGTAACGGTATTTAAACAAATTCAAACGATCTGTTGAATGCACCAAGGTTAAGAGTCAAATGGTGATTAAGTTAATGCTTCAGATCGGCCGCAGTAAACTCGATACAGAACAGGTACCCCAAGATGCGTTTTGTTAACATTAACTTACAAAACAAGACTGCATCCAAAAATAAAAAAGTGTTTATTTCAGTTTAACTGTTTAAACAGATTAGATCACTCACTAACTACTCAAAAAACACTTCAAAAACAGCCTAAATTCTATTGAAAGATATAAAAAAGAAACTGGGCACTAAAACTTTACAAAAGATTGTAGGTAAAATACTTTAATACCAAGACGATTGATAAATTTTTGTATTAAACTTGTGAATATTCTGTACACAATGGTATATTTTAAAGACGATATTAATTATAGAACTGTAAGTTATGTAGAGTTTAGGAACATTAGAACTAAATGTTTAATTACGTGAATGCATGCAGTATTCTGCCTGACTATATGTGACGTATCAGTGTAAATCTCATTAAAGTAACTAGTAGCAAATAGCCTAATTTTTTGTATACAAAAAAACGTAACTAATAAATTTACAAAGCAGTGTTATAGACTAATGGTAGGGCATCGCTTAGCACTTCTCAACTTTTTCTATTACTTCAGCATGAATGGGTCGGCTCGTCTGGGGTAGTACCACTCTCTCACAGAAATCCGACGTAATGTAAGTGATAGATAGATATAGTGATAGTAATAGATTGTAGGTGATAGAGCCATGCTGAAGCTATTACTGTTTTCATTATGAATGTGTCGGCTCGTCCGGGGCGGTACCACCCTTTCGCAGAAAACCGACGTAATGTAACCGTGCTTGCATTGTTGCGTTTCGTTCGGTAAGTGAGAGCGCCAGAGAGAGCTCTCCTCACATTTCCCTTTCCTCTACCCATCTTCCACCCCCCTCTAACACAGGCTAGCAACGTACCTGCAACTCCCTTGGTGTTGCAAGTGTCTATAGACGGTAGTGGTCACTTAACATCAGTTCGTGCGTAAAACTATTCGCTTGCCTCCTATGATATAAAAAAAAATTGCCAAACTATTATGTTTTTCATAGTTTTTCATATTCATTTCATCACCGTCAAAGATTTTCTTCAAATCCTGACTATGATTAAAAGGCAGACTACTGTAGAATCGAAACAATATGGTTTTATTTATCAACTAGCGGGCTCAATAGACATTGTCCCGCCCTGATAATAATAAAACTTTGACAAATTATATACATAAACATTCCTCATGATACACTTTATCCATTGTTGAAATGAAAATCCGTTCAGTAGTTTTTAAGTTTATCGCGAACAAACAGGCAGACAAATATGGCAGAGGACTTTGTGTCATAATATGTAATGATACAAAAATAGTGAAGGCAAATGCTATTACTACCGCATTATATTGTTACTTCCTTGGTTTAGCAGAATAATTTAGTATAGGTTTCTTTGTAAGTAATGTATTTTTTCCCTGATAGTGGCAAGGTTTATGGATACGATAAATACAAAGTATGCGTTTATCATATTCTTTTGTGTTACTGATAGGACATTCAAAGTCAAAATATAAGAAAAAAATTTTTTTAGTTTCTTAGCGTAATGGTTTTTTTTTAACTATGTATCATCATTTTGGCTTTACTACATAGGAATATGTACACCTCTAACGATAAAGCATGTACTTTCCTGGCAAAAATTTTAGACCACTGTGTATATACATAGATGCATATAAGGCAGAATACAATTTTTTTGATATAAATACGTATTATATTACATATATAAAATCGAAAGAAGTTAAGAATAAATAAATGGCAATTTTGAATTTTTATAATAATATTTTCACTTTGTGCTCTCGTATCACATGCAAACTTGAACTTTCGCGTATATTCCGAGCGGTCAAAAAGATTGACGAGGCCTATAGTACAGTTAAAAACATAAAGCATTAAAATAAAACTGTTAAAATAGTTAATTTATTTTCTGTGAGCAAGTAATGATGCGTGCTAAAATTAAATACATGTTGGAACCCTAGGGAATATTGTTATAAAATTTGCCAATTTTAAGGATACTATCTGGAACTATACTGATGCGATACATAAGTCGATTTGCAAGTAACAGAATGTAAAATGTATTGTACAGGTTAATGAAGCACATATTTACCGACGCTGAGTTTATCAATATCTATTAACATACCAGTCTCGCTTACCTACGCCTGTGAAACTGGTTCGTATAACTAATGAATACAAACCTTTTGTCGCCGTTCTTGATTATACAGTACAACCTTGATTACTCGTGTACAATAAATTATTTTAACCGTTATTAAAACGGTGGAACGATGAAAATTTAATAAAGTATTTAGATAAATATCTATTTAATAGTGTTTAATGCTGTTAACATTATTTACAACCAGCTCTTGCCCGCGGCTTGTATATATAATATGTATTATACATACATTACTGTATGTACATATGTTACTTGTATACAAATTGTTGTATATATGTAAAATGTAAATTTGAACTGTACAACAATACATTTTTGAAGATATACCTCATTTGGCACGTTAGGAAAAAATGATGAAAGTAGATTTTTATTATGCGCGCGCACATCGTCACGAATAACCGACACTCTGAAGTCAGCTATACTCAACATTCTGTTTCTTTGTATTAAAACTTTCAATATATTAAAGACCTTTTTTCTATTGTTAGTATCGTTTTTTTCTACAAACGTAGAATAAGGCGAAAGATAAAATTTTAGAAAAGATTTTCATTTTGTTAAGCCAAAAAAGTATAACTAACGCGTGTACACAAGTACACTTACGCTTTTTTTTTATGATAAATGATACCGTCAGTATTATTATTGCCAAAAAGTTAAATACGTATTGAATACTTGCTTTAAAAAGCTTACGTTTTAAAAATAAACTCACTTTCGCATTTATAATAATGTATTAGTTGGATAAATCTTGTAGAAAATACTTAGAACTTGGCTCAATTCACATTAACGCTAAGCAAAATACAAGAGAATATAATTTAAAATTCAATGCTACCCCTATTAACCCTAGAACAAAGGAAAAAACGAAAAATAATCTATTCTCTTTTTGACGGTAATTTAAAAAGAAGTGTATAGATATCTATTGTTTTATTTGCAAGAATTACTTTATTAGAATTAACTGGCATTATTAGTGTCATTTAAAATATTTTGGTTAAAGAAAATAAAGTAAGTGAAACGATTTGAAGACCTTTAATGTTATTTTGAGAATTTACATAATAAACTCTAATATAAACTGCAACTGTTATGCTTATAGTCGGTGCATTGTGGTGTGGTTATACCTATATAAAATAGAGGAATCATAATTTTGTATCGCTTTGTTTCCTCCTCCTAAACTGAACCGAATTTAGTTATTTTTTAATTAATATAAAAAGTAATTTAGTTATGTTCATATCTGTTTCATTTATTTATTGTTTTATTCGTCAAACTTGCTGAGTATCTGAGAACGACGGTATAATTGAGCAATTTTAATACTTCTAGAAGGCTCTCAGGTTTTTTATAACATTTAATTTATGGAAAAAAATTGTCTGCAAAATAGTCCGCATGGTATTAAATATTTATTCGAGGTCCAATTTTCTCTTAATATGTATTTTAGGATTCATATAAAAATATATTGTAAAATAAAAATGACGTAACAAACAAAAACTAAACGGTTTTTTTTTTATAAATAAGGAAACTTGACTATCGACTCTCAACACATACCATATATGTAGAATCGATAAGTGACAAGTTTCAACATGACTGAACCTACACGCTACATGAGCGCAAGAAAAAAAATGTTTGTAAGATATTATATGTACTTAATATATGCCAAGAAATATGTCACTTTTACAATTAAATTTCATAAAGTATGTTAAAATGTTGTTATAATGTTTTTTTTTATATGCGCTTGGCCACAATCTCACCTGATGGTAAGTGATAATGAGGCCTACGATGTATCGCAATGTACCCACTAGATGCCTATTCACTCTACTCTTGAAGACTCCCACGTTAAGATGTCGGGAAGACAGACGCCGGGAGTGAATTCCACTCTTTAGCCGTACGTATAATGAATGTGAAAATAAATCGCAAATAATATCATAAACAATGTTACTTAAAAATATAGTAATTATAAAATATAAAATTACTATAATAATATATCTAAACATAACAGCACTAGTATATTACATTATGTAAATTTATTGCTAATAGACATAAGATAGAGGTGATCTTCAAAAATCTGTGTGGGATGTTTGCATTGTGCTTTAATCATGACCCGAGATTCCAACCAAGCCTCCATGACGTCACGATTCATGCATCTATTGATTTTGAAAAATACAAAACATATCCCATACGAAACATATACAAGAGTTGTTGAGGTATATATGCTTGGTACACATATATGTTCCAACAACTCATATATGTATGAATAGTTAGCTTGAGTCAGCTCAGATAGGTCGCGAATTGCACGTATCAGGCAACAGCCCAAGCTGAAGTGTGCCGTGCATCTTTCAGTTAGTTGTCAAATAAAGTCGGCTGAGTGCCCTAAGCGCTCGCCTTGGTAGTCCGGTAAAGCTGTTAAGACATTGCTAAGTCAAAAGCGTATTCAGTTCGAGAAAAAAAAATAAGGCGCTTTTTATGACAAAGAACACACTATCTAATTATAAGTAATCTGTAAAAATGTATATTTCAATCCTTCCTATAATAGTATTTAATATTAAAAATGTAAATGTGAATTTGTTTATTTGTTTGTTACGCTCTAACTCCTTTACTGCTCAACCGATCATCGTGAAATTGTCGCTTACACGTTGTCAGGCATACAGAAACGGGCATAGAATTAAACCGCCGAAAAAACTGAAAAGCAAAAAATAATAAACCTTTTACTTTATTCATCTTAATAACTAAGTTCTTAAACTAATGTAAGTATACCTAAGTAATTTTAAGTCGGCGCCAATCAAGCAAATTAATTAATTACGTAAAGCGTGATGCGCGGCGGCGGCGCAGCGTGACACACCCCTTGCATGCCGAATGCTTACGAAGCAACCCGAACGGGCACACACGTTACCGCTGGAGATCTCACATTGTGTTTTTAATTTGATTTGTTTTTTTTGTGAATTTAAGTAATCTAATGATCTTTGTTCATTGGTTGTTTGGCGCCGACTCAAAATTTCTTAGGTATACTTACATTAGTTTAAGAACTTAGTTATTAAGATGAATAAAGTAAAAGGTTTATTATTTTTTGCTTTTCAGTTTTTTCGGCGGTTTAATTTTTTGTTAAAAAGTTTTTATTTTATAATTTTGTGTGGCTATGATCTTACTAATTACTACAAGCTTAATTTATTTGTAATACACAACTCAGAAGCTGAATTATAAATCATGCCCGGTTTTCTTACCCTTGGGGTTGCTATTTTCATGTTTACATGTATATGGGATCAACTTCTGGGTATACTCTTTCAAATCAAAAGATAATAATTTAATTCGGACTATTCTGTCTAAAGGTATGCGCGGTCATAGACATAATCAGTGCGTGAATAATCAATCATTGTCGATTTTCATACTATTAGGGTTGAAATTTTTTTCCCAAATTTAAATGGGACCAACTTCGGAGTATACCCTTTCCAATAAAAAAAAAGAATTATTAAAATCGGACTATACTGTAAGTGTAATACACAACTCAGAAGCTGAATTATAAATCATACCCCGTTTTCCTACCCTTGGGGTTGATTTTTTTATGTTTACATGTATATGGGACCTACTTCTGGGTATACTCTTTCAAATCAAAGGATAATAATTCAACTCGGACTATTCTGTCTAGAGATATGCGCGGTCATAGACATAATCAGTGCGTGAATAATCAATCATTCTTGATTTTCATACCCTTAGGGTTGAATTTTTTTTCCCAAATTTAAATGGGACCAACTTCGGAGTATACCCTTTCCAATAAAAAAAGAATTATTAAAATCGGACTATACTGTAAAAAGTTATGCGTGATCATACATAAAAAAAAAAAAAAAAATATACGCGACGAATTGAGAACCTCCTCCGTTTTTTTCGTCGGTTAAAAAGTATTGTTCCAGAGTAAAATATCAAAAATACACTAATGCAAACAAAGCCGCGACCAAAAGCTAAATATGCATATTTTAAAATAATGTTTATCTGTGAATATAGACAGAAATAACACATTAAAATTTATGTAAATTTGACATTAAAATTTTCAAAATATTATCAAAATCATTATGTAGCTATTAAAAATACTTACGAAATTGGAATCAAAATATTAATTAAAAATATCTATACTTGTGCAAAATGTCAGATTAATTTATATTAGATACTTCGTTCGTATTAAGCACGTAAGCATATAGATGTGATGTATTTAATAAATAGACTGTAATAATACAACTATAAACCTATAAGTAAAATAATTAAAATGAGATAAATATAGAATTAGTAATTTCAGATATTGAATCATACAAACATACTAAAAAGCCTCTGAATTCAAAGCGTAGAGTCTTTAATAGAGTACTCTGTATTGTATATATAATAAGATATCTTTAAACAACTCCTTTACGCAAGTAGCTTGATCACGGGCAGGGTTAAGGTGTGAAAAACCGACCGCAGTTCACATTCCATTCTAATATGAGTGATCATGGATAGATAATATTATGACAACTCAAGGATTACTCAGTAACTAATTATAAACTGTATTATTGATTATTAATGAAAGTTAATAGATGTTTTGTTAAATCGTTGTAGTTATGAAATTTATTGTTCACGATTTTGTATTAATTATTAGCCTAGCCATATTCCTAAACTGATATTGCAATAATAAACAAACGTGTGTGGAGTTAGGATTTTAAATTAAGTTAATATTAGAAGTGGGTAATGTCTTTCTTTATTGCACTCGACGAGCGCCGGCTCATCTGAAGTACTCTCTTAACTTCAAAATAACTTTTTTTTTTTCGAAATGACTACGCTATTGACCCAGCAAGGTCTTAACAGCTTCACCGGACTACTAAGGCGAGCGCTTAAGGCACTCAGCCAATTTTATTTTGGCAACCAGCTCAAGGTTGCACGGCACACCTCGGCTTGGCTGTTGCCTGTTGCATGAAAATCGCGACCTATCTTAGCTAACCTAGCTAACTATTCGTATATGTATGAGTTATTGAAACGTATATGTGTACCAAGCATACACGCCTCAACAACTCCTCAATATATTTATTATCCGAAAATTGAGAGTTTTCAGTTCGATAAGGGAAAAAAGTAAACCCTTCCACTTTCATGTGTAAGCGTGTGTGGGGGTGATCGTGTAATGTTGTAGCGGTGATGTATATTTGTGTGTCACCGTATTGCGCAAGCAACGCACTCAAGGGCTCCCTACCGAGGGATCAAACCTAGGCTTGAGCCGTTGCTGCGGGAGGCCTAATCGGGTGTGCGGGAGCGAAATTAACCCCAGACCACGGCGGCGTGATCTGTGGTTACGCGGGCGTGGGCGTGAACACGCTCTGTTTCGAGGGACAGGCTGGTACTGATCGTTCGCTGACGTGATTGAATCAGGAGGGTCGGTAAAAAAGCTTCAAAATAACCAAATAGCTGCCATCTAGAGAGTACTAAAAGCTTATAAAATGTCCTTTACGTTCAGTATATTACGATTTTACGTGACATGGTTACTTAGCATTAAGTAAGATTGTAGTGAAACCTATATAGAACAAAAAACTACTTTAAATGCAACCGTTTATTGTCTACATCAGGAATTTAAATAACTAATATATGTATGATGTAAATTGCACGATTAATGAAGGATCCACTCTATTATTCGTGTATTCAATATAGTCTGTGAAGTTGATATTTAATTATTTCTTATTATATGCATTGTACTACACGTAACAGTAGCCATTTTGCGGGCTGTTCAGTACCATCTAGCTAACGACTTAGATGTAACGTTATATTATGACTAGCCTCTGCCCGCAACATCGTTCGCGTGGAATAGATACACTAACACCAATACTAACACGCAGCAGTTCTCAAAAGGAGAAAACATCCCGATTTTGAAACATTTTTCATCTGTGCTCCGCTCCTATTGATCTTAACGTGATGACATATTACTATTCTCGATTAATGAGCTATATAACATTGAAAGAATTATTCAAATCGGACCAGTAGTTCCTGAGATTACCCCCTACAACGCCACAACATCACAAACTCACAAACTTTACCTCTTTATAATATTAGTATAGAAGTATAGATTACATTAAAAACCACGTTGCGCTTTTCGTTCAACTGTACCATAAAAAACTATTTAATATGTAATTTAACGATAATTCACAGTATATTCTATCCAAAACAATGACTGATATTTAAGCGATTTATAACCGAATAATATAAAACTTACAATAATCTATAAAGAAACTAATTATATCAGTGCTATACATGGGAAAGAAATAAGTCAAGGATTTTAATTGCAAATTCTTATCTATCCGCTAAATTATTTACAGCTAGCAAATCCCATACATATCATTGAAATAAATCAAACAATAGAGAAAAATGCATATAAAAATATTTAAAAAAACAACCACTTTAAATAAACGAGGTAATAAAAATAGATACGGTGCACTAATAGTTTACAATAATTATTTTATTAAATATTGTGGACTGCTGTGAGTTTTGAATGATATGACACGTACTAGATTTTTGTAACAAAATACTTGACTATTTATTAGTTCTTGACGCATTCAGAATTCGTGCTAATATATAAAATATCTACGCTATTTTATCTTAAAACAATGAAATTAAAATTTAAAGACTAGCTAATTATTGGACGAAAGTTTCGTGGCTTATCTAGAATCAATTACCCTTCGGTTTTGTAATAAATTAGGTATAATATTACAATTCTTACTAATTAGAATTGAAGTCATATGATACCTAGACTGATATTTAATTCGTAAGTAAAGTTGTACATTTGTTACCATTTCACGATTAAATCTCTGAATCGATTGCAAAACATTAAAAAATTTCACATAGAAACAGCCTAGAAGTTAAAGAAGACGGGCAGGCAATTTTTTATTCTGAATGTATTGAACAATACCATACATAAGCCACGAAAAAATCTTGTAATGTAATGTAAACTTACAATACTTACATTTACGAAATGTAAACTTTATCATGTAATTTATGTTACATTGTACTTACTGTTCTACAATTTATGTAAAACAAAATAGTGATGTCAGTAACATTATTAATACCATTGGTATTAATAAAAAAAAAAAAAAAAAAAAAAAAACAGAAAATTATCCGATACGAAATATATATGAGTTGTTGAGGTATGTATGCTTCGTACACATATATGTTCGAACAACTCATATATGTATGAATAGTTAGCTTAGGTCGCGAATTGCACTTATCAGGCAACAGCCCAAGCCGAGTTGCGCCGTACACCCTTGAGCTAGTTGTCAAATAAAATCGGCTGAGTGCCCTAAGCGCTTGCCTTAGTAATCCGGTGAAACTGTTAAGACATTGCTACGTCAATAGCGTAGTCAGTTTGAGGAAAAAAAATTCAGAGGCAAGTACTTTCCTCCCGAATGACATACTTCAGCACTCGTAGTGATGCACCGATCTCGAATACTTTTATAAAATAGGTAACAATACGCGTAAAGATTAACATTGCTAAGGTATCCGTAATTACTAGCAATTTAAATACGCATAAGTACACCAGTTTTTTTTAAATATATTATTGTAAACCAAGTTTTCAAAGCAGGTTAAAAAGATTAAAATGAATAAAATAATTAAAATATAAAATAACTAAATACGTAGGTTGATGCATGCAATTAGTATAATTAACGCATGAACAATTCACCTGAGTCAATAACTGTTTTATTTAAGTTTCATATTAACCATACGAAGTGTGTTGTGCGAGTTTTCTTCTATACACATATCACGACACCGCGTTTTATATAATTTTATACATAATTAAGTAATTGCAAAATTTTAATGTCTTTCAAAACATGATATATTAAAAATGGAAATTTTATTAATTTATATTTTTCTGGTTTAATCAATCTTATATATGTGTAATAGTGCAATCGATTCTAAATATATTCATGACTTTACGACAAACATGTGAATAGTTAGTTTAGTAATAATAATATTTGACCAATAGCACAAGCGAAGGAATCAAGCCATACTGCCAATTCTAAAGTTGTCAATAGTACCTATATTCTTAATTTAATAATAATATATAATTAATAGTTCTTAATTGTAATTTTCTATATAATATTTCGTATATATTTTTTTATCCATGTTTTTTCTCCTTGTTAATAGTAGCGTACCATGTTCATTTTGTCTGAATTATTTCTTTTCTCTCACCCAGAGTGTTTGTTACTTTCCATTGTCGAGTAGTTAATTCAATGTTCTAACAAGATGATACCCTTGTTAGAACTTTCTAGGGACTTTTTGTGGCATCTCGGAATTCATGGTAATTGGAATTCATAATACCACAGTATTATTCACCATTCACTTCACTTATGCACAATAAACGAACTATATTAAATAGGTGTTCTACTACACCAAATTTACACAATGTAGAGTCAAGTAACACATGATAATGAATAAAATATAAAATTCACTACATGATGGACCAAAATCCCTCAAAAACTCGAATAGTTAGTTTAAACTTTAAAATCAATTGTCAAACAAGAAAGCAAATAATAAAACCCATTTGAATTATAATTAAAAATCTGCTTATACAATGTTATTAAACATAAACACATTACATAAGAATTTTTATTCAGTAGAATAAGAGTTGAGTTATTCATCTAACAAATGTAAGTTGAAATCTGGATGCAGCAACCAGTATCACATTACAAGCCGTTCAAAGTCGTACTCTCAGACATACTTCGATAACATCAACACGTCACTCGCTAGCAAAATGACACAGAATCGTGAGAGAAGAAAGTTATTGTCACACTAAGTACCTACTATATTTAATAGTACTAATTGTTGTAAGAATGCGAATACGCTAACGTGTGTTACCACTGAACATTTTTTTTAATATATTAAGGCATTAAGCCTGACGAATATCACTTATATATATTTTGTAGGTGGTATGCTGATGAAGCTATTACTGGTTTCAGCATGAATGGGTCGGTTCGTGCGAGCTAGTACCACCCTCTCATAGAAAACCGACGTGAAGTAACAGTGCTTGCATTGTTGCGTTTCGTTCGTCCGTAGTCCGGTGAAGCTGTTAAGACCTTGGTAGGTCAATAGCGTAGTCAGTTCGAAAAAAAAAAATCGTTCGTTGAGTGAGAGCGCCGGAGGCCCATTTCTCTTTGCCTCCTCCCCGTCACCCCTCCCCCAAACACAGGCTGGCAACGCATTTATGACTTTCCTGATGTTGCAAGTGTCTATGGACGGTGGTGATCACTTAACATCAGGTGACCCGTCTGTTCGTTTGCCTTCTACGATACATATAAAAAAATATATTACTTTTAAAGTAATAAATATTCAGGAATGATTTATTGTTATTATTTATTAATTGCAGCCTCCTTTACTTTGTACTCGTTAATCTATACATATAAATAAATTTGGAGTGTTTTCTACTTGGCCGCACTAATATACAAAGTAGTAAAACCAATTTCACAGAAAAAATCATTTAAATGATAACCAATAGCTACACGCCACTTGTATATTTAACTACAAACTAAACGTTAAAAGAAGTAATGAAGTTTGAGAGTAATACATGTTTTGTTATGTAACATAATTTATAATAACAACATAGGAAAATAATAATAACGTAGGACAGCAAAAATAAAATTAAAAACAATAATTACAATTGAACTACATTTAAATATGCAAAATAATTACGCATAAAATATGAGATAACAAATAAGGACGAAACACAATTATTGAATATTTGTTTACGAAAACTAAAAGTAAGCCATCAGTTTAAACTCATAAAACTGATTTGCTATCAATCTTATTTAGGTTACTAGTGAAATGTCGAAGTAATTGTGATAACGCACCGCATAAATTGACCACAACGTGAAATTATCTGACCGTAAACTGTTTATGATAGAAACATTTCGTGATAATTTCAACTGCTTCTTTTAAAGAAGGAAGTAAAAAATGCTAGTTAACTTTTTATACGTTAAATCTAGAACTCGTCGCTAAAAATTACACATTTATGTAATTTATTCTTTTATTACAAAAATATGAAGTATGTCTGTCTATACTAGGAATGACTGATTGGATTCAGATATCAATTTCAGTTATAGAAGGCTACGTTCTTATTTAAGGACAAAACTGTACTTGATAGTAATTAGGTTTTATTATATAATAAACGTGTCCGATTTACATGTTGTATTTTTGAATCATGCAATTTTAATTGTATGATTCAAAAAAGAACACATGTATAGCTTAGCATAGTTTAGCTAGGTCAGATCGGGTTATTTCCGGTAACAGACCAAGCCGAGGTGTGCCGTGCACCCTTGAGCAAGTTACTTAAACAAAATCGACTGAGTGCCTTAAGCGCTCGCCTTAGTAGTCCGGTAAAACTGTGAAGGCCTAGTAAGGCCAATAGCGTAGTCAGTTCGAGAAAAAAAATATATATATAATAAACGCGAACGAAGTCTCGAGCGATTGCTATAGTAACTAAAAAGGAGCTTGTCTCATTAGCGACAGAAACTTGAAGAACCGTAGTATTATATTAAAGAATTACAAACAATAATAACAGTAATTACAAAGAGGGACTAGATTTACTGTTAAATGGGATATGTTTTACAACCAAAAGTACTGAGTAAAATGTACCTTAGAAAGACAACGTAGCTTGATTTAAAAAACGACTATGCAAATCTAAATTCTCTACTAAAACACTAGATTTTATAATATCCCGTTCTATAGATGTCAGAAAAATAGACGGAATGAATGAATTCATTTTTGAACTGAAATTCTTTACGGGAGAGCTTTGAAATTATGGTCCGCAATCTTTTTGTGTGACGAAAAGTGGCGTAGATGAACACTGTGTTGGGTAGATTGGGAGTAGCGTGTCGCTTGTCTTCAGATATTGGAGAACTGTGAGACATGTGTTCTTCTCGCTTTCTTCCTTTCTCGTTGTCCATGGTTATGTGGTCTACGTTCAGGAGCACGGCACGGCGTGGCGATTACTAAACTCAATCTATTATATTCAAAATTGATCAATGAGTAATTAAAATGATTCTCTGTAATATAAAGATTTAACTTATGTTGTATGTGTTTACAGCACACCCTATTTTTTTTTTAATCATAGTATTGCAAAGCAAGTTGGAGATAATTACCATGTCCTACCACACGTATTCATTATTCGTAATGTAAATTTTACTATAAAGTCCATGTTCAACCATGCCTCTATTGTCTTCAATCTTGAAACGAGATAAGACCACAATATACTATCCTCACGATTAAGATTTACAATGAGCGTAACACGTCACGCAGTTCAGATCACGTTCACCGTAGAAAGTGCCAACAGTCGCATTATCATTGCGACCGCGTCACCATCTCATAAGTATAAGTCAAAGCTTCGGACGAACTTGTTATTATAAGCGACAAGACCCTTGAGCCACTACTTGACCCATTCCACGAAATACTATACCGTTGAATTCATAAGTAGCTTGACATGACTGCGGTTGACTTTAAAAGATTACTACTAACTTACGAACACTTACGATTAATATCGGCGTTGAAATCCAGTTTTCCATATGGCTACACGATGTTATCGAACTCTGTGGCATTCGTTTGCGTTAGAATTCTCCAAAATATAGTTGGCAAAGTATTTACTGGACGTCAAATTATGTTAATATGCTTGGAGTTCTATAAAAAGAACAATAGTGACTGACATATCAACGGACAGCTCAATCTATTGGGGCTAGAACCGTGATAAATTGCATGCGGGTTCCTTTAACACTGTATGTGAACAATAAGGAAGGATTTTAGGATATCCAACCCACCAACCAACCGAAGATGGTGAAAGGAGGGTTGGAAGTTTGTATAAAAATCGGTCATTTTTCTGTCAGACAGTCAATTATTCTTTAATATATAAATATAAAATACAAAGTCGGAAATAATGACTGCATGGAGACGTGTACAAAGCCGGGGGAAAATGTTAGTTCATAATATTACAAAGATTTGTTGGTGTCAAGTAGGAAAAAGGTATGTAGTCCATCTGATTTGAAGTGGTCACAACAGCCAATCAAAATATAACCAATGGTAAAAAAGACAGTCCTTAGAGTAGCCATAAAAAGTTGCTTTTCTGAGTATCGAATTAGGATGATTTTTGTGGCACTGCGTTATGACAGCTACATCTTTCGGACCGGATTTTGCATAGGATCTATTTCTGTATATATTTGTACCGTAATTTGGCTAATTGTTTCGATATCCTTACTAACCTTATTTATATTATAAATTTGTG
Organism: Antheraea mylitta; assembly: GCA_014332785.1. Classification (NCBI taxonomy): domain Eukaryota; kingdom Metazoa; phylum Arthropoda; class Insecta; order Lepidoptera; family Saturniidae; genus Antheraea; species Antheraea mylitta. The sequence continues at coordinate 5,642,092 of JACEII010000023.1, forward strand.
TATGAGTTTATTTATCATGCTTTCAAGCCCTAACTAAATGAAATTTTGCATAGCTTTCTCAGGAGTACACAAAAGAACATAGGGTACCAGAAGGTACTCTATGTTAGGAGAATATGTTGTCTATGTTGGAAGAATCCAAACAAAGGTACTGTCCACAAAGAATAGGGCAAATCTACATTAGTGTAAGCGAGACTACAAGCATAAACTAGTACGAAAATATATGACTGTAACATAAATCAAATAGGTACACTAGTTTTAAGCATAAAAAACTTCAAATTTGTTTATCGTTTGCTACAAATAAGTGTTATTAGTACACTAAAGTATAGATAAATAAATAAGATTCCTTATATATGAATTCAAGTCTGGGCACATACTTTTAAAGCTTGCTCGCTGCTGGTTTTACTGCTAAAGGCTGGACACATTGTGCAACGTGTGTCGCTAAGAAAAAGGCCGTCAAGGCCTACTGCAAAATAGTTCGGAAAAAATAATTGAACGTTCAACTACAAAACTAAAACCGTTCAATATAAGAGCAAACTTTACACTTATGTAAGCAAAACAGTTCATTATTTAACAATTTTATCATAAATTAACTACAGTAAAGGGTTCAAAAGAACTAATCTATATCTATACTAATTAATAGTATAAATCTGAATGTTTTTTTTACATGAACGCGCTAATCTCAAGAAGTAGTGGTACGATTTGAAAAATTCTTTCAGCGTTAAATAGCTCAGCAATAGGAGCATATCAATAGGAGTACCGATGAAGAATGTTTCAAACTCTTTCTTTTTCTATTTAGCGTGTTAGCTTTAGCCCAATGTAACCATTCCACGCGGACAGATACTAATATATTAATATTTAAGGTTAAATTAGGTTAAATTTAATTACTGCCCAATTTTAAATTTAGCTTAAAACAAAAAAATAATGTCATGATTTCTTAACTAAAACGAAAATAATATTTTTTGCTTGTGACATAATTTAATGGGATACTCAAAACAGGGTATAATTTTAACTCTACCAACATTGCCTGCTGAGCCCCGTGTTCTAATGTTTGTTCGCAAACAACCTTGTCGCTGAGTAGGTGTGAGTGCAAACGCAGTAACTGTACAATGAAGATAAAGGCTCGTTGAGCCCTCCGAGATGCAGGTGTTACGTAACCCGCTGCGAGACGCGTCGCAACCGGCACAATATATCGACCGACTGCGACCACCTAGCTGTCTTGTATTAAACCTACATACCTAAATACATGTAAAGAGTAATAACGTAATAAAGCATGTTATTTTATCGTTCATTCATACCCAAATCAAATACTGTTCTATAACTTATGAGATTATTTAGTTGATAGAATAATTCAAAATAATATTTTATAAAGAATAGTTGAAATTTATAGACATTTACTTATCTTAAAGCTTATTTAGTTATGTCACAGTGGATATATATCAGTTTTATATATTTTTGTCTGCTTAAAGATTTCGATTTGCTAAAGGTTTCGATGCAGACAGTTCTATTATGGCTTTATATTTGTAACAACTATATCATTACATATTATTAAACAAAATACTCTGCCTCGTTTGTCTATCTATTCGCGATAAACTCAAAAACTACTGAATGGATTTTCATGCGGTTTCTTAAGGATCCTTATAGTCAGACTACCACTGAAAAAGGTGCTGTAGTAATTTCTTTATACTTGTGCATATTACTGCATGGAGTTGCCAACCGTAGGGTTTATTCCTTTATATGTTGGCGATTTCTTTATTGTTTGGTTTCCAATAATATAATTATTTCTTTATTTCAAATAATATTACATTGTAACATATGAAAGTATGTATAATTTATAGCACATAGTAAAAAAATTATAACATAATTTGTTTGTTCGGTTCAATCTTCGAAACGGTTGAACTAATTTCGTCATAACTTTTACAGACAGATGTGCAACTTCTCATAGTATTTTCTAGACCACATATCAATATCCACTCTTTTCTATAGGGGCTATGTGGCAATGATAATATTTGATAACGGTAAATTACGAAGAGAAGATTCGACAAAACAAACACTTCAATTCTATTTATATGCATAGATTTATGTCATAAATAATTTGTTCTTCAACGCAATGCTTGAGTAATAGAAGAAATACAATTTACACATTTATTGCAGGATTTTTTATTACGTAACCAACTTATGTTTATTTTAAATCTTAATACATCAAAATCGAATTCATTCATTGCAAATATAATGCTATTGCTACATCGAATGTATAGAAAGAACGTTATCTAGATATACAGATTTATAAGAAGGCAGGAACGTCGCTGCATTCCGATGTTCCTTTCTCGCCTTGAATGTTCCAATACGCGGACGGTTAAATGTCGAAGAGCAGATTGCACTAACATTACAAGACTATAAAGCGGAATACATACTTAATACGAATATCATCTACACTTAAGGTTATTATAATTGTCCGTTTCGATATTAAAAATTTAAAACTGACTAACTCGTATTCCATAACGGCTATGTCGTAGCTACAACTTTTCCGATATCCGCAGTGGAGAGACCTCATTTCGACAGTCGCTTAAAAGCCAGAACAAATATTTTGTAAACAGTTTAACCGCTTTCGATATCAACCTTTTTTATCTATAGAAAAATAGGTTATTGAAACATAATAAATACTCTTTCACTTAATTTTTAGGTAACAGTTATACTGGAAGTATATGTGCTTTGGTAAATAAAAGATCGTAAATGCGCAAGTGTAAAATTGCTACATGGGCAAAGATCTATCAAGGCTATATCGTATCTTGCGTATGTTGATTGGCGGTATAACAAAGAGTTGCATTAAAAAAATAATAATTAAAAATTACGTATGCCATACAAATAAAGTGTAGGTAGTAGTGTAGTGTAAGTATTCTCTTGTTAAATCAAATTAAATAAGAGGTTAAAATATGTAGAGTCATCGTCAAAAATTCCATTCAAAGATTTATCTTACTTGACAATGTATAATAGTCAAATAAGATTGGTTTATGTTTGTAACAAAAATGTATTACGTACAGATAAATCTCAAACAACTGTTTATCATTTTGGATAATCAAGATTTACAATTAGTATATTTATATAAAATACGATATATTTTACGTGTCTTTATCTAATAAAACTAAATGAGTATTTGTTGTGTATAGATTACTCAAAAATAGATCTAACAATTTATATAAATTTTCATTCAATTAATACTTTATTCTCCAATTTTATCTATGATAAGCGTCATTCTCAATACTTATATTTTTTAAAACACCTACATATATAGTATTAAAAGGCGATAAACTATAATATTTCGCTGTTAAAATAGAGTTCGTAAACAATATCTTATTTGAGAGGTGGACAGTTATCAACTGGATTCGGATAATCATGTTTCATCTAGGAAAATGCCTCTTTAAAAGTAAACAAACATAAAACCTACTTTCTCGTAAAGTCAGCCCGAATTAAACTATTAAATAATATAACATTCCTTAGGCTCACCGTAGACTAAATAGTTGGCATAGTTAAACCTCACAGATAATAAACAAATAACTATTGACAAAACCCTATTTACGTTATCAAAATAGTAAAAACAATAAAAGATTTGCTCGCATCTAAGTGAAAATAAAGCACTACGGTAAATCTATAGAGCTACGTTCAATTTAATGTTAATTTTCTCTCTACAATTTTACAAAAAAAAAAGTGAAATCGGCTTTCTAATAAGCTAGTCGGAAGGCAAACCGAAACAAATTAGTCACAGTAGATCTAATATTAAAAAAGAAGTTTTCTAAATCTGCCTAGGGCTTTTTTATGCCAGTGATATTTAAAACAGAAATAGTTTACAATCAATGCACAGTAAAAAAAAATACACTAAAAGTCAATCTAGTCTTTCCCATTTGGGTTTATACGTAGTGTAATATATTTAGTTAATCAATATTTATAATTTATACAGAGGCGAGGCTCTAAGTATAATACAATATAGAGACAATCAAAGAGTACAAATTCTTCTCATACAAATCTTTGCACGACTACGTTGAAAGGCTCGACACCATTCAATCTCCCCACTACACGGAACAAAGTTATGGGGACAAAAAAATACTTGCGAAAGCCCTCCGACTACCTGTTCCAATGACTCAATAAGAATAGACCCGGCAAGTTAACAAAAATGCCGATGAGACATCTCCCACGCGATATTAAATTTGTGTCGAAGATATTTTGCAGTTTGTATATTTTTAGCATGTGACCTCTTATATGAGTCATTTTAATAAAGATATAAGGTAAACGCATATATAACATTGACGATAAAGCCCATAATGAATTTATGTATGCAGAATAATAAAAACGCTCCTTCTCCTGGCACAAAACAAAGTATAATCAAGAATACACTAAAATGCGTAGCAAAAAAACATTCATATATAATTTTTTGCCGTCTCGTCCTCGTCGTGTTGGTCGATTGAAATCGAATATTACGGACAGACGGATTTTTTTGTGTAATTTTAATGCTTATAAATCCGACAATGTCAGAGGAAGCGTCGTAAAAAACAAAAAATTGGTATTTTGCACATTTTAAAATTCTAATATATTCGTGCAATAAAATTGCAATGAAAAATAGTATAATATATAAATATTATTAAATTCATAAGACAACTAATGATAATAAAATATTTTTTGTCAAAAAGGAAGTCCGTTTATTACAATTTTATTGAAACAAAAATGTGTCTCGAAAAGTAATTCAGAGTTGTCGATAGTGTAATAAAATCCATAATCTTTATACTAAAATCTATGACGTAAAAACTAAACGGTTAGGTTTAATAAAACCCACCTGTTGACGAGACACCTGGTAGAGGCGCACGTTACATGGACAGGGAACACTACGCGAGAGTTCCAGACGCTAACGCTTATCTCAAACTTCCAACAAATATTTAAATACCTCGACTGCGTAAACCTCTTTGTTTACACCAAGAAGATTTTTACACACAATTTTTCATTTTTTTACTTAATGTTTATAGGTGCATCTTGTTAGATATGTACACAAAGCTAGCCGAACGACTATCTAATAACTAGTACAATATCCGGTTTGTCATACCTTACTCGCTGACATGAAATCCTCCTCTTTGTCTAGGTATGTCGTGGTTCATTTAAATCCCTATTCGTATCTTCTGAATTTACAATGTCACTTTAAGTTACCAAATCACGAGCACTTTACACAAAACACTAAACTTTTTCCATTGCCTAATTCTTTATTCTATCTTCATTAATTAACACATGTGGTATGTATTATTTTTGTGTTTTCTACTTAAAATATGATTGTTATGTTATATATTAATAATAAGGTATTAGGTACATCGACATTTTTTTAATAAAACTTTTATAGTACGTTGAAATGAACAACCGGTCCTCCACTGTCGACTGTCTGAGTAGCAACGTGCTAGTACAGTAGTGTTGCGGCAGCTACTAACATAGAGTGGGAGGAGGAATATGAGACAGACATACATTAAACTAGATATGCGTGAAAGAGATAACAATAAACATCAACGCCAGCACCTCTATAAAGCTACTAATGAAAACTGTCTTCGAAACTGCTATAAAGCACAGTAATTCAAGTACATTCATTTTTACAGAACAATACTAGTTTTACCTGTCGTCGACCGCGTGCGTGCCGATAAAGGTGAATTCCTACTGAGCGAGAAAGATGGAAGTTTGTGCCGAAGGCTTTATACAAATGTGTTCGAAGGGTCAATACGGTTAAAATCGGAAATATTTTAAAATTAAATTCGAATACGAATGCTAACGGTTACAATAAGCCGTTGGATGACATTAGATCTTTCTATAATTTTGTATATTCATTTTTGTTTATACCTGGAGTATTATGAATATAGTTTTAAAAAAGTATTAGAAATTATATTGAATTTATTTATTTAAAACAATATGATTTATTTACGCTAAGATAATCTATTAATCCTAGTAAACATGATTTTAGACGATTGCATTCTTAAATTATAGGTATTTAGTAATTGAGGAAGCATAGTAATAATTAATGAGTCAGAATGCAACAAGAACTCGTTTTTTGTATTTATTATGAGTGTACCGAAGGTTACACTTTTACTAATTAGCTCTCAGCCATTCTCAGACAAAACCGCTTTGTTTTTCCCCAAGCAAGTGAAAATCGGATTGATCATATTGACATACTTTCGTTGCACCTGTTGCGCGTTTTATTACGATGGCATTTCTTACATAAAAACTTAATAATGCTACTTTAATTACCTTTCATTAGATATTATTACAATGGCTTACAAGATTTTATATTTTCTTGATGTATATAACTAGCTTTTACTCATGGCTTTGCTCGCGATAATGTAGATTTGATATATCCCTCGGTAACAGTACATATTTGGTGATTAAAGGTAATCTATGTCCTTTTTTGTATCACTGATAACTTGTATGCAATATTTTATGATGAGGTTTTTGTTACACTTCTTTTGGCGCGGGGAAAAATGATGATAGTAAATTTTACGATGCGCGCGCACACCGTCACGAAAAACCGACACCCTCAAGTTAGCTATAGTCAACATTTTCTTTCTTTGTATTTGTTATTTGTATTTCTTTGTATTAAAACTTTTAATGTATTAAATACCTTTTTTCTATTGTTTCGGGTCGTTTTTTCTACAAACGTAGAATAAGGCGTAAGATAAAATTTTTGAAAAAATTTTTATCTTGTTACGCCAACGAAGTATAACTTCTAACGTGTACACACACACTTTCTTTTCGAACGGACTACGCTATTGACCTAGAAAGGTCTTAACAGCTTCAACGTACTACTAAGGGCATCGCTTAAGGGACTCAGCCAATTTTATTTTGGCAACTAGCTCAAGGGTGCCCGACACAACACGGTTTGGGAAATTTTATGTTGATCGATTTAGCAGATAAATCGTGTTACTTAGTGAGTACTTATTCTTCTATATGTGTGCTTGCCACTGAACTACTAATAAACCGTTGACTTATTTTGATAAAAAAAAAATGTGAGTATTTAAATTGGGTTCCTGGATTATTTAGATTTACAATTGGTAAGTAGCACGGCAGTTTCACGTTTTTTTTTTATTTTCAGATTCTAAAATATGATTCGTAGACGATTTAATAATTATAGGAGGTGTGTTACAATTGACCTTTTTCTATATAATATAAGGCAAACGAACGTTACCTTATGTTAAGTGATCACCGCCGTTCATAGACGTTAGCAACACCAAGGAAGTGGCAAGTACGTTGCCAGCCTGTGTGTGTTTGAAGGGGGAAGGAATGGGGAGAGAGGGGACATGGGCCTCTAGCGCTTTCACTGATCCAACGAAACGCAACAATGCAGGCTCTGCTATTTCACGTCGGTTTTCTGTGAGAGGGTGGTACTACCCCGGACGAGCCAACCCATCCATGCTGAAATACCTACAACGTGGCTCTACCACTACGAAAGTAACTTCTTGTAATGCCTGATGATATGAACATTAGGTATATTTCTAAATAATATACTCTAATACATATCTACAATTTTCCGAATATAGTCAGAGAGAACCCTGTCAATAGAAAAATATATGTGTATACTTATACGTATATATTTTAGGCAAATACTAATGACATAACAGTCAAATTACTTTAATACATACAAACGCAGGTTTTACGACACGATTTCTTTTCGTTTTTCAACAAGCTAACAGATTGAAAAGAAATGTACCTGCTTCGAAGAAGTTCCTATTATGAATATTACCATCAAGAACAAAGTTATTCAACTAAACGACGGTTAGTTTAAAAAAACATGCAAAAGATTTGATAAATATACAGATCGTCCGATGAATACAAAAAGCGGTGTCTTAAGGTGACAATCTTCATTAAATGTCACGTGATTCGAATAAAACCGAACAAAAAGAAATCGAACGACCCCTTTAAGCGTTGAATAGTAATTACCCTTCATGGACCGTTCACGACATACGTGCCAACACATAAATAATGGATGCATCATGGCTTTGTAGGTTACGGCGTTCGGCGCGACTCGGCGTGGGAAGTATTGGAGTCGATACGTCATTGATCGACTATGTCGATTAACAAAATGTGGAAACCCGTTAAAACCTGATCATATTCTTTGTTATACTAAGAAACGATATATACGTGTATATATATTTTTCAAATCAATGAATTTCACCGTCGTTGTTGCGATGATCTTTTTAAAAGGTTTCCTATTAACGTTTTCAATAAATATTGGTTTTATATCATTAATTATATAGATTACTAAAACTGCAGATCAATTAAAGTTTCCAGTCTATAAATTGCACACTGCTCGTCATTTGATTTGGCGCGTCGGACACAAAAGTTAGACGTACGACTAAAATCGGCTTGTTTCGCTTTTGTAAAATATTCTCACTATCCCTTTCCGAGACCGAACTAGCCGACTATCTCGGACTTCTCCACGAAGCGCCAAATGAAATGTTGAACATAGCTAATTCTGGCAAATTCGCTTAGTAAGCGCTAAGTTATGCTCTCGAGGCTCTCCTCGAAACCTCCTTAAAACCTGGTTTTAGTAACAAAAGAAATAAAGTAACTTTATCGGGCAAAACTATTTACACTCCGTTCTCATTACGTCTTAATCTGTTGGTCAGTAAAATGTCAGTCAGTTAGTTGACTTAGGTACCCTAGAAAATATAATATAGTTTTAATTAAGTACTAATTACTGTGAAAATATGTCTAGTAAAGTAAATCTGAGTTATCAATCAATCTCTTATCAACAATACAAGTAAAAGTACGTGACGTTAGCAGAAATAAGTCTACATATCGGTATTAGATCAAAACGTGATAAGTCGACACTAGAATATGTTGTAATGTCTATTGCCAACTTATTTTACCGCAGTGGCAAACGGGTGTGTACTACACGTGAGGTTAACTATAAAGTTATATATATGTCTCGCTTTGACGTAAGGAAAAATCACTACATGTTATTAAAAAAATAGTCCTTTGATGTGTCTATCTCGCGATAAACTCAAAAACTAATAAACGTAGTAAATAAAATGTTTCATGAGGAAGGTTTAGGTATAAAATTTGTCAATTTGTTTTTTTATTATCAGGATGGGATAAGGTCCGCGGTGCCTACTAGCTTTATAAATAACAAATATCTAACACTCTTTATTTAGTTCAAGACTGTGTCCATGAGGTGATGGGAAATTTATATGGAATAAAAAGTTCTGTAGTGTTTATTTATCACCTTTTCCCTTTAATTGTCCTAAAATATGAATAAAGGACTTATTTTTATTTTTAAATTTGTATTGTTGTTAATGGTATAGTTTAAAATTAATTTTATGGAAATTTTAAAGAACGACCATAAGTTTAATTGGAATACGAATTTCAGCCTGCTTTCTTTATGATCATTTTTTTTCACTTTGTTTGAAATAAGTTCCTAGCAATTATGCATTTTTCAAGAGCTACGAAAATGGTTGTTTTTAAAATAATTTGCAAACCAAGTTTCATATCGTTTTTTGTTTGTTAATAAAATATTGAAATAATATCATTTTTAGTCTCATATTTTTAAATTTAGAACAATAATTGTTGTTTTAATATTGGTAGTTTAACATTTAAGTCCAGTGTTTAATCGTCTTTATAAATCACAAAAAAAAATTGATCCATTTTTTAATATAATTTTAGGTAGTGATAGAGCCAAGCTGAAGCTATTATTGTTTTCATCACGAATGGGTCGGCTCGTCCCGGGAAGCACCACCCTCTCACAGAAGACCGACGTGAAGTAACAGTGCTTGCATTGATGCGTTTCGTTCGGTCAGTGAGAGATCCGGAGACCCATTACCCTCCCTTTCCCCTTCCTCCTTTCCTTCCTGCCCCTCCCCCTCCCTCCTCCCAAATACAGGTTGGCAACGCACTTGCGAATTCCCTGGTGTTGCAAGCATCTATGGACGGTGGTGATCACTTAACATCAGGTGACACATCTGTTCGTTTACGTCCTATGATATAAAAAAAAAAAAAATTATGTTACATTTTTAGCCTATTTCGGAAAAAGCTCGAGATGATAACCCAAAAATGGTTCACTTTTCCTTAATGTATATAGAATAACCCCGGAATTATCTCAAATAGTCACCCCTATCACCTCCTAAAGGGCATACATTGAATTACCAACAACCTTGTATACAGATTAACTAATGCAACTTGTTTTTCATATTTTCATTGATTTATTGACAGGGCAGGGGTGTTTTTTTTACTTTATTATTCATTATTGTTAATCGCTAAAGTTATTGCTTTTAGAATTGGTATCTAGTAAAATTCAAAAACCTTTATATTATAGTTTGTTGTGCATTTATACTTATCAGAGTTTCCCTAATGAAATCCTTGTACCTAAAGTTACTTGAACATCACTAAGTTTGTAATGATTTCCAAGCTTCCAAGACCAACAATCAATTGTGTGCACGTTTATCTGTTTCCTTTCAAACGTTTAACCGTTATTTTATGTAGGCTAGTTTGAAATAAATAAAACAGAAGTCTATTTTGGTGGAACTGTTCGTCGTCAATGACGGCTGACGGCGTCTGGCCACACCAATGACGTTAATCTCAAATTTACTTTCCCTGCCAAAACAACTCTTAATCTAATATTAGATACAAAATGCTACTCGGAACCACAATATTAAATGCAATATAATGTTATTGGTGCATCTTTGTATTTCGATACCGATTAGGAAATACATATTATATATTTCAATGTGTATTATTAACTAAGTTGACTTCTATTATTAAATACTAACTGTAACCGCAGATCTGCACGCTTTTTTTCTTAAATTTGTATTAAAGAAATATAAAATTTTGAGGCATGCACAATTATACAATGCTCTTAAAAAAATTGTAAGTACGATATGCACGCCACATACAGTAACATGTAACGTGTACATTAGATATATAAATACTAACAGTGTGTCAAATGAGGTTTACCGTCTGCGATATATGTATTCGGAACCTTATAACTGCCTCAGTGCTCACTTACACCGTATAAGGAACTAATGAAAGAATGAGTTCAAGATGTTATTATAATGATATAATCTGCCCATATTGTCAATAAGTCATACGTTTATAATCTTCCGTTCGATTATGACGTACAGTTGTCCGGTCTTTGCATACGCGCAAAATCGTATTCATAAGTTGCAGGTTCCGCAGAACCGAGCCCTACGAAAAATGACCGTTGCCCCATGGGGCGTCCGGAATAAGGATCTCCACAGGGACCTGGAGATGCCTTCTGTCTGGGCGTATATAAAAATCACTCACACATAGTTATTTCGAAAAAGCCGCGAATCATCCCAGCCCGATAGTAGTATCCGCCGCGAATTATGAACCCGTACCCAACGCTGCGCAGTATAGAAAACGACCGCCACACATTTCTACCGAACCTCCTGATTCAATCACGTCAGCGAACGATCAGTACCAGCCTTTCTCTCCAAACAGAGCGTGTTCACGCCCACGACCGCGTAACCACAGATCACGCCGCCGTGGACTGGGGATAAATTTCGCTCCCGCACACCAGATTAGGCCCCCCTCGGTCCGTTCCGTCAGCGTGGAGCCCTTGAGTACGCTGCTCACGCGATACAGTGACACAAAACCTTACATCACTGCTACAAAATCAAACACATCACCTATACACACGTGCGCGCCTACACGCTTACACGCTGTTTTTCTTTTTCAGAGAAATAAACGACAAAGTGTTCTACCCTTAATTTTCTCTATCCTATTATATCTTATATAGTTTAGAGGAAATTTTCCGACACAAAATACATATAGGAGTTGTTGAGGTACGCATGCTTGGTGCACGTGCATGTTTCAATAACTCATATACGTATATCTAGATACATATATCTTATTAGAAAATACATCTAAAAGTCAAATCTCTTTGAATATATTCCTTTTAATTTTAAGCAGAAATTTCATAATATTAGACTAGATCTTTTTTACATTGTGGTACTGGAGCCATAAAAAACAAAAATTACGATATTTGAAAGTACTACATTTTGAATAGGTGAAATAGTGGTAGAACTTTTTGTAAGCCTGATTAGCAGCCACAATTGTGTTGAAAATCTGTGATTAAGAACCTACGGGTGTGTTCTAACAGCTGCAATTGAGAACCAGACTCTCTAGTTTTAGTATGTTACCAGCTTATACTCCATCGTCATTTCAGGTGAGATTATGATCAAATGTTAAAACCAGTAATCTATAATTTATACTAATATTATAAAGAGGTAAAGTTTGTGAGTTCGTAAGGTTGTAGGGGGTAATAATATCTTGATCTACTTAATCGATTTTGAAAATTCTTTTACCAATAGAAATATAATAAATAGAAAGGTTATTTGTGGGTGTCATAGGCTATTTATTAACCTAAAATATGAAAACACTTTTTGTGGTAGCAGTGGTGGTAGTTTGCAAAGTCGGAGAAAAAACGATCGAATGAAAACGTATCTTACGAACACTGCCTTAACAATGAGACATATATGATTCAGTTGATGATTGTTGTTGTTGATGATCAAAAAATCAGCAACAATATCGGTGCTATTACAAAAAAATTAAATACGTATTAAATACTTGCTTTAAAAAGTTTTCGTAGGTACTAAATGCACCGCGTTCGCTCGAGACAGTTTGCGTTACGTTTTATTTGCACGTGTCACCTTTTTTTTTTTACGTGAGGAAATCCCTTATGGATACCCACCCTCCCGGGGGAGAAAGTGGGTTATGTCCGACTCGCACGGACTAAAACCCCACGGTGTACCGACAGACCGTGATGTTGGGGCGGCAAGGGATCGTTCTATGCTATTCCCCTTGAATAGCCGCCCCAACGGTCCACCCGGCGGAAGGTTGCCGCCGGGCTCCTACCTATAGAGAGGCAGCTGGGTACACGCCAGTTGCCCCCCCTCATCCGCCGGATCTGTGCAATGAGGAGATGAGCCCCCCGACTGCATCCCCTCAGGTCCGGCTACGGTGGCAGGAGGAGTTGGGCAAAGCGCCGCCTCCTCCTGCCGGTCCTCCTATGGTGAAGACGGTCACTGAGGGGGTCCGCCTCGCGGGCCCTCTCCGCTGCCTCCTTTTGCGAGATGACTTCCTCGCAAAAGGAGGCCATTGCTCGCCACGCCTGTTCACTGCCGAGCATGGACGAGATCACGCTCGGCAGCGATAAATCCTCTCCTACCACCGACACCAGAGTGCGGCGCTCCACCTCCCACGCAGCACACTCAGAGAGAGTGTGCTGCACGTGTCACCTAACCTAACCAAAGCGAGCCAAAAGTGTAAGATGGCAAACATTCAGCGACCGTAGTGCATTTAAAACGTAATCTTTTTAAAGCAAGTATTCAATACGTATTTAACTTTTTTGTAATAACACCGCATATGTCTAACTTTTATATATAAGTCACAAAAAGTAGTTTTTTATATTAAAAAAGCAATTAAAAGAAGTTATAGCACTCAATACTAACTAATCACACTCATAATTTCATCACAAGTAAAAATATTTACCGCCCAACGAAGTGGGCACGGGTTTTCTATTGCTAAATGCTTTATTATTTTTAGACAGATAAATCTATAAAACATTATATAATATACAATATCCTGACAATAGATTATTTACATTTTACAAAAGAAAATCTCGTTTCAAACGGTTATATTTGTCAAGTTATCATTGCATAAATATACTGTATACATCTGTTTTACATATAGATTAATCGTTGACAGACGCTGAATAATAAAAGTAAAGTTTTCAGGTAAGGAACATACAATGCGTCTAGACTTCTCATTAGGCGGTGACTGCAGGCTTGCTTTCAGACATTCTAAAATAGAGCCTTTTCAATATAGATCCGTATTCTGTATAGTAGTATTTAAGATTAACAAGGTTATTTGATATATAAATAAAGCTGAAAACTGTGTTCTCGTTAATAGTATACAGATATCAATACAATAAACGTAATAAATGGTTGTTTTCTCAGTTTTTAATGTGATATTTATCTTTAACTATCTGTCCAGCTCGGCTTCGTGCGGATGTTTTAAATAAATACACCAAAAATGTATTGTTTTTATTACATTTTTTTAAATATTAATATGTTTCGAATAGAATCAAAATCGAATTAACTTTAACTGTAATAAGATTTAACGTCAAAAATAGCACAAATGAAACAATCGCGTATAATTTTGAATAAATAACACTTCACTCTTCAGTTTTATAATGAGTCCATCGCCGTTGAAGGAAGCTGCCAACAGTCCACTTAATGTCTATATTTACAGACTGCAACGCACAGACGCAATAACATAAAACTGTCTAGATTTAACTATCTATCTCTTCTTATAGACGAAAAGCGTGTATAAGTTATTCTTTAAGCAATTACAGTTATAAATTACAATTAATTAAAACTATTCTCGTCGTGTAAGCTACATAAAATAAAAAAGTATGTATATATATAATTTAGTCTCTGTTATTTCATTATTCCAAATGAAGCATTATCCGAGAAAAAGAAGGATTTTTCGTATTGTGAAAGTGTAGAAATTGTATGTTTTTTTTTTTCGTTTGGAAATATAATATGTTAGAGTACCAGTTAAACTTGACTTATTAAAGAGGGTTATGGGCTATCTAACATTATGCTATGACTTTTAGTTTCGAAATCACTGCCAAATACAGTCATTACAAAGTGTCAGACAGTCAAAAGCAGAAAGTATGATAAGTTTTTTTTTTTCGAACTGACTACGCTATTGACCTAGCAAGGTCTTAACAGCTTCACCGAACTACTAAGGCGAACGCTTAAGGTACTCAGCCGATTTTATATGGGCAACTAGCTCAAGGGTGCACGGCACACCTCGGCTTGACTGTTGCCTGTTACATGCAAACTCGCGACCTATCTTAGCTAGCCTAGCTAACTATTCATATATGTTTGAGTTGTTGAGACGCATATGTGTACCAAGCATACACGCCTCAACAACCCCTCCATATATTTTTTATCGGAAAATTAGAGTTTTTCCAGTTCGATAAAGGAAAAAAATAAAACCCTTCCACTTCCAAGTGTAAGCGTGTAGGTGATCGTGTAGTGTTGTAGCAGTGATGAAAATTTTTGTGTCAGTGTATCACGCAAGTAACGCACTCAAGGGCTCTCTGCCGAGGAATCGAACCTAGACTTGAGCCGCTGCCGAGGGGTGCCTAATCTGGTGTGCGGGAGCGATATTTACCCCCACACCACGGCGGCGTGATCTGTGGTTATGCAGGCGTGGGTGTGTACACTCTCTGTTTGGAGATACAGGCTGGTACCGATCGTTCACTGCCGTTATTTCATCAGGAGGGTCGATTAAAATATGTCGCGGACATCTAGAATAATGCGCAGCGTTTGGTACGGTTTCGTATTGTGCGGCGGATACCACTAACGGACTGGGATGATTCGCGGCTTTTTCAAAATAACTAGTCGTAAGTGATTTTACGTACGCCCAGATAGAAGATCGACTCTCCAGATGTACTACGGGGCACAGGTCACTTTACGTAAAACACGATTTTGGAGAATCTGCAGCTTATGAAAGTTATCTTTGGACATATGCGCAAAAACGGGGCAGCTATATGTCATCACGGGATGGATACACGTCTTATACAAAGTGAGCTTGTGTCTGAGGGACATCTTACTCTTATGACAAAGCAACGGATGGAGGCGACCCAAGACCATAGCGGCTTTGTTTCGCACTCTGTCTATATGTGAACTGAACTTTAAATGTTTATCTAATGTAACACCGACATATTTGACCTCTTCGACCCAAGGGATATCGATTCCGTATAGCCTGATGGGCTCAAAGTTATTTGCGCGTTTCGTGGGATCGAAGAGTATTGCGGCACTCTTATCAGGATTAACTTCTATGCGCCATCGACGAAACCATTCACCGAGTGTGCAAACGGCCTTTTCGATGCGCTTCATAAGAAAGTCCGACCGCCAGCCGAAAGTGTAAATAACTGTATCGTCAGCATAACAACCTACCTCCACCCCCGGAGATCGAGATAGGTCACTGATGAACAGATTGAAAAGCGAAAGCGCGAGTATGGAGCCCTGTGGCACACCTGAGCGTATTGGGTGAGGCGAGGATAGTTCCCCACCCACTCTAAAGTGGAAAGTCCTATCAGTGAGATAATCGCGGATAATATGTATTAAGTGATCGGGTACGTGAAATTTACATAATTTATGTAGGAGCCCTCCATGCTAGACCTTATCGAAGTCTTTGGTGATATCGAAGAAGACTGCAGTTGTGCGTTTCGGTTTGCGTTTCGTATCGGCGTTAGATTTTGAGAAAATGTACTCCGTGCGGCGGTGTACTTGATTCGTGCAAGGGTGTTCGGCGCGAAATCAGAACTGCTCAGGTGGTATTAATTTTAAATCTGTAATCGTGACCTGGAGACGGTTCAGAAGGAGCCGCTCGTATAATTTACCAAATGTATCTAACAGGCTAATCGGCCGATAGCTATGGGGAAGCGTAGCTTCTTTGCCGGGCTTGTGTATGCCTATCACTACGGCTTTCTTCCAGATGGCTGGAAAGTGGCCCTGGGATATGGCTGCATTGAAGATGCAGACCAATAAAGCTATAATGTGATCAGGAAGGAGTCTCAGTACTTCGTTCCTGATCCCACCGGGACCTGGGGACTTCCTAAGCTTTAGACGCTTGATGGCATCTGATACTTCATCAAAAATAGGAGTTAGCGTATCCGCCGGCGGGGACGCGAGCGCTCGCTCTACCGAGGTCTCTATCGATGCAATGTGTGTAGGGTCAGTGTTTACTGTGTTCGGTGAACATTGTTCCTCTAAACTCGCGGCGAGACACTCCGCCTTGTCTATACCATCGAACGCGGGAATTATGATAAGCGAAAACAAAAGAATGGGGCTGGCAAAACGCGTTGTGCTAGAAGTCGAGAGCGGGATGGCCGCCCAACGGAACCCGAGAATTACCGAGAAGGGCCGAAGTGTGAACGCTCACGTTGATACCAAGACGCATGGCATAGACACATGGTCGTTTTTCTGAGCAACAGTCGTCCTTTTATACATCCGTTCTTTAAGCTTACATAATTACTTTGACACCAATATGAAAAAAAATAGGCACGAGTGTACCCACTGTACAAGCTAGTTTTATAAATAACCATAACAATTTTATGATAACATTATTAGCATAGTTTTCCCAGTAAACCTATTAGCATCGATTTTCTACATTTATCACCGGATGAACGTTATTAGAACTTTGTTTCAGCTAGTGAAAACATAAATAAACATGAACGTATAGAAATTGCTATAGAAGTTTTTTCCTAGTGTAAAAATGATTGTTTTATTGATTTTTATGATGAAAAATTATAATCGTCATATAGCAATTTGTTTAATGTTGTTGCACTTTCGAATACAAGTAGAAAGTGGTGTCAGAGATATTAATCAACTCCGAGATTATTCACCTTTTTAAGTAAACATTTTGTTAAATGCTGTTCTGCATTGTTTCAAATTTTTTGTACGAATTATACGCGTATTGTAAATGTCGTAAACATTTTTTAACATTAAATCCGTTTATGTATAGATTTAAAACAATAGTTAGTTTAAACAAAAATATATTGTTCTCAGGATTATCTGTTTTATTATTTCGTTTTTCAACTCTTGCAAATCTTTTTTACAACATAATTTTTTTAAGTATTCACCGTATTTTATACAATTTATATTCAAAAATATTACAATACAGCGTTCTTGACAATTCTTAAAAAAGGTTGTTCAAATTCAAAATTCAGTTTAAAAGATGTTATTCACATGTGATTTTGAACGAAAAACAAAATAAATTCTTACGTCATTAAATACTCAATAAATTTGTCGACAAGCTATTTTTCATATATAAGTAACTCAATAAATAAGTTTAATTAATAAAATGAATAAAAAAAGTGTGTGTACTTATGTACACGCGTTAGAAGTTATACTTCTCTGGCGTAACAAGATAAAAATCTTTTCAAAAATGTTATCTTTCAACAATCTTTCAAAAATGTTATCTTTTAACAATAGAAAAAAAGTATTTAATACATTGAAAGTTTTAATACAAAGAAACAAAATGTTGACCACAGCTAACTTCAGGGTATCGATTTTTCGTGACAGTGTGCGTGCGCATCATAAAATTTACTCTCATCATTTTTCTCTAATGCGCCAAAAGAAGTATAGCTTAAAAATTTTTTTGACCAATTATTTTCAGATATATTACACAAAATTTTTACAACGTATCTACGGTTAAAGCACTAAAAAGGTTATTCTTAAAAACAATAATAGGAATGCATGTAGATCTTTCGGATATAATACTAAAGTAAAACGTATAATGATAGTTTTAAACTATTCATCGAATTTATCTAATACACACTACATTAATTCGTTATTATTTCGAATATTGCATTATTTTAATGTCTATAGATGCCCTTCTATGAAGAGATACGCTGTAGATTTCTCCCCTTATTGATGCTAACTTATATAATTAACAAGTAATTTTGAAGAAACATAACCTTTGTTTTCTCTTGAGCAATACTAGTGTACTTTGTTTCGGTTCAACTTAATAAAGAGATGTACAAACAATCGACGAGAGTACTTGAATTATCATAGAGCCTAGCTGTATTATAATTAGTAAAAAAATATTGTAAAAATAAGATATTTTATTAATTTTCACGGATAAGGTATTGAAGGTGGTAGATCCAAACTGAAGTTATTACTGGCTTCAGCATGAATGGGTCGGTTCACCCGAGGTAGTAACACCCTCTCACAGGAAACCGACGTGAAGTAACAGTGCTTGCATTGTTGCGTTTCGTTCGGTCACTGGGAGTGTTCGAAATCCACCTCCCCTCACCTTCTCACTCTTCTCTTCCCTTCCTCCCCTCTCTCCCTCCTCCAACACAGGCTGGCAACGACTTGCGACTTTTCTGGTGTTGCTGGTATCTATGGACAGTGGTGATCATTTAACATCAGGTAACCGACCTGTTTGTTTGCTTCCTATGATATAAAAAAACTATATAAAATAGAACATAGAATTCTTCGTAGACGTTTCTAACCAACTAATTTTTTCAGTCCATCAACCCTTAGGCATTTTTTAAATATACATAGGGGAGAGTGGGGGAATTGGGAACACTTAACTTCAAACGCTAAAAAATAATAGAAAAAGGTTATAAACTAAATCAAATTTTATTGCTACATGAACTTTAGTTATCTATGTACTTAGTAGTCATAAAACGTTGTTTAAAATTTTTCGTTTTAATAAAAATATAACCGAAAACTAAAAAACATTGCCGTTCCTGTTTACCCGATACCCTATGGGGTAATTGAGATCATCCCGCGGGGGAAAAGGGAATGGTATGAGGTAATTAAGAAAGACGTTTAATCGATCTTTCTTACGTAATTACAAGGCATCTGAAATAATTTGTAGTTTAAATATTTTTACACAATCAACCAGCAGTTCTATGGGTAATTAGAAGGGTAAGGGGTAATTGGGAACGTTCCAAATTATCTACCTAATGCCCGTTCCCAATTACCCGAATCAGTCAATATACATAAAAATGGCCGCCACTCTTAAAAGCATTTTTCATTAACTTCAATCTATGTTACATTTGAAAACATATACTACGTGTATGATATGGGCAAAAACATAATACCTTTGAACTCAAGAATATGATACTTACATGCGTTATAACTGATGATAAAAATTATATCGAAAATACAAAAATAATTGTTCGACTTACAGTGACAAAACTAGTGCGTCCTTTCAATCCTACTTTCGCATACGCAATGAATGGCTCTCCATTCAGCCGTAGAATAGGTTCGCGACAGTGTAGTACGGGAAGAAGTACTATTTATCTAACTGTTCCCAATTACCCGTCGCTCTCAATTACTCCACTCTCCCCTACATCATAGAGCAACATTTTTTCTCAAAATAGAATTAAATTTCTAATGCATAAAAAAAGATATCACATGAAGTATTCAACATTCAGTAAGACGTTTACAACGATATGGAAATTTAATCCGCTTTTGAAGACCACCAGACAAGAATTTAATATCAAATGTCCTCAAAACAAAGTACCACTAGAAAACGGGCGTAACCCCTAGCGACATATTATATAATAGAATACAGGGTGGGGTGCATAAACTATCGCTATAAATTCATAGACAACACCAGAACACATTAGGCAATCCTAAAGTTTAATAAAAAACGTGCAGTTATACCTTATTTGGGTGTAAAGAGAACTCATCGTCGAATTTTACATGCGAATCAAATCCCTATTTCAGCCTCTCAAAAGTGTGCCACTCAGTAATCACTATATATAGATATATAGAATCATATAGACAATCCAATATTCCGTCTGCATTTTGATCAGGCACGATGGCTCAACAAAGACCTTGAAAGTATCCATGTTTGGCATCCCAAATTTTTATAAAGCTTGTATGAATAAATACGTTCTCTTGTGTATATTATATCAATCTAAAAAAATCAGGTAAATACTGTTGTGTTGTTTTTTTTAGGTGTTTTATGTCAAAATAGAATAGAGTTGTCGCTAACCCAGAAAAAGGAAACAATAAACAAAACTACTGTGCTGATTTAAGTAAATCTCGTATTTATAGGTGTTGACATCTTTTAAAACAATAAATGGATAGATGACAGTTGTATTGAAGAGCTTAGATTTAAAATCTATAAGTAGAGCTTAGGGTAAAGAATAAATACACTTTGATGAAAGGACAACGTGAGACATACTGTATATAACATAGCATTTTATAAAATCCCGGACCCGATTAGGCCTCCACGGCAGCGGCTCAAGCCTAGATTCGATCCCTCGGTAGGGAGGCCTTGAGTGCGTTGCTTGCGCGATACGATGACACACAAATATACATCACCGCTACAACACTACACGATCACCCCCACACACGTGCACGCTACACGCTTACACATGAAAGTGGAAGGGTTTACTTTTTTTCCCTTATCCAACTGAAAAACTCTCAATTTTCCGATAATAAATATATGGAAAAGTTGTTGAGGCGTGTATGCTTGGTACACATATACGGTTCAACAACTCATACATATATGAACCCTTGAGCTGGTTGCCATAATAATAAAATCGGCTGAGTGCCTTAAGCGCTTGCCTTAGTAGTCCGGTGAAGCTGTTAAGACCTTGCTGGGTCAATAGCGTAGTCATTTCGAAAAAAAAAAAAAAATGAAATCCCGGATGGTTATAACAATAGTTGTCGATTGAAATAACACACATTTTTGTGCATCCGCTAAATCTGATTGTAACTATAATATATTTCTATAAATATATCTACGACTAGTCTTTGCCCGCGCCTTCACCCGCGTGGAATATTTACTTTGAGCTAACGCTATCACACTGCGAAAGCTCTCAAGAGAAAAAAAAACCAGACTTGGAAACATTCTTCTTTAGTGCTCCGTTCCTATTGGTTTTAGCGTGATAGATAGCCTATAACTTTCCTCGATAAATGAGCTATATAAGACAGAAATATTTTTTCAAATCGGATCAATAGTTCCTAAGATTACCCCCTACAACATCACAAACTCGCAAACTTTACCGCTTTATAATATTAGTATCCACTTGGAATAGTTAGTTATTTTGGGCTAACGCTTACACGCAGCGAAAATTTTGCAAGAGAAAAAAACCCCGATTTTGAAACATTTTTCAATAGTGCTCCGCTTCTATTACCTTTAGCGTGATGATATAGCCTATAACCTTCCTCGATAAATGACTTATTTAACACTGAAAGAATTTTTCAAATCGGACCAGTAATTACTGAGATTACCCTCTACAACTTCGCACTTTACCTCTTTATTATATTAGTATAGATAGAGATTTAAACCAGGATCGAGTTTCTTGTCGGTTCTCCTCTTTTCTAATTCGGTGGAAGTTTTGAAGTTAATAGATACCTAATTCGAATTCAGATTTTTTTATTTGCAGTAGTTTAGGCGTGAAAGAGTAGCAGACAAATAAATAAAGTCACATTCATATTTACAATTCCATTTATATTTATTTCCACGGAATACGGAAAAGTAAATGTGAGATTAAATTTAATTAAAAATTGTTGTTGGCATTACCACGGAAAAACGGTTACTCCAATGTTACAGATGCGATTTTAAGATTAGATTTCGAATCTCTAGAATTATATATGCACTAGCTGTTACCCGCAGCTTCGCACGCGCTTTTTAAATATCTATATTAATATTATAAAGAGGTAAAGTTTGTGAGTTTGTGAGTTTGTGATGTTGTGATGTTGTGGCGTTGTAGGGGGTAATCTCAGGAACTACTGGTCCGATTTGAATAATTCTTTCAATTTTATATAGCTCATTCATCGAGGATAGTTATAGGCTATATATCATCACGCTAAGATCATTAGGAGCGGAGCACAGATGAAAATTGTTTCAAAATCGGGATGTTTTTTCCTTTTGAGAACTGATGCGTGTTAGTGTTGGTGTTAGTGTATCTATTCCACGCGAACGAAGTCGCGGGCAGAGGCTAGTATTAAATATATTTAAAATCGTTATTAGATGTGTAGATAACAAAAATACTCTTTCAAAAATATTTGTAAATATGACACGCACATCATCTACAACAGGTACATGTTACATTATATATGTGAATACTAATAGTGTATCGAATGGGATGTGATTTATCATCAGCCACATAGCTGGAACTTTAAACTACTATCTATATATCAGTGCTCACTTACACTATATCTAATACCTTTAAACGAGCAATTCTTGTATATTTTTATATTTGTATATATTCAGGATCTCGGAAACGGCGTGATCTATTTCCATGAAACTTAGTATGTAGTTGGTTTCGAGGACGATAAATCGATCTAGCTAGATTTTATTCATAGGAAACTTTTTTAAACTACGTTTTCAGGCAATGAAAAAATATAGCTAGAATATAAAGGTAAATTTCGCAGACGCGGCGTTGACAAAACAAAAATAGCTCGGATGGAAATCGGTTGCTTTGAAAATCCGTGTGTAACTTCAGTTCGAATTCAAGTGACAGCAGAAGAGATATATTTTTTTAATATTCTTTTTTGTAAAGAAATGTTAATGTTATAAGATAAATCTAACAGTTTATTTTAGTTTAAAAATGTTTTTTAAAGAACCGAGCTAGACTCGGTCGCCCAGGTACTAAGAAAGTAATGAAAATATTAAGCTATACATTACTGAACAATATGTGTTAAATCTTTTATTATATAAATATAATATGTCCACATTATCGATATAAGCAAGTTATTAATATACCTTGCTATAATTTAAATCACATATAAACATATGACTTTCAATTATATTTATTCTTGGAGTCCAGTACAATGTACGTCACACACGCATGTTTACAATGAACAACATATTTTTGTTCAATTTCACACATACGAATACACGGATAACAGTTCATCACAACATAGTGTCAACAAAGTCGTGTTCCACATCTGTCTATATATCTGTTCACGATAAGATCAAAAACGCATATTCATGCCGTTTTTACCAATATATAAAATGACTCTTGGACAAGGTTTAGGTATAGTTTGTCTTATTATCAGGGTGGATATCGTCTGCTGAACCCGCTATCTTAAAATAAAACAGATAATTAGTTAGTTATTTGCCCGTAAAATTCCCGTTCAAATATTACTTGTCCGTTGAAGCTGTTAAGACCTTGCTAGGTCAATAGCGTAGTCATTTCTAAGAAAAAAAAACCGTTCAAATAGTTCCAGTCGTTTCGGAGATTACCCGGATTGCACGGAACAAATAAACAAACAGACATATCGACAGATTTAAAAAAAAAATGCTGATGGTTGTAGCACCGCAGATATACGTATTCATCAAAAAATATTTATTTTAATATTATATACACACATTTTATACTTATAATACGTAATATATCACAAACCAAAAATTGGGAACAAAACTAACGTAGAATAAACTTTTTGAGGAGTTTTTGGCGGAATTTCAGTCTGTCATACAAGGGATTTTATATTTTATTCATAATCTTGTGTTATTTAACTCTATATTGTGTTAAATTGGTGGCGTTTTATGTAATATGATTTGTTTATTGTGCATAAGTGAAATGAATGAAACATAATACCACGGAGCATGAATTCTGTAGTCTTGAAAATTAAGAAGATAAAAAATTACGAAATATTATACTATATATAATATTTACATTAACTTAGACATAGAAGAAAGCTGGGTAGAGAATACATAAGAACTACCTATATTGACAACTTCAGAATCGGCAGTATGGATTAATTCCTTCGCCTGTCTTGATGGACGAATATTATTACTACTAACCTTTTAGAATAGCGGCACAAAATAGACTTTAAAAATGTTTGCGATAGCAACGTACTACATATAATCAGTAATTGGATTTAAATATAACGTATAATAAGCTTTTGAACAGGAACACAAAATAAACCCTAATAATATTTCCGATAGAATGTTATCATGTTACCATAGCAACGCATATAATACTGACACTGACACGAGCGGATGCTCTAAAAATAGCCCGATTTTGAGACATTCTTCATTAGTTCCTATTGGTTTTAACGTGATGATATGTAGCCTATAGCCATCCTCGATAAATGAGCTACCTAACACTAAAATAAACTTTCAAATCGGACCGGTAGTTTTTGAGATTAGCGCGTTCAACCAAACAAACAAACAAACACACTCTTCAGCTTTATAATATTAGTATACATATTTTTTTTTATAATTATGTGTATATAAATACATTCTATTTCGCAACATAATTTTTTAATGGAAATTCTGCATTAAGTCGAAGTAGACGTATAAATTAGACTTTTTTACAATTTTATAGTTATGAAATTTTAATACGATCGTTAGCTTATAATTTCACGTTGTGGTGTGATTTACATAGAATAAAGAGTTTATACAACGAGTTAATGTATTTTTTAATTTAATTTCTTCTATTCTACAGACTCTTGGTCCGCACCATTTTTTTGCTTTCGTGTAATATGTTGTATACGTCAAAAATCGTATCCGTGAGCAACTTTTTTATATTTTCATTTATTTAAGTAAATTTAACTATTAACTATTTTAGGTTTAATGGCATTATTGTTTTTATAGCGGTTACATTTTGATCCTTTGTGGCCATCTTTAGGTTTTTTTTAATTTATTTTTTATTGGGTAACAAGAAAATCCTCTAACAAAAGAAAGAGACCTTATCTAGGTTCACATTATTAAAAAACGTAACTAGACTTATTACTATGTTACAATAATGAAAACAAGGTTGTAATCCACAAGAGTTAATGGATTCAAAACAATTTAGTTAGCCACGTTCAAGTATTATTACACTAAAATATTACTTACCATTCCCATATATGAATGAGGCAATCAAACATGACACAGCCATGCTCTGTGCTCATGCAGGACGCAGCCGGAGCCGACGCCATCTTGCTATATCACAATCCACCAACTTTCATTCAATATAATTTCACTGACACTCAAATGTTTTTATTTTTAATGATGACAATTTGAAGGTAGAAAAATCTGGAAGCAGAAAATTGCCAATTAGATTTGATCGGTTATCAGCCGATCAGTATAATGAGATGAAAGTGAAATTATGGTTGATGTTGATGATCAGTGTATTAAATCTATGTTATTATAATTATTTGGCATACTTTTAAAAGTATTAAAGTATAGTGGCTTCGCTTATGATATGTCATTGCAAATAGGACAAGTAAAAATAATGTTAGGAGCTTTGGCGATGGCATTTTGAAACTTATAAAGGCAGAATTTTTTTATTATACCATATTATAGTATATATAAACAATAAGACAGAACACTCTATATAACATTAATAGGCAGATGGAGTGGACCCCCCGGTGATGGTGAAATTCACTATACGACTGCATGTATCCGTATCCAGCGAGCCAGCATCGGAAAGTCCCGCCGGTCCGTCAGCACGCTATTGCGCGTGTACAGTTAATATTATGTATAATATTCCAATTGAAAAGATGTACAATGCAACTACACGAATTTTTATTTAAACTCTGTGATATTTAGCTTAGGCTTAGTAGCTTAGCTTAATGTAGCAAGAATATTTATTGCTATGGTTATTTTTGCCTGTTTATATTTGTATGGTTTGAACTTTAACATATTTAGAAATCGGAAAGTAAAAAAGTAATACTTAAGCACGATGTTAATACAATCGATTTTTAAATATTTATACCTGCAAAGATTATTATAGTAGGTACAATACTGAATAAAATATCATATAATTGTGCCGCGCAATTCTTATTGTTGGATTAGATAGATTTTAAGGCCAGGAAGCTCAGGCTGAAATAGAGGCCGCCAAACAACCTAATATTAAAAATATATTAAACGGAATATTTTTCTTTTTACAACACTATTTAATTTGTTGTCAGAAATAAATAATTTTATGAAATTAAATTATTTGTTTACAAAAAAAATTGACCATTTTAAATTTTGATAGTCGTTAGGTAGGTAAATTAAAAGTATGTTTTTATAAATTCCGTTATAAACTGAAAACAGTGTAATGAGAGATACTTTTCGGTCAAGTGTGTTGAAAATTACTAATTATATATTTTATAACCTATTTCCGATCTGCCACAGTATTAATTTACACTTATTCAGTGTCATTAGAGTTGGCGCTGTATATCTAACTCGTTTCAAATTAGTTTCTTACAAACTCACACAACAGTTAACTAACCATTAATAAATTAATTCATATCTTTTCCCATTTGTATCCAAATGTTGTGTAGGTTATGCCATATATAATTCTGCTAATTTAATTTTTTGCAAGTCCGTCGCGTTTATTTCACTACGTCACTGAGTAAATAAATTGTATCTTTACTTCTAGACCACAGTATGGATACAGTATACAATCAAACCAGTTTGATGGACAGTGAGTTCAAGAACCATGTCAAGTGAGCTTTAATACCTAAAGGTGGTTACCTATAGGGTGGACCAATATGTCAACGATTGTGACGTCTGGAAACGACTCTCCTCTCTGTGCATCTACTAAAAACGTTATAACTATTTATGTTTTGTATATAACACGAAGAGAAAAATCAGATCGAGTTTGTTGCTGGTTTTTCTCGATAACTGCGTTGTTTTCCGAACTGGTGATAGCATTGACTTTCATAAGCGCATTCTCAAGGCCTAAATTGAATAAAGGATATTTTGATTTTGATTAAAAAATCGATTAATCTTTTCGAACTACGGTTTTAGAAAAGATACTACATACATACATAACGTACTAATTTAAAATAAGGCTAGTGGTTCTCGAAAGGAATGTTATTTAAATTATGTCATTTAAATATAGTTATGTCATTAAAATAATTGTTAAAAAGAATGATATCGACAAAAAAGAACGACTTGATTCAAGTCATTGGATGTCCATCAAAAAAAAAAAGTCTCATAAAACAATTATAGCACCATTAGACATTCGGTGTGCAGACGATAGTGAAAGTGTCCCTGCTTCCTACTGAATGGCTAGCGGTACAATAGTTTACAACACCCGATTTCATAGACCCAACACCTATATTTCTATTTTTTTCAAACACTGCCTACTGTAGGAACAGAAAGATAATATAAAAACTCTTGATAGAAAGGAAACTTAAAAATCTCTTGTAATAACAATTAATTAAAATATCGGAAAATTTGCACATTTTATGAAATAAAGAAACTTGTATAATTCTTTAATTTTGTTTTATCACTAAACTTATAAAGTTGGCACATATGGTTATTTTTTCATAAAATTTTATGTAACTTTTTTACAATATCTCGTCACCGTAGTGTCGTCACCTACTACAGCATAATTTTGAGAAGTTACTCGAACGTTACCTAAATTGCAACGTGTATGTATTTTAACACGAATAGTAGGTATATTCGCGTGAGATTTTCGCCAGATCTTGGAATTTCATGTAATGGATTTTATATCTTATTTATAATCTAGTGTTAATTGGCTCTATATTTTCTAATATTGGTGGCGCTTTAACTAGTATGGTTTGATTATTGTGCACAAGTAAAACGGATGAAAAAAAAGTGTGTGTACTTATGTACACACGTTAGAAGTTATACTTCTTTGGTGTAACACTAAAATAGAAAAAAGGTATTTAATACATTGAAAGTTTTAATACAAAGAAATACAAACCACAAAACAAAGAAACAAAATGTTGACTATAGGTAACTTCAGGGTGTCGATTTTTCGTGACGGTGTGCGCGCGCATCTTAAAAATTTGCTCTCATCATTTTTCCCTAACGCGCCAAAAGAAGTATAACTTCAATAATACCCCGGATCATGGATGCTGACTTGCCACAAAAACTCCCTGAAAAGTTCTAACAAGACCGCTATCTTGTTCGTTCTCCGAAATGATCGCGGAAGAAACTTGTAAAATTAGCTACTCGACAATCGCAATAATAATCCATTAATATATTACTTGCCATAAATAAAATAGAAATATATTCCCGTTATCTTCTTTGCTATAACCTGCGTAACTGCAACATATTAACTTTTGCATCGTACAACTGATCAAATTCGGTTATTTATTATTATTACAATATTATCATCTCAACCGATCTTCATGAAATTATAAAACACACGAAACACACATTGTTATGTCTATAAGGTATAATTTATCCTCAAAATAATGTGGTGTTCACGACGAATACATCAAATCAACATTGGCGAAAACGAACCCGCAAGCAAAGGCTAGTAGGAAATAGAGACTTTATAACCCATGTAAAACTTTGCTGTCCAAAGAAGAAATAAAGAAAGAGGTGTATATTTACCATTTTTTGTAATATTGTGTTTTATTCATATTCGGAATCAGGAAAAGGAATGCATGGAAGTAATCGTATAGTTTTTGAAGTGGAAACTTCTTTAGCAGCGTTGAGTGATTTTTGATAGGAGAAACCGACATGCTAGTGAAGCGACACAGACATACTCATGACGTTTTTTTTTCTTCAAACTATGCTATTGACCTAGCAAGGTCTTAACAACTTCACCGAACTACTAAGGCGAGCGCTTAAGGCACTAGGTCAATTTTATTTTGACAACTATCTCAAGGGTGCACTCACACCTCGGCTTGTATTGTTGCGTTGATTCATGCAATTCACGACGTAACTGAACTAAGTTAAGCTACATATTCATACTTATATCAGTTATTGAAACATATAGGTATGTGTACTAAGCATACACACCTTAATAACTCTTATTATGTGTATTTGTGTCCGATATTTTTTTCTAAACTATTTCAGTTCGATAAGGGGGAAAAATAAAACTTTTCCACTTTCATGTGTACTCGTGTGTGCGGGCATGTGTGTAGTGGTAATATGTGTAATATTGTTGCAGTGATGTATTTTGTGTCACTGTATCGCGCGAGCAGCGCACTTAAGGCACAGTATAAATATGAGACACAGTACGGAAACTACGAACAAACGCTCGAAAACGGCACACTCACACAAACACGCGCATCGACGAGAAGTTTTGAAAGGAATCCTCGGTACAGAGTCCACTACACACTACACGGACGAGGTCCACTTAGGGGTCGTGTCGATGCGCATGTTTGTGTGAGTGTGCCGGTGCGAGCGTTTATAAGGAGTTTCCAAACTGTCTGTTATGTGTACTGTGCTCAAGGGCTCTACGCCGAGAAAATGGACCTGGGCTTGAGCCGCTACCGAGGGACTCAGGACGTATTGCGCGTGCATCAGATCAGTGACCTGTATACAGTTACAACTTTATATAGTTATTGCTCCAAGGACCAATATATAGGAAAACCAGACTAATATTAATAATTTTAATACGAAAAGTATGGCATTAAATAAATAAAGAATTCAGACTGTAATTAATTCAAAAAACCACTCATAACTGCCTCGATTTTATTAACTATAAGTTATGTACTATTTTTTACTGATCTCAAATTACACTTCATCAAAAGACGAGTTTGACATATTTCGTTCGAAGCGCCGTGTACAGACTTTTCGGCTTTTCATCAATTTGTCATTTAGATAGTCTCCCCTTTTCCTTAAGGCGTGGTGGCAGCACTAGGTATCTACGATTAGAACATAACCGTGTGATTTGGCACGCGCCTCGCAAAAATGACAGGGGTGTGATTATGTTTCACGGTCAATGACACTCACGTTCGGAAAACTAAGCTGAAGTTATCTGATAACCCCTGCTTCGTCTTTTTTATTATGTTAACAATATATTGTGTGTACAGAAAACAAAATATTAAAAATAATTGAATATTACAAATTGACTTTTGTCTTTTGTAGCAGTGTATGTAGTAAAAGTCGTAAATTCCTAAAACTTTAATAACTTTATATTTATTGATGCTATCGTGATGTATATATATATATATATTTAATAAGGGTCAAGCTGTTAAGAAGTAAAACTAAAAAAAATAGTCTTTTAATAATTCTCTCATAACGGTATAACCTTTATAATGTTATTTACGCAGTAGATAATAAGAAAAATAATTAGAGCTTTTCTTATTGATTTTATATATTTACATTCTTGAGCAATTTACAAATACCATGAGATATATTGATTTAGCAATAACAAGGAATGGTACTTAAAAATTACTTTATTTAAATACAATTCACGTCATTTCAATGTTAAAAAGGCTAACGAAATATAGTGGATATAGATTATTCGATAGATTTATTTACAGTTTCATAGTTTTAGTGGAAACATTCAATATATGTAACAAATCTAAAATATTAAAAGACAAAATGAAAGTGTATGTTAGAGTATAAGTTAATGATATTGAAATAATTTTAAAAACATTTAAATTCTGATAAATCAAGCAATTTTAGTTGAAAGATATAAATAATCCTAAAAAACACTGACATGTTTTACCAAATATTATTTTTTCAATAAAGAAACACGGAATTTAACAAAATACAGGGAACTTAAACAATCGATCTGTATTAAAAGTGTTGTCAAATTTATCCTTAATTTTTATTGAAGCAGCACAAAATTTATTATACTGGGATATTATATCATACAATCGTGTACAAATAGGTCAACCACAAGGTGCCAATGATCATAATACTCACCTACTCCCTTATAAAACGAATTTGCGTCGCACTTATTAATTACATTGACCTCTACTGCCGTTAACATGTAATATTATATAGATACGAATACGTTGATAAGAACTGTTACGATACGGTAAATTATAAAAGCCTAATGAATTAATTTAAAGGTGAATATTAAGCTTTTTATTGTACGAACGGTGTTAGTATCGATTAAGCGGCGCGCGGCCGCGCGTTTCTACACGGAATGAGCGCCCCTACGGACACCCCGTGTGCGCGCGTTTTCCAACTTTTCCCGCCACGCGCCGACCCCTTCCGCAAGATTCTACGGAAATTTCTCCCTTTTTCATCATGCTGTTACATTATTTTTGTAATTATAATCATTATAAAGATAATATATCGTCTGTATTATTATAATAAAGTAACATAATTTGATTTGTTTGTATTGAATAAACTAAAAATTACTCAACCAATTTTAAGCATTCTCGCACCAATTTATTATCAGAGAGTAATGTCACGGCAGGTTGTAATTTATGCAAAAACTAGTATTATATGTGCTCTATCATTATCTCATATAAAACAAATTCTTCTGCCACGTATTATTTGAAAAAAATGCCTCCATTTTTAGAAAATCATGTATGTGCACATTTATATTATTATAATAATATTATATAATAATAATAATAATATTATAAATAATAATATAAAAAAGTATATTATATAAGGTTTCTAATCTACTTCCGAAGTCTGTAATAGAACCATCTATGGCCTAGTATATATTGGTATCTATAGTTCCCTTCGAACAAGAAAACAGCAGAAGAAGCACCGCTGCTTGTCCTTTCACTCACAGATAACTCTTGCAGAGGTTCACTTACTTAGCAAAATATTAAACGGGGAAAGCGCCAAGCGGAAAAAAAAATACTTAAATGATTCTTGATCGCTAAGCACATCAACGAATAGACAAAAAAAAAGCATATCGTTTTATGATAATATTTGCGTATCGAGTACCAAGACGCGCAGTCCCAAGCTGTTGTGGAAAATTTGGTAATACATATACAAGTTTCTGTATGTGAGGAATATAAAATAAGATTTAAAAGAAAGCATCTCGAAAATAGCATCAATATAAAAACAATATCTTATCAAAATTAGTCCAGCAGTTTAGACCCAGAAGAATTACACCAGACTTTTATGTTTCTACAACGGATCCGGCAGACGTTGTCTTTCTTGTAAAAGAATAAATCGCAAGGGCAACCTACCGGGTCCAATTATGATTTTAAACTATACAGGAGCTCACGCAAATACTCATAGAAGATCTCATCAAAATCAGTCCAGCCGTTTAGGAGGAGTTTAGTCACATACTACCAGACAGAAGAATTATATACAGAGATAGAGAAAAGTGAACTTATCCCAATAAGTCCAAACATGTTAGAGAGCTTACGTTGATTATTTCTACATTAGTATATATTTTTATTAACATTCTTATGCAGCTTCTTTATACTCGTACCTTGATAAGCGTTCAATATCAAAGAGCCAAAAAGTAAGTGTAAATCGTTCAGACGCTTATGACGATATATTAGTGTATTATACCAGAACGAAGCTGGGATGGATGGCTAGTATATTGATATAACGGTCTTAGCAAATATATACTGTCTTTATAAAGTAAATACACAACACCTTGTAGTAATATTTTCATACCATAAAGCAATTTTTTTATATATTTGACCTGTTGTCAGAGATGACGATATCAGAGTCGCACCAACTTTTATCTAATATTTTAGCATATTGACAGAAATTACATTCATACCTTATAGAAAAATTATATATTCTTACCATAAAAACATAATTATTATAGAATATAAACATATTTTTAGTATCAAACGTCGAGTACTCTCGAAAACCTAATTCATTTATTATACGATAAAGCCGTGTATTAGATGTAAATGTATTAGTCATTATTTACTTTATATTAAAAACAAACAAAATAGAGTAATTAATTCTTAAAAACTAAAAATAGAATAAGATTTGAGAGCGTATGATTAATCTTATGGGAGAAACAACGTAAACAAGTAAAGGGGCTGAAATCGTTAGGGTTGGGGCGGATAACCGCGAGACCCCTCGAATCATTCTTACGGTGACGAGGGAAGAAGTGTTTTCATGACAACATGATTTAATTGCCTCTTTTGATATTCTGTAGGATTTTAGCATTCGACAGCAATCACACCTGAAGAACTCCGTGAAATTGAACCCCATTTTTCGCATAAGAATTTTAAAATTCGTAGAGGATATGCTCATCGATTACCCATCTTTGCCTATCATTTATTTTTTGCCTTCCTCAATAAAATAGTTATGAAAGATTTAATTTGGGTGGGCTAGCGCCCGAAAACAATATTAAAAATAGAATATCTTGAAGCGGACTCTTGAATCTAGTAATTTGCCCACGTTTGCTCATCTTTTTCTTTCTGATAAGTCAACTCCTAAGGGGTGGAAGTGGTGGTGGAAAACTATAAAGAAACAAAAATATTAATATTTTTAATTAGAAGTTCAAGAAAGTAAAAGATGGGCAGATTTGGTCAAGCAACATACTTTAAGAATCCACCTTGAGATTTTCGATTTCTCAATTTTTTTTCGAACTCTGGCACACGCATCTTAAATCTATCATATCTTCTTTTACAAGGGTGGGCAAAAAAAATTAAATGATGGGCAAAACTGGGCAATCGATGGGCATACCCTCTGCGAATTTTGGAATTCTTCCACGAAAAATGGGAGCCAACTTCACGGAGCTCACCTGAAGTGGTCTAGGATGCTAACACAGTAACCCTAGAGCAGGACTATCTTTCAAGTATAACCGTCGAGTTTTTGGCGGCATTTTAGTCTGTCATGTAGTGGATTTTATATTCTATTCATAATTTGAGACGTGTTCAATGTAAAATGTGAGACAAAAATCAAACACTGACTTTGCAACGGAAACTTTTAATATTCATTTCTTTTGTCGAGAAAAATATATATATGACATCGAAAGTCATTTGGTTTTTTAAAAAGGCCAGTTACATTTTTTATGGCCAGCACGCTACGATAATCTTGTGTTATTTGACTATATTTTGTAAACTGGGTGGTGTTTTACGTAATATAGTTAGTTTATTGTTCATAAATGAAGTGAATGAAAAATAATACACAGAGCATGAAATTCTGGGATGCCATAAAATCTCCCTAGAAGGTTCTAATAAGGAATCCACCATGTTGTTATAATATTGACTCACACGACGCTTAATATAGAAGTGATTGCACGACGTCTGTAATATTATTGATTACGCGACAATGACTGTAATAATCTGAAAGATTGATTGCCAAAAAAAAAAGTATAACCGTCAAAATAGACCTTCTTGGTGCCAGTTCAACTTTAGAATGACAAAACCAAGCGATGACCCTATTACCCCACGCTATGGTTTCAACAAAATATTTATCTTCACAGAAATCTCCGGTTTATTCCGAGGATTCAGACCTACGTCAATAGATACAGTTTCCAAACATGCTATAACTAACCTATCACGTATGACCGAACAATATACTCTATACACTAAAATGTATCCTGCATTTCAGACCAAACTTTACCTCCGAATTTGATCGTTGTAGCCGAGATCTGCTATGTATATGTAGATGTACATGTATATTCCTCGGAGACAGTTCAACAAGAAGTGTTAACACACGGTATATTAAAATATGAAAGATGCGATGGTATATACACTCATCAAAAAAGTCTAAGCAACATGTACTAATTTAAATTTTAGTATGGTTCTTCACATTATAACGTTGTATTTTATTTTTAAAATAATATCTTTAGGGTTCTATGATGTAAAAATAACAGCTGTTGTCTTTATAAGTTCTTTTAATAACAAAAATGAACAATATTAGAATATACTGTAGAAACTAAGATACATAAGAAACTAAACTTTTTTTTTACAAACTGAAATCTCTAAAAAAAAAATATTTATTGTGAAAGAATAGAACAATTTAATACAAAGTATGGTCTCCTCTGCTATTCAGAACTTGTTGGCAACGATTACTCATTGAATTAATGAGACTGTCTATGTCATCTTGCGGTATTCGCTCCCAATGGAATTGTAGCAAATCCTTCAGCTGTTGGGTTGTTGTCGCTCCGTCCAAGTCCTTCAAAACACGTCTCTGGAGCATGTCCCATGCGTGCTCGATGGGGTTGAGATCTGTCGATTGTGCAGGCCAGGGCAATACTCGGATGTTTTCCGTTGCAAAGTATTCACTGGTTCGCCGAGCTGTATGTGAACGCGCATTGTCATGCATTAACCTAAAATCGGAACCGAAGGTTTGTGCAAATGGGTAGACATAAGGTCTGAGAATATCCTCAATGTAATTTTCAGCATTTATATTTCCATTTAGAAAAACGAGCTCATTTCGCCTGTTTTTCATAGTACCCGCCCATAACATAACTGTTGAGCCGCTGTATGGATGAACTTCCTGAACGCACCTGAGCCTTTCAGTATTTCCGGGGCGACGATACACTCGCACCCTTCTTGTATCAGGCTTAAACCCGAATCGCGACTCATCGGAAAACATAATTTTATCCCATTGTTCCTGGGTCCATGTTATGCGTTTTCTACACCATTCATATCGACGAGCGCGATTCCCGGTGGGCACCTAATTGGGCGTCGAGCTCGTAGGCCGTACTCATGCAGTCGATTTCGCACAGTTTGAGGACTGACATCAACACCACTTGAAATTTGTAGCCTCAAACTTATCTCTCGAGCGGTTAACATCGGCTGGCGTCTTGCAGTCGGTTGTATGTACCGGTCTTGCCGAGTGGTTGTACTCCTTTTACGGCCTGCATGCTGTTCAGCGGGTTCTCCTGTATTATTGTAGCGCTGCCAAAGACGACAAATAACACTTCTATGAATGCCAAAATGTCGAGATACCTGAGATTGATTACTTCCCGCTTGCAACATCCCTACCTTTGCATTTCATCTGCCATCAAATGACGTCGCTTCATGAATATCTAACAATTCAATTTTGTCGCTAACTTTATTTAAATGGTTGGTAAAATTATAAAATCAAGAGTAAACGTAGCAATTAAAACGCACTTAAATTCAAACAAATTCGCAGTCATTTGAATTTTATGAAAAAACAAAACATAATCAAATTTTTTTTTACAACCAGCCAGTATGTCATCAATAACAAAAAAGTTTACTTACCTACACACTTTGTTTGAGTAAATACTTAGAAATTAATTAATATAAATGGTAAAATTTGTAATATCACGCATGTTGCTTAGACTTTTTTGATGTGTGTATTATGATAATTATGGTGGGTAGTTATGGAGTAGTATCTCTTATGGGTATTCACTCAAAAAAGTATTTACCGAAATATATACAATTATTATTTCATAAATTAATATTTTTTAATAATGATTTTAATTTAATAATAATAATTGTTTAATGTTCCAACTCTGTGTGTCCAAATCTTGTGAATTTTGTTGACTTAAAAAAAATTACGGATTTTAGCGACTATCTGAATATTGAAAATACATAAACATTTTGGTACTAATGTAAATGTAATTACTGGTAATTTCTTTTTGGTATTATTCTTTTTGGAATTCTCCTGACAGAATAACATTGGGGCTTAATCGATTGGTTGCCTTTGACTCTATTCAATGATACATCAGATATCGTTTTACCTTTCACTTTCATTCCACTACCATCGCCGTGAGAAATAAAAAGCAGTTACTATGTTTCGTTTTCGCAAAACAAACCTGTTTTTCTTAGTTTCTTTATTAAATTGTAGACAGTTATATCAAAACCTATTTGTGGGAATGGAAATCTCTTTAAAAAAAGAAGACGTAGGCTCTAAAGTAAAAAAAAAATAAAGACTGGAAACATAAAACCATAAAAAGAGTTATAATGTTGCTAAAACTAGTAATAACTGATCCAACTAAAGCTTTTTGCTCGTTTTATCACAGTGAAATACTCGCAATATTGTATTTTCACCATATTTTTACCATGAAACATCTAGCGACTTTCAGTGGCTTTTTTCATCACGTATTTTTCAAAATGTAGCTTTTTTATTGAC
This sequence comes from Antheraea mylitta, assembly GCA_014332785.1. Lineage (NCBI taxonomy): Eukaryota > Metazoa > Arthropoda > Insecta > Lepidoptera > Saturniidae > Antheraea > Antheraea mylitta. Next base: position 5,679,256 of record JACEII010000023.1, read on the forward strand.
ATCTGGAGATTTTTTTTATTTCTAAACCGGCAACACTGCCAGCAACATTACACAATATCATGGACTTGCCAGAGTGGCCCTAGTATCGCTAGTGGGTATTACTTCATATTAATTAAAATTAATGTTTTACAATTTTAAAATAGCGAACAAATATTTGAACAACTATAGATTAAGATAACTACAGTATTCACTAAGTATTAAAAAAACGCATGTTACACATATGCGCTGATACTTCCATACGTTCTTCTTAGAAAAAAAACCCTTGTGCGTCACATTATAACCGTATATATCCTTATAAAAAATACCATTTACAACGTCGAAATAAAAAAAAACTATATTATTTCAATTCAATTACAAATATTGTTATGACGAACACCCGTTTTTATATTTGTATATATAATTTTTTATAACAATAATTACATTTGTATGTACACACATGTGGCACTCAGGGACTGCCCCGGTAAAGCTATTGCATAGCATTTTTTATTAACTTATGCAATTATAACTATTTATTTATTTTATTTATGCAGTATTTTTTTCCTTTGTTTTTTTTTTTTTCTTTGATATTAATTCAAGTTACACTTTTTGAGCGTGGTGACCGATAAAAAACATTGTTTTTTCTTTTATTAAATAAATGAGAAGTTAATATTGTTCAAAATATTTTATTATCTTACAATACATGTAGGTTATTCAGGAAAATACTTTGTACACAAATTATACGAGTACAGATATTCACTGTTGTACATAGATGATGAATACCTATACACCAGTATACTTTCTCACAAACAGCTGATTACGTATTCGTCCTATTTCGGAGCAGCTCGTCTCGATCCGCACCCGATTAGGCCTCCCACGGCAGCGGCTCAAGCCTAGGTTCGATCCCTCGAGTGCGTTGCTTGCGCGATACGGTGACACAAAAATATACATCACTGCTAGAACACTACATGATCACCCCCACACACGTGCACGCCTACACGCTTACACATGAAAGTGGAAGGGTTTACTTTTTTCCCTTATCGAACTAAAAAACTCTCAATTTTCCGATAATAAATATATGGAGGAGTTGTTGAGGCGTGTATGCTTGGTAATCATATACGTTTCAGCAAATCATACATATATGAATAGTTAGCTAGGTTAGCTAAGATAGGTCGCGATTTTGCATGCAACAGGCAACAACCAAGCCGAGGTGTGCCTTGCACCCTTGAGCTTGTTGCCAAAATAAAATCGGCTGAGTGGCTTAAGCGCTCGCCTTAGTAGTCCGGTGAAGCTGTTAAGACCTTGCTGGGTCAATAGCGTACTCATTTCGAAAAAAAAAAAGTCTCGATCCGTGCGAGCTTTGTACAGTCGTACCATATATACGTTAAGCGAACGCTCGGCCGAGCTACATGGAAGGCAGAGTGGGGGGTGTTAGGTTTTTTCGTTACGGAATTTTTGGATTCGGTCTCCACGCTCATGGCCCGCGATAGAATCTATGCAATAGCTTAAAAAGTCTAAGCAACATGCGTGATATTACAAATTTTACCATTTATATTAATTAATTTCTAAGTATTTACTGAAACAAAGTGCGTAGGTAAGAAAACTTTTTGGTTATTGATGACATACTGGCTGGTTGTGAAAAAAAAATTTGATTATGTTTTGTTTTTTCATAAAATTCAAATGACTGCGAATTTGTTTGAATTTAAGTGCGTTTTAATTGCTATGTTTAGTCTTGATTTTATAATTTTACCAACCATTTAAATAAAGTTAGCGACAAAATTGAATTGTTAGATATTATTTACGTCATGAAGCGACGTCATTTGATGGCAGATGAAATGCAAAGAGCTGTAGGGATGTTGCAAGCGGGAAGTAATCAATCTCAGGTATCTCGACATTTTGGCATTCATAGAAGTGTTATTTGTCGTCTTTGGCAGCGCTACAATAATACAGGAGAACCCGCTGAACAGCATCCAGGCCGTAAAAGGAGTAAAACCACTCTGCAAGACCGGTACATACAACTAACTGCAAGACGCCAGCCGATGTTAACCGCTCGAGAGATAAGTTTGAGGCTACAGATTTCAAGTGGTGTTGATTTAAGTCCTCAAACTGTGCGAAATCGACTGCATGGGTACGGCCTACGAGCTCGACACCCAATCAGGTGCCCACCGATACGTCACGGGAATCGCGCTCGTCGATATGAATGGTATAGAGAACGCATAATATGGACCCAGGAACAATGGGATAAAATTATGTTTTCCAATGAGTCGCGATTCGGGTTTAAGCCTGATACAAGAAGGGTGCGAGTGTATCGTCGCTCCGGTAATACTGAAAGGCTCAGGTGCGTTCAGGAAGTTCATCCATACAGCTGCTCAACAGTTATGTTATGGGCGGGTATTATGAAGAACAGGCGAACTGAGCTCGTTTTTGTAAATGGAAACATGAATGCTGAAAATTACATTGAGGATATTCTCAGACCTTATGTCTACCCATTTGTACAAACCTTTGACTCCGATTTTAGGTTAATGCATGACAATGCGCGGTCACATACAGCTCGGCGAACCAGTGAATACTTTGCAACGGAGAACATCCGGGTATTAATGGGGATGTCTAAACAAGTTAAGTTTTGCTCCCCAAAAAACGACAGCAATAGTAATAACCAAAAAATTAAAATGGGACAAACCAATAATAAAAATGGAAAACATTGAAATAAAAATACAAAAAGAGTTCAAAATATTAGGAGTCACTATAGATGAAAAACTAAATTTTAACACACATATCCAAAATGTTAGTAAAAAGGCAATAAACATATTTAAACAAATTGCAAGAACTGCAAAAATCTCATGGGGTCTTAACCCGGAGATTACGAGCACTATCTACACCGCTGTAATAGAACCTATAATATTATACGCGGCGAGCGTTTGGCACAAAGAAGCGGACAAAATTAAGTCTAAGAAGATTTTCGCGGCTGTGCAGAGAGGATTCTGCCAGAACATCGCGAGAACATAGAGGACAACCTCTCTAAACGCAACCATGGTACTCGCATGCCAACTCCCGCTAGATCTTAGGATTAAGGAAGCCGCTAAATTGTACGAGACAAAGAGAGGCAGGCCCCTTATAGAGGAATTATGCGACAGAAAAATAGAGGAAAAAGTCTGCTATCGGAATGCACAACATCCAGCTAAAACCACAGTAATCAAGTATGAAACAATTGAAGATGTGAATGCGGAAAGTAAACTGATACATCCAAACGGAATATATGTGTACACAGACGGCAGCAAAATCGAGGGCAAAGTCGGCTCAGCGTTGACGGTATGGAAGAACAACCTGGAAATAAACAAGAAAAAATTCAAGTTAGAAGCATACAGCACGGTTTATCAGGCTGAGCTGTATACAATATATAAAGCAGTTGACCTCGTGGAAAAATATCACAAAATTAAAATTATTAGTGACTCGAAAGCCGCCTTGGAAACATTGTCGAAAGACGAAGTATACCATTCGCTTGCTCACATTATACAGACGAAAATCGCCGAACTGCGCAATAACGGAATGTGTATTGAGCTGTTTTGGGCCAAAGCACATGCTGGAATCTTGGGAAACGAAAGAGCCGACCAACTGGCTAAGGAAGCTGCACTGCGCATGAAGACCAGGCCGAATTACGACAGTTGCCCTATCTCCTTTGTAAAAAGGGAGATAAGGCAAGACACTGTAAAAACCTGGAACGCAAGATATGCAGAAGAGGGGAAAGGAGCAATAACAAGGCTCTTCTTTCCTGACGTAACAACGGCAAGGAAGATCTTAAGGAAAGGTTCGCTCCACCCGGATGTCGTGCAGATGACAACCGGACATGGAGCGTTCGCCAGTTACCTCTACAGATTTAAAAGAAAGGAAAGCCCGGTCTGCATGTGCGATGGGTCAACTGAGCAGACAGCACTAAATGTACTGATAAGCTGCCCGGTTTTCTGTATAATTAGATACGACCAAGAACAAGAGCTAGACATCAGGATGGATGAGAAAAATTTAAAAGAAATTTTGACAAAGGAAACAAATATCGAAAAGTTCCAAAGCTATTGTAAGAAAATCATTAAAAGATGCAAGAAATATAATAGTTGAATATAAATGAGAAAAATTAAATCCAACTATAATGCATAAAAGAAGGATTAGGACAGCATAAAAGTAGGATGGAAAAGGTCTCTGCCTACCCGTGGTAGAGGAATCCCCGTTGACCAGGACAACAAGATCCTGGCCACAAAAAAAAAAAAAAAAAAACATCCGGGTATTGCCCTGGCCTGCACAATCGCCAGATCTTAACCCCATCGAGCACGCATGGGACATGCTCCAGAAACGTGTTTTGAAGGACTTGAACGGAGCGACAACAACCCAACAGCTGAAGGATTTGCTACAATTCCATTGGGAGCGAATACCGCAAGATGACATAAACAGTCTCATTAATCCAATGAATAATCGTTGCCGACAAGTTCTGAATAGCACAGGAGACCATACTTTGCTTTAAATTGTTCTATTCTTTCACAATAAATAAATTTTCTTTAGAGATTTCATTTTGTAAAAAAAAAGTTTAGTTTCTTATGTATTATAGTTTCTACAGTATATTCTAATATTGTTTATTTCTGTTATTAAAAGAACTTATAAATACAACAGCTGTTATTTTTACATCATAGAACCCTAAAGATATTATTTTAAAAATAAAATACAACGTTATAATGTAAAGAACTATCCTAAAATTTGAATTAGTACATGTTGCTTAGACTTTTTTGATGAGTGTATAACATCGAAAATTAAGTATGTGATATGCTTTGGTTACTGAAACATCATCCAATCACTATAATGCGGATTCGAAATACGTTAGTAGCTAGTGCATATTATGATCTCTTCAATAAATAATATAAATTTGTTATTGGAGCTAAATAAAAATAAAAACTAAATATGTGGGAAATCAATATTTTGTTTACGTAAAATTTGGGAAATTCGAATAACACATTGGCAACACTACATTCAAATAATCAACCGTCTTGCTCGTAGTTTTAGGTTTTATTTGTAATTATCTACCGGACTGTTCAAAATTATGGCATTAAATACTGAAGTAAAGGAGCTGGAAAACAAAATAATAAATCATGAAGCATACGGTACATCGTAAGTAACAAAACTATAAAGAATTTGTTACGTTTTACAGTAAACACTTTGAAGTGAACTAAACTCTATCATAGTTCATACTCAGTCCTAGTTGCAGGAGTGCTTGAATTTGAATTGTTTAAACTGATTAAATTTTTTTTTTTATTGAAGCACGGCAAAGCGACTGCACTATGCCTGATGGTAAGCACAGTACCATCCAAAAATAATAGCGACCACCGATTGACACACTGTCCATCGCCGGTCGCCACTATCATGCCAGCCTGTAAAAAGCTGGATATGCACAGGCTGATCCCGAAACGCGACGCGCAGTAGCGAGTCACTATGACGGGCTTTTTCGCCATATGCATGGTGGTTGCGACCCAGTCGGGCTGTAAAACCCTACCACCCCGCTTTCGCCATTGCCTCGTTCGTTATTCAGCAGGGTGCACCACGTGCAGGTGAGGTTGGCTTAGGTGTCTCAAGTCTTAAGATGTTATTTGACACCCCTTACACCCCAAATAATAATTGTGTTACGCTTTTAGATACAAATGGTCAGCCAGAGATTTTGAATTAGGTTCTGCGCTCGGTAAAGGAAAGTTTGGACATGTAAATATCGCCAAAGAGAAGAAAACTGGTTATATAGTTGCTATCAAAACATTGTTCAAATCTCAGATCAGGAAATCGAATTGTGAAAGACAGGTTTTGAGAGAAGTTGAAATACAGTCTCACCTAAAGTAAGTATACCTTAACAAAATACCTGGACAAGAGTTGCTTTTATTTATATTTATATATTAAAATACTTAAAAAAATAATCATTTACGGTAGATAAATTAACTGACAAGTTTATATAATTTGTACTATGATGATCATTCACAATAATGATATTTGCACATATATTGTTAGTTATAATTTTTTAAGCCGCGTTATATTCACCTATATAATTGAGAGTTTTAGTTAGCAGAATACGAATTTGTGGTGTTTTAGAATTGGTACTAACTGTATAGTAACTTTTTTTATATATCATAGTAGGCAAACAAACAGATGGTCACTTGATGTTAAGGGTTCACCACCGTTCATAGACACCAGCACCACCAGACGAGCCACAAGTGTGTCGGTGGGGAAAGCACAGAAGGCACTCTCATGACCAAACTAAATGCAAGCACTGTTACTTCACATTGGTTTTCTGTGTGGGGGTGGTACTACATAGGACGAGACTACCCATTCATGTTGAAACCAGTTATAGCTTCAGAGTGGCTCTACCATCTAGAATTATCAACTACTAAACTTTAAATATAACACCAGCTATAAGTAACATTGGTGTATAACATTCTGGGATCAGCCCAATCAGTTACCAATTGGGTAGTGTACCTACAGGTAATGGGAGGCAGACTCACACAGTGGCTCTGTTTTTTTGTATTTCTTGTTTCTGAAACATTCATAATATACCCACCAACTAAAGTACTTAGAATCTTGCACAACATAATACATGTGATGGATTGACATATCTCTCATTGGCCTCGCTATCCTTAAATCGATTATGTACTATCATAAGTCATGGTGCTGTCATTTTGTCATCCTATTTTAATGCTATGCTGCTAAGTCTAATATTGAAAACTTGTGTGTGAATTTCTTATATTTATTTATATCATTAAATTAAGCCAACCAAAATTTTACAATATTCTAACTTTTTAATAGCTTTCAAAACACACCTTATGAATCTCAAAGTATAAGTATGCATAATGAAACAGAACCTTACATTTTTTGTACACCTTATTGCCTTAAATTATTTATGTATTAAAAATATTTTGCTACAATTTACAAGGAAAATTTAAAGAATATAAACTAAACAGGGGCTTCTAGTTAATACTGAAATCTTAAAGAAGTCTGAAATTACAAAGGGGTCAGTCATATACAATTTAAATGTTCCAGGCAGCTATAGCAAAATTAGAAATAACATACTATAACAATATTATAAAGAATTAAAATAATGATTTCCAGGCACCCAAATATACTCTGCTTGTGGACTTGGTTTCATGATGAAAGACGGATATATCTTGTTGTAGAGTTTGCGGCTCAAGGAGAACTATACAAACACCTCACTAAGTCTCCTAATGGACGTTTTGAAGAACAGTTAGCTGCTAGATACATTTATCAGGTAACATATTTTTAGGAAATAATTTTTTCTATTCATGGAGCTCTACTTGATTATACTCTTTGGGTGGCTGTGAAAATTGTTCTCAAGGAATTTGTCTTTATTTTTTGTAATATTACCTATATGCAGGCCTATTTTGTTACTTTTTGAGGGCATGCTAATTTTCAAAAATTGTATGTCCATAATTTTTTGGGTCTCAGTGCAGAAGTTATACTAGTTATTTGGGATACTTGTAGCATATAATTGTAAGATTGTAACTGTTATATAATTTTCAGATAAAAAATTGAGAATTGTAGGTAGACTCCTATACATTCAAAACAGCTTTATACAATTTACTCTTCAACTATAAGACCAAACTAAAAATGTCATTTATATAGTGCTTTTCATTATATAAATCAAATAGAGTTTAATTTTTTGTAAAATTACTTTTATATATTAATGACCTCTACTGCAGAGACAAACTTTTCATTCTTCAATTTATTTTTATTTTTACGGATTTTTTAAAAATATTTTCGCAATTCCCTTTAAGGGTAATAAAATAGCCCTGCTTATATGAACATATATTGTTTAATGGGAATTGTTTGTTGTCCTTAATAAACAAGAAAAAATACTTCAATACTTATCAAAATAATATGTGAGTATTCATGGAGTTACAAGTGAAAGATATGTTTTAAAACTATATTAATATGTTACTTATACATGTAAATTTTGTGTCATTTTGGGAGAAAAATAACCTAGTTTCAGATGTTCTACATATATTCACATCAAATATTTGGTGTAGAATTGTTGGGCAATGTTCAGATATGATCTCAATGTATGGATTCATGCATATGTTTACATGACATATAAATTACATTAAAAGGTCTATTATTAGTATTAGAAAAGGGATTTAATGCACAAACACTAGGCATTTCATTTTCCATATAGAGTATGTATGTTCTTTCGTTTCAAATGTTTCACAAGGCTCTGTTGGATTAGTTCAGCGCTTAAGCATTAGATTGGATTTTGAGTCGTTTTGGTTACTCTAATGCAACCATTTCAATTTCTTCCTGGACGGTGGTTCTAAAAATGATTTAATGTTCTCCTTATTGGTATTTAACTATGATGCCACCCTGTTGCTCTGAACATACTGTTGCACTCCATATGATCGAAGAACTTTCATATTTATAACAATTTAGGTTACATAGTACCAGTTCGCACACATGTTATACCATTCCATTGGTGCTGAAAAGTAAAAAAAAAAATATTAGAGCTGATAACAAAATTACAATAAACACAATTTGTTATCTGTAAACGCGATTTACAGACGATAATTTTACATGATAACGTCATAGGAAAAGTTGATGAAAAATAGCATCCTTTATTAATTGAATTGAATTATTGTCACAAAAGTGATCAAAAATTGGCAAAACAGTTCACTTGTAGATAGGTTGTTTGCTGCAGCTGTCTCTCTTCTACTCGTACACATCGGCTGATGGAGTGACTGAGAGATAGATTTTACACAAGCGGAACACTTACGCTGATCACACCTCTCTATCGCTTGCACGCTCGGCTCTCGCGAAACGTAACAACTGAGTAATGCTTTGCAGTGCCTGCAGTCGGCTTTCATCGATTTATAAGCCATTAGCACGTCAATAATAAAAACTTACAATCAATTGAGGTGGAACTCTTTGTTCTCATGACTCAAAAGATCATTATCACAATAAGGAATTTGTGGATTACCAAATCATAGTAAATATCATACTTTATGCTCTCTTCATTAATAGTTGTAAAAATAATGTCGTAGGTTGCCGATGCAGTAGAATATTGTCATCGACACCATGTAATACACAGAGACATTAAACCAGAAAATATACTGGTCGGATACAATGGTGACCTTAAACTGGCCGACTTTGGTTGGTCTGTACACGCACCATCTGAAAGGTACTATTAATTGCAATTATACTAGTTTTTGGCCTGCGGTTACGCTCACGGTGGTGTTTCCGACAGATACAGTAACAAATTGATGCAAGTAAAAGCTAATATTTAATTCAACGGTCAAGTATTTTTTTGTATCATAGAAGGCATACGAACAGCTGGGTCACCTAATGTTAAATGGTCATCACCGCCCATAAACACTTGCAACACCAGAGGAGACGCAAGTGCGTTGCCAGCCTGTGTTGGGGGAGGGGGAGGAACGGAAAAGGAAAAGGGGAAGGTAAGGGGAGGTTTTGCGTTCTCACTGACCGAACGAAACGCATCAATGCAAGCACTGTTACTTCACGTCGGTTTTCTGTGAGAGGGTAGTAGTACCCCGGGCGAGCCGACCCATTCATGCTGAACCCAGTAATATCTTCAGCGTGTGCTCTACCACCTACAGTGTTGTGGCATCAAAAGTAATTACTACAATTGATTTGTTATTTTACAAAATCAGCTAAATCCAATATTTACGGTTTTTCACGCAGACAATAAAAAAAAAAACGTGAAATCAAAAAAAAAAGTGCGGACCAAGAGACTGCAGAACAGAATAATAAGAAGAAAAAATAATCCAATATATGCCTTTCCTAACATTTTACTTTACTTTACTTTTCAAGATCTTCAAATATTCGTAAAATGTGAAGATAATAAAAAAACAACTAAAAACCTTGTGGATGGCAAAATTTGAACTTCTTTCTCGGTGTACAAAAACTGAAAATCTTAAAAAGTAAACATGTTATGAAAGATTAAAATTTAATTTAACTAATTTTGAAATATAAGGACACGATTAGTTTTCCATTTAATTATTTTTTATAGACGCAAGACATTATGCGGCACCCTTGATTACCTACCCCCTGAGATGATAAAGCGTGAAGTGTACAATGTGTCAGTGGACCATTGGTGTATTGGTGTTTTACTATACGAGTTCCTTGTGGGGAAACCGCCTTTCGAAAGCGAGGACCAAGCTAAAACCCACGCAAGAATACTGGCTTTGGATATGGTGTTCCCGAGTTGTGTACCTGTGGGGGCGAAGGATTTAATATCCAAGGTAACTTAAAAATATCTATACACTTTTAGTTTTGTAATTTGTAAGTCTTTCATAGGACAGTAGTTTTGTTTAAAATCACAGTATAGTCTCACTAATCCAGCACTAAGGGTGCCGGAATATTCGGATTACTGGTTTTTTTTTCGAACTGACTACGCTATTGTCCTAGCCTGGTCTTCACAGCTTCACCGGACTACTAAAGCGTGCGCTTAAGGCACTCAGCCGATTATATTTGACAACTAGCTCAAGGGTACACAGCACAACTTGGCTTGGGCTATTGCCTGATACGTGCAATTCGCAACCTATCTGAGCTGACCTAAGCTAACTATTCATACACTAGCTTTTACCCGGGTCTTCGCACGCGTTTTTTAAATATATTAAATAAATTTAAAATTGTGATCACACATCTAGTGTAAATTACAATAATACTCTTTCAAAAATATTTGTAAGTATCACACGCACATCATCTACTGTAACATGTAACGTATACATTATATATGCGAATACTAATAGTGTATCGAATGGGATGGGATTTATCATTAGCCACATAACTGGAACTTTAAACCGCTATATATCACCCTCAGTGCTCACTTACACTATATAAAACAGTAATGAAAACATTAAGCTAAACATTATCAAACAATATGTGTTAAATCTTTTATTATATAGATATAATATGTCCATAGTGTCGATGTAGTTAAGTTATTATAATACCTTGCTATAATTTAAATCACATGTAGACATATGACTTTCAATTATATTTATTCTTGGGGTCCAGTACAGCGCACGTCACACATGCTTACAGTGAACAACATATTTTTGATTAATTTCACACAGACGAATGCACGGATAACAGTTCATCACTACATAGTGTAAAACAAAGTCTTGTTCCACGTCTGTCTACATGCCTGATCGCGATAAAATCAAAAACTACAGAACGCCTCTTCATGTCGTCTTCACTAATATATAAAATGATTCTTGGGCAAGGTTTAGGTATAGTTTGTCTTATTATTAGAGCGGGTATCGTCTGCTGAACTCGCTAGCTTAAAATAAAACAGCTAATTAATTAGTTATTTGCCCGTAAAATTTCCGTTCAAATATTTCTTGTAGTCCGGTGAAGCTGTTAAGACCTTGCTAGATCAATAGCGTTGTCATTTTCTAAGAACAAAAAAACTGTTCAAATAGGTCCAGCCGTTTCGAAGATTACCCGAAACAAATAAAAAAACAGACATATCGACAGAATTAAAAAAAAGATGTTGACATTTGTAGCATCACAAATATATTTATTCATCAAAAAGTATTTATTTTAATATAAAACACACTTCCTTTACTTTAATAATACGTAATATGTCACAAATCAAAAATTGGGAACAAAACTAACGTAGAATAAAGTTTTTGGCGGGATTTCAATCTGTCATGTAGTGGATGTTATATTTTATTCATAATTTTGTGTTACTTGTCTCTATATTGTGTTTAATTGGTGACGTTTTATGTAATATGGTTCGTTTATTGTGCATAAGTGAAATGAATGAAAAATAATACCACGGAGCATGAATTCTGTGGTCTTGAAAATTAAGAAGATAAGAATTTATGAAATATTATATAAAGGATTGGCGCTTATACATTTTCATTAACTTGGACATAGAAGCAAACTACCTATACTGACAACTTCAGAATTGGCAGTGTAGGTTAATTCCTTCGACTGTCTTATTGGACGAATATTATTAATACTAAAGTTTTTAAATAACAACACAAAATTAACTTTAGAAATGTTTGCGATATAAACGTAACACGTATAATTAAAAATTGTAGACAAAACTAACGTAGAATAAACTTTTTGAATAGGAACACAAAATAAACCATGAAAATATTTGCGATAAAATATTATCGTATTACCATGGCAACGCATATAGTACTGACATTAACACGCAGCGGAAGCTTCCAAAATAGCCCGATTTTAAGACATTCTTCATCACTGCTCAGCTCCTATTGGTTTTAACTTGATGATATGTAGCCTATAGCCATCTTCGATAAATGAGCTATCTAACACTAAAAGAAACTTTCAAATCGGACTGGTAGTTCTTGAGATTAGCGCGTTCAACCAAACAAACAAACAAACTCTTCAGCTTTATAATATTAGTATAGATATATGAGTTGTTGAAACATATATGTGTACCAAGCATACATACCTCAACAATTCTTATATATATCTCGTATCGAATAATTTTCTAATATATTTTTATACGACGATGGATATTGAAACTATTAAAAATGCTTTCTCTTGATTAAGGTGAAGTTTCCTCAAGTTGTCTCCCAAGATTAATAAGTTTGGTTTTCTTGTTACAGCTTTTAAGACACTCGACTAAAGATAGATTATCACTGGATGGTGTGAAGAAACATTACTGGGTTCAAATGTTTCAGAATAAAAATTGACGACTTTCTATTAGTATATTATATAGTAGTTAGTAAATATTATGTTTAATATATTTGTATTATTTTATACTTACATGAAAGTTTATTAAATGGATAGTGAATTAGGTAATTCTGTATGTGTGTATGATTAGTGACTTGGAATAAACTCATGATTAAAAAAATGTACACAGCCCATAATATTTAATGTTTTAATCAATTGCATTTTAAAGTTATTCTTCGTTACATGACACGATTTTTTTTATAGTGTGCGCAAGAATTTACCTCTTTTACAAATTACATCTATGGACATAGAGACATGAAAAAGAAGTGTCTATTTGTAACGTCAAAGCACCTCTCACTCATATTATTTTTTTTTAATTTATTCCACGCGATAATGCGCGGGAACATCTGTAGTAGTAATATTATTGAAATGTATTTTAATACTTATTCCTAGACAGCCGTAACATGTTTTTTACGAAAATCGAAATAGTACAGACGCGTTAAATTTACATTCTTATATGTATAGAAATGTGTGTGAGTGATACAGAAGATAGTATGAAGATCTGTCATATTTATAAACAGGGGTACGCAGAGGCACACAGTGCCCTTAAAGGGAAATTTGGAAATACCTAACAATTGCAATAAATTGGTTTCCGTTCTGAAATTTTCAGAACAGTATTTTACTATTATATGCCGCAAATAACAAGGCGTATACTTTTGTACTGTTTGAGATACAAAAAATTATGGACTTAAATCTTTCGAAAATTATTGTGTCCCAAAAAGAAAGAGACAAAATAGGCCTATTCTTAAATATTAACATTCACGTTCAGTTGCCGTTTTATATCATTACACGGTCGTACTGTAAAGGGAAGATTTCATCTTATTATCTCAGGATGAATATAAATTAAAAAAAAAATGTAAATTCTAAATATAACATCCAGATAATACAGATACTAAGTGACTATAGTAAATAGTAAGTAGATTTTGTTTTATTCTCTTCGTATGAATATAAATAAAATAAAAATTTAATTGTGTAAATTCTGAATATAATATCACGAGAATACAGATCCTAAGTCGTTATACATAGATGTGATAATAAGATGATCAGAGGCTGTAGCCATAATTCTTAATCCAAGCCAATCCGTCTTTAGTATTTTTTATCGCTTTGTACTCGAGACCGACCCAATCGTTATAGCCACTCTTTTCCAAATGTTCTAGAACATACTTGTAATTGATCTCGCCTGCTGTGTCTGGCTCATTACGTTGAGGTACTTGCGCTATCTGAAATTAAATCGTTGACAAATATTATCATACTTTTATGTAAGCTTTGAACACTTGCTACATTTTAATACAACTTAATACCTATTCAAGACATTAATGTTCATTAAACATAGCATCAACGCTATCATTCAGTGGCATTGAAATTTCTAGAACATATTCAAATTTTATCCTACTACAATGTTTTATAATTAACTAGATTTTGCTCCTAGCTTCGCTCGTGGTCCTTTTCTTTACTGTACCCTTGACGATATGTATGCAATGGTAGTACGGTGAAGCTGTTAAGACCTTACTAGGTCAATAGCGTAGTCAGTTCGAGAAACGAAATGGATGCAAAATATTATGATGATCGGTTCAGTAGTTTAGGTGTTGAAAAAGTAACAAACAGACAAACTCACATGTGCATATATAATATTAGTAACGATTAGCAATTCAATTCCCACGACTTCACATAAGTTTTTATACCGTGATTACATTCGGCTTGTCATTATATAAACTTTGATTTAATCATTTCTGAATGATATGTTACTATATTTATAATTTATCAATTACAGAATAGTATTTCACGCTTACATAAATACGATTAAAATATTTAAAACCGTTTGTAAAGACAGAGATACAAAAAGACAGACGACGATATGTTGAATATCTGATTTAAGGATAGTGGCCCATACGTATCGTAAATATTTTCTACAAATAGTTATTATGGGTCTGAGTAATGATGGGTTATCTTCATTAACTTATATCTGCCTGTCGATTTCCTTTCGGCCCGTCCGATCACACTATTCGTAACGCTCTCGTCACGCATTCATCATCTTACTCTCCAAGTAAAGCGCGCGTAAAAAAATTTACTTAAAAAAGAATTGTCCCTCTGAAGAGCAACGCTGAAGCTAGTACTGGCTTCAGCATAAATGGATCGGCTCGCCCGGGGTAGTATCACCCTCTCACAGAAAACCGACGTGAAGTAACAGTGCTTACATTGTTGCGTTACGTTCGGTCAGAGCGTCGGAGGCCCACTTCTCCTCACCTTCTCGCTCTCCTTTTCCCTTTCTTCCATCCTCTCCCAACACAGGCTGGCAACGCACTTGCGACTCCCCTGGTGTTGCAAGTGTCTATGGACGGTGATGATCACTTAACATGAAGTGACCCACCTGTTCGTTTACCACCTATGATATAAAAAAATAGTGCTACGATTACTTACATTCGGTAATTGAATTTTATGTTACAAATTTTTTTATATATACAAATAACCGACAGAAAACTATGGGACATACAGCATAATTGTAAAAATGTAAGCGTTAAGTACAAATAATAAAATGTATTTAGTCATTTATACTATGTTTACCTGAACGTGTCCAATGTAAGGCATATACTTCGTTATATTGTGCGTTATGTCGCCACATATTTGTTGCATATGAAAGATGTCCACCATCATTTTTAAATTCGGGCTATTGATTCGATCTAGGATACCAGCAGCTGTAACACACATATTTTCATTTATTTTATTTGACAACCATACTTCATCTTGTCGATGATTACTGACAAACTAACAAGATGGTGGCCGTCTTGTTAGAACTTTCCAGGGAGTATTTGTGGCAAGTTAGATGAAATCCAACACTTGCTTGGCGACAGATCTTCATCATAAGGATTTTAGTTAGCTAGGCGGATATAAAGAAGCTCCATCACCGTGCTATATATATATATATATATATATGGTTTTACGATATTGGCCTTTAGAGAAAGCTACCCGTGATTTGTAAGATTTCAAACATATGTGTATCGAAGCGGGGTCAGAACATGCTAACAACTGGGTCATGATCCTTTTAGATATGTTTGACCACAATTAATCTACGAAAAGAAAACAGTTTTGTTTGATAAGAGTAATCGCTTATATTAATGTGGTTAAGTAAATACTAAAGCTATACTTGAATTATGTGGTCATTTGTATATATGTGTCCTCATATTTATATTATTATTATTATTAATATTACTCATATATAATAGCGAAGAAAGTGAGAATAAATCTTCCATTTACCTTCCAAAACGGACAATGAATCCTGATTTGTTTCAATATTTCTGAAGATTTCTCTACTGACTTCTGACACATTCGCTCACTCTTTATATGGAGATTTTATAACCGTTTAATGTTACTTAATATAAACTTTTATAGCATGAGATGATATTGTATACAAAGAACTTATTAATTCATCTTATAATTCACACAAACAAGCACCCGCGCAATGTGCAGTAACCGCACTCAGTGTCGATACCGCATCGGACGTTTGACCCTGACCTAGCATCCGTAGTCCGATGAAGCTGTTAAGACCTTGCTGGGTCAATAGCGTAGTCAGATCGAAAAAGAGACCCTAGCATCCCTGCAGAAGGTGCTAGTCGTGTTAACATTTGCATCCTGCATATCCAGTAAGTTTGCGCGGAAAGTGTATATTACCATTGTTCCGCGTTACAACCTAAATTATTCACTGATTCATACGTTTTTTTAAACTTCTTCTTTCATACAAACTTTGCCCTAGCAATTAGAAATATGACAAAAAAGACTAATAAAAGACTAGCTAAATACGTGCAGCCGTTCTGCAGAAATACACCCACATACATTCGGTAATTGTTTTTTTTTTTAGTTATATATATGATTTGTCGCTTACCTCTTCCGTAATCACTCAGAAAGTAATTCGGCATAGAATATTGATTGATAGGTTCTATCAAACCTAGTAGATTCTCCCCTTTCAAGACATCAACGGCATATTTCAAATTGCTCTCAAAAGTCTCCCAGTGTTTTGGTGTCGGCTTGTCCACTATGCCGGCCATTATATGAATTTTCTTTGCATTAACAGCCTTCGCATAGTCAATTGTTATTTTTAAGTTATCCTTGAACTCGTTTTCTTTACCAGGAACAGACGTAACTCCTACTTCACCCTTAGTTGTGTCTCCTATAAAAAAATGTCAATTATATTTTACTACTATTAAACTAAAATAGCGGTACGCTCTGATGGCCGTTTTGACGTTTGTCTGCTCATGAAGCTTCGTATAAATTAATAACTAATTTTGAAGGAGCAAATTGCTATTCGTCGTTGTCAAAAGTATTTTGAAGTTTTTTAAATTTTAGGAAAGAAAATAATTTATTACACTGATTTCTAAATGATATATATGTATAACTATATTCTATACATCTAATTACTACCATATCCAAATATATAATATGATTCCACAAACGTATTTTCATGTTTTTCTATCAGCCCCGTTTGACAGATTCATTAACTTATTTATTTTAATTAACTTATATACATCACAGCTCGACATGTATATTACTCAAAATTTTCTTAATGCAAAATAAAGAAGCAATAAATTATAGTTTTATCGAATCAATCGATATCTCATGTCACTACTGTAATGTGTCAAAAAGGGCATCACACCGTGCCGCTGTTGTAATACAGTAAATTTTACACCATATAGATCGATGCATCGGTTAATTTATCTGATTAAAGTAACCTACTTGTTTTGCAGTATATGTGAAATAGTATTAATTGTTTGAAAAAATTTCGCTTAGTGCATAGTCATTACATTTTGCATGAGGGTTCTCTCACTTTAATGTAGATTTGATCTATCACTCTGAAGTTTCTATATTTTTCTAGATGAAAGGTATCCAATGTATTTTTCTATGTATATACCATGACATTGTACAAGTTTATGATGATTGGTTGAGTAAAGAAAGCGTAACACATTTTCACATTCATAAAATTAGGTAAGATGCATGAAATCATTAGGCTTGTAGATTTGAGCTAGTTTAACGTAGCTATAAAAAAACATTTATCACACTATTTATCAGAGGAAGTTTGAAAATAGCATCAACGATAGAGAAGTTCAGGAGTAGGAAGTTAGTATGGTATAGGCATGTCATGAGGAGAGATGAAGGCCAGGTAACTAGAAAAGTTTTGAGTATGATGGTGTATGGATATAGGAGTAGAGGTAGACCGAAAAAGGTATGGATGGATTGTGTGAAAAATAAAGTGTGTGTATTTTTTTTTTTATATCGTATAGGAGACAAACGAACAGACGGGTCCCCTGATGTTAAGCGATCACTGTCGACCATAGACACTAGCAACATCAGGGGAGTCACAAGTGCGTTGACGGCCTGTGTTTTGGGGGAAAAGGGTTGGGGAGAGAAGATGGTAGGAGAGATGGGCCTCCGGCGTTTTTACTGACCGAACGAAATGCAACAATGCAAACACTGGTACTTCACGTCGGTTTTCTGTGAGAACGTGATACTATCCCGGGCAAGCCGGCCCATTCATGCTGAAACCACTTATATTTTCAGAGTGGTTCTACCACCTAGAAAAAGTGTGAATACTGAAAAAACGTCTAATAGGAGAAAGTGAAAAAGAAAAACATGTTGTGCCGACCCTCCTTTGGTGAAATTAGGGTAAGAAGATGAGTATTTCACCGGTGATCATAGAAAAATTAATATATTTAGAAAAAAAATGAGAAGCTCTAAGTTTTCCTACCCGAGCGACCTATTTTAATTGCTCAATTTACTAGTATGTTATTATATAAAAAAAATAACAGGAATATATTAAATTTTCCACGAAGTGCATGGCTAGAACCCATACTTGTATAACGTTTTATTTATTTCTAAATAACATTTTTAACACATCAGCCTTAAGAGACCCACAGCGAGACTAGACCTCTTCCCGAAATAAGGTATGAGCATAGTTACTACGCTACGCACGACATATTTAACGATTTCAAACTAAGTAATCAACATTTGTATATTACCTCGTTAAAAAAATATTTCTCAGATTAAGTTTTCTTTATAAAGTTTGACTTCACCGTCAGCCGACAGTAATGCCAAATTAAATTAGCAAATTCTGCAAAAATTGTTGGTACATGCCAGAATTCAAACCTCCAGACATTTCACCCGTCAAACAAACAGTCACGACTTAATAAAATTGTATATATTAATAAACATGACTTTCATTGTAAGATCTATGACCCTAACGTGAACCTGAGAATAGTTGTCCTAAATTTAGTGCCAAAGTAGCTATATACGATTATAAAACTTATCAACAGCAAAAGTTCATCTGTTTGCAGCCATTTTTGTTAGATAAGGTAAATGTAAACAAAATTTGACCTCTAGAGACTAAAGAATGTCTTGCTTGAAGTTATTTGAAATTAAACTATATTCAACATTTAATCAAGCAGATATCTGTTATCGCAATACTTTCGGGCACCTTTTTAATAAGTATGTTATTATATGTTTACTTGGTAAAGTAACTGGAATATTTGTTTAACTTATGATATGAGCATTACTATTTTCATCATTTTGTTTACCATAAATTAATTGAAAACATATTGATAGGAATCAATATACCATGTATTTCAAACTATTTACAAGAGAAAAGAAAACCATAGATAGATTAAAAGCAATATATAACAGCGCTAACATTTCCATAACGAATAATTTAGGAAATATATTTTTTGTTACATAAGATTTATCAAGATAAGCGATATTCTTAATTAAATCTTACCTCAGATGATCAAAGATGTCAAAAACTAAAAATTGAGATACTTGTGTGGATTTTTAATATTACAAATACTTTACATTGACAAATACATACTAGAACAATGAACATACAAACACATTAATTCACATACTTAGAGGAGGGCTAATAGGACTAACGGAGTTATTACAAAAAGTATTGAATACTTGCTTTAAAAAGGTTACGTTTTAAATGCACCGCGCTCGCTGATCGTTCGCTGTCTTGTCTCGCTTTGGTTAGATTAGGTTAGACTTGCGAAAAAATGAGAACTCGAACTTGTCTAGGGCGAGTGCGGTGCATTTAGTACGAAGCCTATTTAAGGCAAGTATTTAATACGTAAGCATTTAACTTTTTTGTAATAACACCGTATACGTTTACAATCTTACTACACGTACTCATATATCCAGTACTAGATAGAATGTTTCTTTTAAATACCGAATAACTTCAATTTCAATATTTAGACTTTTTTTTATTGCTTATTTGTTATTTTTATTATAACCTACTGCCATAATTTTATGTATACACTTGATCTTTCGTTATTTTATTTTTTACAAAAATTCACTGCGATCGTAATATCATGTTTTAATTGAACGGATAACAATAAATATCAAAATAGATTCGATTTACTAAAGAACTGCAAATGTTGTTGAAATAGTTTAAAATGATAATGGAGTGTCTCAAACATTGTCCAATAGTGTCATTTATCACATTAGATGAACTTTTATCAACAGAATACATACAAGGGCCAATACATTTACAGTATTTCAAGACATCATACCTCCAAATCATTTCAGGTGAAAACTACGCTCCAGGTAATAGAACTAAAACCCTTAAAAAGACGACTGATTGAGGCTGGAATAAAGGCGTTTTTACCAACTAGACTTGCTTACGTCAAAATCGAGCAGCTTGTCCTACTAGTTTTCACCGAAACTGGGATGATGATACTTGAGAAAAAATATTGTTCACTGACGAGTTCCACTCTTATCTTTAACCAGATGCTTGAAGGATAGAGTTTTGAAGAAATATAATCTCAGTGATATTATACTGATTACATTATTGATTTAAAGCCGTTGGTGAAGGGTTACTAATAATATAGAGTTTGCATAAGGAGCTATACATATAGTCCCAAAACGGTACATAACAGACCTTATAGAACCTATTATGATGACATGTGACCCATATATCGGAGAGTTTTCGTTTAATATAAGATACCCCTACATTCTGAAACGATAACTTTAGGGTGTCTTCGGGAGGTCAAAATTACCTACTATAAAAAGTCACCACACTTATCGAACCTAAAACTCGATTCCACGTGTTTATGATAAGCTTGGAAGCAAAATTTAACACTAAACAAAACTCAAAAACCATGCCGTGATCTAATAGCTAAAAGACATTATCACTATCTTTTGTACGCGGCTTCGCTTGCGTTGATTAGATCTTGGAACTTATCTCTCGGCAACAGTTTTATTTTGTGTAACGAAAATTACTCTATGACCTTTTCTAAACCACTGCCTTCTTGTATGCAAAATCTTATGTTGATCAGTTAAGAAATTACAGCGTGAAAACGTAAAATACAAATTACATTGTGTTTTTAATATTAGTGAGGATAAGTATGTACAAATTTGAACACCTTAATTTTTAATATGGCCATAGAAGACTTATAACAGAGAATACTATCTGAACACGCAACATAGACAAAGAATGGTTGTAATCCGAATTCGTCTCGTAATAGAACCCATGAGTGTATATCGTGTTGAATTTCAAGGATGAAACACTTAAAATATAGATATATTAATTTTATTGTGGCGAAGTACTAGAGGTCGCGTAAAGTTATCTATCGACAACAAACTAACTTAAACAATAATTTTATTTACCTACCTGTTTTCAAGTTGATGCACACTTGTTCAACGCCGGCATTTTCCTTTGCCTGTTTAACTTGTTCTAAAGTACAACCAAAAGGAAAACCAGATTCGACCGCTTTAAATCCGGCGTCTCTTGCTAAAGCGTATCGCTCCAAAATAGAGGACGCCTCGGCGAACATAAAAGAGAGATTCGCACAAAACTTCATTTTGTCAGCTGTAACGAGTTGGTCCTCTGACAGCGAGAGGTTAACTGCTTGAAGTGAGAAAATAAATGATCGTCAAAACGTTACGTTCCTAGTTTTTATTATATATATACTTACCAACGTGTGCAATAAATAATTTTTATCAAAACTTGTGAACGCTGAAACCTCAGAGCATGATAATTGTAGTATGATAATTCTTATTTGTCTATTTGTGGTATTTTATCAGAATCACTCGTATTGACTTTAATTATGTCTCGTTCAAATAACAACTCATTCGTGTTTCGGAACGTGCCCGAAAATACTTTCGACCTTGGCCTCGACTCTCGGCGTCAATTCAAACAATACCTATATTATGATATACTACTATATTATTTTTTTAATTATATTGATTTTAACTTATTGATTTTTCGGAATACTAAATAATAATTAGTCATCGCTATCAATATATCCATATATATCCGGCTATCATTATGCTTCTCTATAAAGCTTCGATAGTAATGATACAATTTAACAGAGATAACATTGATAAAAGCTTGACATTACGTAGTAAAAACAATTAAAAATATAAAAGTGAGTCCATATTAATTGATCTTAATAAAACACGTAGTTCACAAAACAATTTTCGCGAGAATGAAGTAGCAGACATCTGCTAGTTATGTAATTAAATCGTACATTTTAGTTACGAATTATGTTTATAATGTGTTCGAACGTCAATGAACGTTAGGCCCACTGAGGTATCATTTGATGAATGCATGGAAGTTACAAATGACGACAGATGTAGTATGACTAAATAATCGTCGTGCAAGCTACAAAACGGTTCATTTGTCTTAAGTTTAGCATCGCGGGAACACGGTTTTATATCACTGTAAAAATCATCTAGCGATGAGGTTGCGGGATATTTTTTTTTTCATCGAAGCATGACATAGTGACTGCACAATGCCTGATGTTAAGCATAGTACAATCCAAAAACATCGGCAACCACCGAGAGACAGATTATCCATCACCGGTCGCCGCTGTCATGCCGGCCATAATGACGAAAGTCACCCGGTACTGGATATGCACAGGCTGATCCCGAAACGCGACGCGCAGAAGCGAGTCACTATGAAGGGCTTTTTCGCTATATGTATGGTGATTGCGACCCAGTCGGGCTGAAAAACCCCACCACCCCGCTTTCGCCATTGCCTCGTTCGTTATTCAGCAGGGTGCACCACGTGCAGGTGAGGTTGGCTTGGGTGTCTCAAGTCTTAAGATGTTACTCGACACCCCTTCAACCCCAAGTTACCTTATAAGTTTATTAGAAGACAATGATACAGACGTAGATTTTGTTGGGTCCATCCATATAATTTGTTGCGGCATGAGGTCTATGAAAAGATGATTTCTACTTTCAATCATTTGACCAAATGGCCAGAAATACGTATCAAGTATTGCTGCTGGTCTATTATGAAGACAAACTCACTTTTTGATAATCTGAATGAAAGTGAACCGAACAAATATTTCGTAAACTATGGCGTGTTTGCGTCTTGTATGCTTGAAGTAGTGGCAAGATACAAGCAAGCTATAGCACACAATGTGTTGCAACAAGATGTGATACGTATTGCATGTTTTTTTCTCGAACTCACTACCCTATTGATCCAGCAAGGTCTTAACAGCTTAACCGGACTACTAATTGCATGCTGTAACGTGAACAATAGTCTTAAGTTCGTAATCCTATAATGAGCATGATATTTTTATCAAAAACGAAATAATTCCCAAATATATATCTCCAAACATCTACAGGTCTGTTCTGACAATTTCAATTATCTAGTCCTAAGTAGCTAGCATATAAAATCTTGGGACTAGTTACTTTATATTCATCATATCTATTGCAGTAATATTCTAACTTCCTTTTGACGTTAGCAAAATCTAATCTAATATAGCTCTCTAATCTAATCTAAAATCTCATGTTTTCCTAACAGCGTACGCTTTGTGATAGATTGATTTATTTATATTTAAATCTGATTTAACACTTGAATTTTATAAAATGCTTCTTCCTTTTTTATTGTACACACCGTATTTAACTGTAGTAGTGTATAGAATGTAGTACTCGAGCATTGTATTCCTGAAAAGCACAAGAGCTGCCACTAGATTTTCTTAGGAAATTGCATACATCTAACGATTTAAATTAATTACTGGTTAAGGTAGATGTCGTAAACAAACCTGTAAACTTTTGTTACACAAGTTACTTGACAGTTCAAATCTTAATAACATGTAAATTGTCCTGGTAGTAAAATCTATACCTTCCACTAGTGCAAGGTCTTCGGCCAACAGTAGAACATACTATTATGATACTTAATTAAAAATTCTAAACAGCTGTGACTTGACACCAAGTTCTATCGTGTAAAATGATACCAAAATTAAGAATAAAAGTTACCAATATTTAAAAACAAAAGCACTATATACTTGAACATAGTAACACAAATAACTCTGTTTAATATAATCTATATATAACTACATAGACAAAAAAAATTGAGCCGCCACGTGGCTCCTGGCAGATGTGAAACATCGAAATTGTTCGAATCGAACGTATCTCAAATTCTCGTGGTAATCCGGTGAAGCTGTTAAGACCTTGCTATGTCAATAGCGTAGTCAGTTCGAGGAAAAAGTCAAATTCTAAAATTTTCAAATTACACTATAGGTATACGAGCTCAGTGCGGAAAGAAAGATTGCGATCAGCCGCTTGCACATGGCATCGCGTCGCCACGTCTCACACACTCGCCACGCCAATAATTAGGTTTACCTACGCCTATAGATGTGTCACATTAAAAAAAAACATAAGTACATATTCATTTTTTATTTATTTATAAACAAATAATCACGTTTTACACCATTACATAAACTAGAATAATATATCTAACAAAATATGGGCTTACACAAACTGATTAACAATATGCTATACTAATTAAACTATAAAAGCAAAACAAAGATGGAAACCATTTTTTACGTATCTACTTTTACTAAGACACAGTTCTACTTCGTCTAGGAGTAGATATAGAAAATAACTGTCAGTTATCAACATTGATATACAACGCCCCAAGAAGCACACTTAAGGTTTCACAGTCGGCACACAAAAATAAGTGCATAATTATGGATTATGCAGTCATTTCAAATATTCTCGCATCGCTTGCGTTCTTGTAAAAACAAGTTTGAATCATTGAGGTAAAGTTGAACTTGCAAAATCATAACTTTACCGCATAAATACTCGTATATCCACGTATGCATATCAGGGAGATTTAGCGGCCGGTTTTGAGCTCTACTTTAATTCAAGGTGTGTTTCTTGACTTTTTATATATTAACGGTTATCAATGATTTATTCATAATTAAACCAAAGATCAGTTATTCTTAATTTTAAATTATAAAACGCATATTTCGATAACATTACAAAATTTTAAACGACTAATAAACATCATAATGAAATATTCATAAACAAAGTTGGATGCGTGTAATATATAGACAATAGTCAGTTTGAGAAATGGATATTTTTAAATTTATACCAATCTCCTCTCTAATCGATAAACTCTTAGTATAATTAACATGAAACTGGAATGATAGTGTTTAAGTAGAAGAAGTCAAAGTACACATTTAAATTCTATATAATATATATATTATCCTAACAACATTAAAGCAACAATATAATCCCAGCAACATGTCATATTGTAAACTCGATCGGTGTTATAACAAAAAAGTTAAGTACGCATTAAATACTCGTTTTAAAATGGTTTAGTACTAAATACACTGCGCTCGCCCGAAACAAGTTCGCATTATCCTTTTTTCGCAAGTTTAACCAAACCTAACCAAAGCGAGACAAAAGAGCAAGATGGCGAACATGCAGCGAACGCGGTACATTTAAAACTTAACCTTTTTAAAGCAAGTATTCAGTACCTATTCAACTTTTTTGTAATAACACTGAATTTGTTTTATCTATTCAAATCGTTTTCTATCTGTTATGTAGTTTACTACGTTATATTTATTATTTCTTTTATATAAATCACTAGCAATTTCCCACGGCTTTGCAGTAATTATTCTGGAGTCTTATCTTATATCAACTCATATATAAAATATATATATATATACATAAAATAATAACTGACAGAAAAAAATTATCAATTTTCATCCATTTTCGTACCATCTTAGGGGTTAAATTAGTTTATAGAAGAATTCTTTAGTACTCATCTAAGGCTAAAAGGAACCCCCATGCAAATTTTCATGGCCAGACCAAATTTTCTAGCCCTTAACTTGGGTTGTGCGTTGAAATCTCAGCAGTTATTCTTTTACATACTTGAATAAGTGATGCGCTCCATTTATATTAATACATCATTGTTTACAATAAAAATATTCGACTTCTTTACCTAAACAGGGCAAACTTACACTTAAATATGACAAATGCATGTGCTGGCAATATACAGTCTTATAAAAAGAGGTATTTATGGTTGTAACATTCATAAAAAAAATGATTTGATATTAACACAGCCATATTTCGTAATAATCGTATAGCTATAGAACAGATTAAAACTATGCAAATTAGATATATATACACTAAATATACATTCTTAATACATAATTTGTGAACAGTCCATTCGAAACATAGAAAAAAACTACAATATTATTTGAGCAGATATATTTCGATACCCTGTATCATGTCACTGTATTTAGTTTTAAAATATTTTCAAGATTCATTTTGAGCTTAGATTTGAGCAAAATATTTGCAGGCATTTGGTGTACAATACCAATTTCATTGTATTTAACTTAACTAAATCAAAGTCTTATGTCAATTTTAAAACTGGACTTATCACCTATAGTAGACAGTACCTAAGATTATGTTAAAACATATGTTTATAATATCGATTGCATAAAAAATCTAAACTTTACACCCAATTTTTATAACAAGTCATTACATTCGAAGATGTATACAGATTTTTGGATATATTTTGTAGAAGTTGCAATACATTTTATTTTAATGATTAATGGAAGACATTCTATCGTTTAATACAAAATATTCGAATCATCTGTAGGTATAATCACTTTTGTCACTTTAATAACGATTAAGCAATTATAAGCCCTTTCATATAAAAACTTACATAGTTATATCAAAAAGGCAAGATTATGTAAGATAAATGCCCAATTTTTCTTTAATATATACTTAATAAATATTCGACAATTTGGTAATATAGTTAATTCATTCCGCTTACAAGTATTGTTAGTTTTCAAAAAATTTGAAACAGTTACTTAATAAACTAGTAACAATAATAACGCAATGGCAATGGACCAATCTGTCCACGAAATAATAAAAATAATAAATTTAGAAACTGATAAATATTAAGGCTGGTAGCTGAGCAATATTGTGCACTAAAATAAAGAGTCAACATTCACCATTCGACTAGACGTAACGTGACGGGGCTTTTGGGCGACAATAAGAAATCGAATTGTATATCTAGTTCGCCGTTGAACTCTACACGCCATCTTTGCATTATCTGAAAGTAATATTAACCATAGTAATGCTTACATACATACATAAATACATTACATTACATAAATACTTTATCTGGCTTTAGTACAAAGATACGTACAAATATTGATGACGACTGCATCACTATCATCTATCACAATAAACTATCTATCTATCTAATCTACCTTTAAACGAGCAATTCTTGTATATTTTATATTGCTTTATATTCGGATCTCGGAAACGGCATCAGCGATTTCCGCGAAACTTAGTATGTAGGTGGTTTTGGGGACAATAAATCGAACTAACTAGATTTCAGTCATAGAAAACTCTTTTTATCTGAGTTTTCGGGCAATGAAAAAATATCGCTAGAATATAAAAAGTAAATTTCGCTGCCGCTGTCAAAACAAAAATAGCTCAGATGGAAATCGGCTGCTTCGAAAATGCGTTTAACCTCAGTTCAAATCCGAATGACAGCAAGAAAGATTTTTTTTTTTTATAAAATATGCTAATATTGTGAGGCAAACCTAACAGTTTATTTTAATTTAAAAATGTATTTTAAAGAACCGAGTCAGGCTCGGTCGTCCAGGTACTACATCTTTATATATTATTAACTTAAATTGGTAACGCTATCAGCTGATGATGAAGGAAAACATTGTGAGGAAACATAAACCTAAGAAATATTGTTGTAGTACTGATATGTGTGGGAAAACACAGAACTGTGAATTTCTCAGTTTGAGATCGCCAATACGTCGTCGGCTGGCGTAGTGATCATGCCCTTACTATTCTTCGGGAAGAGGCCTTCGGACAAATATGTAGACTCCGGCTTGAGGTACAAAGGCATGCTCAGGATTATAGTCACGGTATCGTCGACATGTAATGTCAAACGGAGATCCTCTCCGCATCTGCATCTCAGTTAGGAACGTCAAGGCCGGCTTCTCTATCATAAGGTGGTAGTGGACGAAGTTAAAGTTCAGTTTTTCCATTTCGTTGTCCTTAGCTGACATGACGAGCGAAATTTTATCCTCACCAGAATACGAAAGACAGCCTGAGCAGATACGCTCACAGGGAGATTCTCCTAACTTGTGATTGTTAGTATCCCGGGTAAATCTCTCTTTAAAAGTACCATCATATAGTAGGAGGGTCTCCGTTGCTCTCACTCTCAGCACAAATACTGTTACATCAAGCCAATTTTCTGGGAGAACTCATGTCACCCTGGACAAGATCGATATAGGGATACAGCATAGTTCTACTACCAAAAATGTACGCGGTGTCCGAACATATTAAACATTACATTTTCACTTATCCTTCATTATAATATTCAATAAATTTTTGGACTACAAGAGATTTACCTTGGCAAGTAGCAGATGAAGCTCGAGTTCGACGAACCTTTTGCCTGGACACATCCTACGGCCCCGTCCGAAGGGAGCTACCAGTGATGAGGCGTGAGGTTCGCGCACTTGCACCCAACGCTCGGGTATGTAATCCAGAGCTTGCCAGAAATTCTCCTCCTGACGACAAGCGGCACCAGTATGCGCTAAGACGAATGTCTATGAAAACAAATGGGCTGTCTATAAAGTTTGTTTACGGATGATAATTTCATGAAAAATTATATACTTTTATGAATTGAATTTAATGACTCCATATGTAGATAAATGCGTGAGAAGCTGAACGCTTTGGCCGATCGCGCCTCTCTAACGCTTGTTCCGCGCTCTCGTTTGCACGTTCGGCTCAGGCAGAACGTGACAATCAGTGCGTGCAGCCGGACGGAATCGATTTATAAGGCGTTATCACGTCAAAACAGTTTGTACTCAAAATCTCTATTTTAATTTGGGTATGTTGATGGTTAATGGACTATTAATTTCGGTTTGTGGTAGCACAAGCCAGGTAATGAGACATATAATCTTTGTTTACGCTTAGAGTAGGCGAGTTTAAACTTGAAAAGAATGGCTAACTCTGTGTAAATATTGAACATAATAAATCTTATAACTATGTCACAATTATATATTAACTTCTTTTATATCGGAAACGGTTCTAACAATTTAGATCAAATTTTGTATTTAAATAAGGTTTTGCTACTTATGTTTATCCAAATTGGATTTCCACCTAAAAAAAAACTCTTTTTTTTCGAACTGACTACGCTATTGACCCAGCACTGTCTTAACAGCTTCACCGGACTACTAAGGCGAGCGCTTGCGGCACTCGGCCGATTTTATTTCGGCAACTAGCTCAAGATTACACGGCACACCTCGGCCTGGGCTGCTGCCCGACACGTGCAATTCGTGACCTATCTGAGCTGACCTAAGCTAATATATATGAGTTGTTGGAGCATATATGTGTACCAAGCATACATACCTCAACAACTCCTATATATATTTCGTATCGGATAATTTTCCAAACTATTTCAGTTCGATAAGGGAAAGAAACAAAACCCTTCCACTCTCATGTGTAAGCGTGTATGCGTGCACGTACGTGGGGGTGATATGTGTACTATTGTTGCAGTGATGTAACATTTTGTGTCACTGTATCGCGCGAGCAGCGCACTCAAGGGCTCCATGCCGAGGAAACGGACCAAGGCTTGAGCCGCTGCCGAGGGGTGCCTAATCTGGTGTGCGGGAGCAAAATTTACCCCCAGACCACGGCGGCGTGATCTGTGGTTACGCGGGCGTGGGCGTGAGCACGCACTGTTTGGAGAGACAGGCTGGTACTGATCATTCACTGCCGTTATTTCATCAGGAGGGTCGATTAAAATATGTCGCGGACGTCTATAATAATGCGCAGCGTTTGGTACGTGTTCGTATTGTGTGGCGGATACCATTAACGGACTGGGATGATTCGCGGCTTTTTCAAAATAACTAATCGTAGGTGATTTTACGTACGCCCAGATAGAAGAGATCTCTAGGTCTCTATGGAGATCAACTCTCCGGATGTACCACGGGGAACCGGTCACTTTACGTAAAACACGATTTTGAAGAACCTGCAGCTTATCAAAGTTATCTTTGGACATATGCGCAAAAACGGGGCAGCTATATGTCATCACGGGACGGATACACGTCTTATACAAAGTGAGCTTGTGTCTGAGGGACATCTTACCCTTATGACAAAGCAACGGATGCAGGCGACCCAAGACCATAGCGGCTTTGTTTCGCACTCTGTCTATATGTGAATTGAACTTTAAATGTTTATCTAATGTAACACCGAGATATTTGACCTCTTCGACCCAAGGGATATCGGTTCCGGAAAAAAAACGCGATTTTACACAAAATAATTACACTTTTTTAAAGTATTTATTATAACTTTTGTGTAATAGCGACATCTCGTAAACTTTAGTGGAACTTACACTATTGCAGTTATATTTTAACCTACTGGTACTACAAAACTTTTTAAGATGGCACTATATGATAGATTTTTTTTTTCGAACTGACTACGCTACCGCCCTTATTGGCCTTCACAGCTTCACCGGACTAATATATGATATATCCATTTAGGAATAGTTAGTATATTAACTAACCGATTTTTTTTTTTCGAACTGACTATGCTATTGACCTTACAAGGCCTTCACAGCTTCACCGGACTACGACTTTTAATTAACCAAGCGAAGCTCAGTCGCTCAGGTATTAACAAATCTACGTTTCAAATGGTAAGATTTCAGTAAAAATAGTATGAGATATCGTACATGAAACGACATATAGCGTAAAAAAGCCAAAAAGCTATTGGATTCACAAAGTCAGATCTAACTAAGGAACATGTCATGTCATACAAGAAACCTACCTAATTTATTGACTATTCCTAATTTTAACAAAATATAAGTCAATTACCCCAGGCGGTAATTTATGTCCACCGATGGTCATGGGTGAGTCCAATAATCTCGCTAAAAACGGCGCTGTTGGTAGAAGTCGAAACGCTTCATTAACTGCGGCCCGAACTGAAGTAGCCGCTGCTAGGTCTTCTGCACTTAGTATTGAACACGATGGCAGCTCAGAGCGAATTCTCCGTTGCCAATCAGGTCTGCCACTTAATAAATAAAGCAGGAAGACTAAACTATTTGCTAGCTGTAAATAAAAATAGGTAACGGATTTTAGTTTCAGTGCTTATTAGTAATGTATATTAACATCAATAATTATTATTCAAATATTTACAAATCACGTGAAGCTATAATTATATCTGTGAGATAAGTAGGAAAAAGCGATGTCTTTTCAGAGTTATTAGATTTTTAGGTTATAATTTTGTTTAGTGTTTGCTGCGATATTAGTTAAGCTTACATTAAAACAATTTACGTCCTTATACCTAAATCTATAAAAAAAAACCGTAATAGCGTATCCAACGGCATAAGTGTTAGTAATCATTTTCAATTAAAAAAAAATTGATCAAATGTAAACAGACAAAAGAAAATCAGTTTGATAATTCTTCTCCGACATACGATTTCATAACAATTAAACAAGCGATCAGATTTGTCCTCGCTTCAAATAAGAGCAGTTTTTATTTCATGTATTACATAAATATTTTCAATGATTACCGTTTCAATGCCCGCAGTAATAAAATCAATGACAGCCGCTTTCTTGTCACGCATATCCAAAGCCGGATTATCTAGTATATTGAGGAAGATTTCACGCATGCCATCTTGTGCCGCTCCACATGACCGTGTTTTTGCTTCTTCCATCAGCTCCGATACTATCCTGCCACATTGGATTGGAATTTAACCATTAATCCAATTATAATTTAGACATCAAACTATTATGACCGGTGCTTTCTGTAAACTAGAAAACTTTATTTATTTATTTTCATATATCTGTACTAATATTATAAAGAGGTAAAGGTTGTGAGTTTACGACGTTGTGACGTTGTAATCACAGGAACTACTGGTACGATTTGAAAAAATCTTTTAATGTTATGTCATTTATCGAGGATGGTTATAGGTATATATATATATATATCATCACACTAAGATCAATAGGGGTGGAGCACCAATGAAAAATGTTTGAAAATCAGGTTTTTTCCTCTTGAAAGATTCTGCTGCGTGTTAGCGTTAGC
The DNA here is from genome assembly GCA_014332785.1 of Antheraea mylitta. Taxonomy (NCBI): domain Eukaryota; kingdom Metazoa; phylum Arthropoda; class Insecta; order Lepidoptera; family Saturniidae; genus Antheraea; species Antheraea mylitta. Next base: position 5,711,329 of record JACEII010000023.1, read on the forward strand.
CCAAACTAACTATTCCACGCGAACGAAGTCACGGGCAAAGGCTAGTGTACTATAGGTTTCTGTAATTTTTTTAATGTATAATTGAATTATATCAGTTACCCACGTATGAATAGTTTCTTCACTTTTGACGAAGGTTCGATATAGTGTGGTAGGGGCAAACTTCCAAAGCGGTGCACCGTAGTATGAGTCCCGCTGTGCCCTGAAATGTGTTTTCACAGCAGCTGCCAATGCGGCAGCGCGACCAGACATCCGTCGCTCCAAGAAGCCTAACCGCGAGCCCAACATTAATCCGCAAACGGCTGTAAGAAAAAAGAAATATTATACTAGATTCAACTTCATCGTCACAACATGAAAAACTATAAACACGACAGGAGTAATCTTTATAAACAGTCGCCTTCGCCATGGAGACCAATAAATACCATAATTCGCCTTAGAGTAACCGTTGTATACAGTCGGCTTACGAAGTGCAACGCAACGCACTTTCCGAGACTCTATCTCTATGTAACGTGAACGTAAAGTAATAATTTCAGTAGTATACTATATAACCGAATATCCCGCAAATTGGCAGTGAAAAAAAGTAGTCGACAAATATTAATCAATATTTATTCGGAAAAAAAAATTGTGAAATTATTGACGAACACAGTTTGCGTATTTATATGAAGAATATTTTCTTGTATGAGGTTAGTGAAAATATCTGGAAGAATAGTCTAAACTTGTAAGAAAAGAGAACATTAAAGTTAATTTTCTCTTCTAAATAACCTTAAAAGGGTTATTTATGTATTATTTAACATTTCAATATCCGTTCGTTAAGCTATGCGTAACAAATAAGCAAAAAAATGAAAGAACAGATGCTATTGTTGTAGATACTAACATACTTTGTTTTTTTTTTCTATATAATATAAAAAACTACATATACAAATATCTTCTTTAATATAATCTTTTAAGAATATGTCTTTAGTTTCTCTGACTATTGCTTTTAAGTGTAATTACTTAAAAATACATATATCTAAAGTAAATCAGACAGAATACATGGTACCTATGATACGTGTGTACAGTGTTATTTATATTGGACTAGTGAATGATTGATTCACTGTATTACGTAAGCAGCGGGCTTAAAGATTCATTTCTTTCGGAGGACTGGTTCTAGGCTTGTATCGCTGCGAGGGATAGACGCGGTGAGTATACAGAAGTGAAGTTAACCGCCCATCCCGGCCCCAGATTTGGTGTCGGGAACCTTACGCGCCGTTTATCATGTAGACGTGGGTGCAAACCTTTTGTTTTGGTAGCGAAACTTAAAATAATGACAAACTTGATGATACACAATCTACGGCTGAATTAGCAGCATCTTTCGACGTTAGCGTCAAAACTATATTGGTCCATTTGCGTCAAATTGGCAAGGTAAAAAAGCTTGACAAATGGGTGCCCCACGAACTCAATGATCGCCAGTGCGAAGTACGCGTCGAGATGTGCCTTGCACTGCTCAACAGACACACAAATGAAGGAATTTTAAACCGCATTGTTACCTGCAATGAAAAATGGACTCTGTTTGATAACCGCAAGCGATCAGAAAGTTAGCCGGATCCTGGTTCAGCACCTAAACAATGCCCTAAACGAAAACTTACCCCTGGAAAAGTTATGGTCACTGTTTGGTGGACTAGCGCCGGTGTGATTCATCACAGCTTCTTACCAAACGGGGTGAGCATTATTGCAGATGTGTACTGTGAAGACCTGAACATAATGATGGAGAAGCTGGCACATCTCCAATCAGCATTGGTCAATCGCTCGTCTCCGCTGCTCGTGCACGAAAACGCACGACCTCATACGGCACAGCAAATGGTCTCCAAGTTGTAGGATATGGGGTTGGAAGTTCTCCGTCATTCGCCCTTCTCACCGGACCTTGCGCCTACAGACTACTACTTTTTCCAGAATTTGGATAACTCCTTGGCGGGAAAAAAATTCAATACCCAAAAGGCAGGACAAAATGCCTTTGAAGAATTTTTGCCTCCCATCCAGCTGATTTCTTTAAGAAGTGCAACAATGAACTGCCACTTCGTTAGCAAAGATGCATTGATTGCATGAGTGATTACTTCGATTAATACAAATATAAAATACATGAAAATAATTCGTTTAAATTTTTTCACACAAAATGGTAATTTCATAGGTAAACACCTAATATTTTCTTAGTAATTAGTTATCTCAATTAATTCCATAGAGATACGTGTTATGTACCTATAGGTGTTCAATTATTATGTATTCAATTTTATGACGCTTTTGTTGCACAGAATACTCAACAGAACGCAATTATTTATCTTCATCTGACGTTATAACTGACCCACATACCGTATTATCTTTTGACGCGCGTCATTACCTGGTATCTCCTACATGAAGGTTTCTAAACAGGCGTATGTTTTGTTGTCATTGTATATAAAATGAATTTATTTAAATAATGTTAGTCTTTACTAGAACACAAAAATGTAGGCAATATAATGTACAATTATAAAACAGTATATTCGAAAATATAGATGTAACAAAAAAATAGTTTTTGTTACAGAACCACTGGTAGAAAACTACACATAGAAATCTGATAATATTCGTCTATACAGCTTATTATTACAATTATGATATAATGTATAATAAATATACCATATATAGTTTTGTATAAGACCTAAGCTCTGGGAATCCAGGATTACGATACAGTTCGTGCATGGGAGGGACAGCGCCGCATTCTGGCTGCGGCGGTCGGGCAAAATTTATCGCTCCCGAGTGTAGTTTTCGCCCATGCTCGGAAGCGTACAGGTATGGTAAGCTCTGCGAAGAGATCATCTTGCAGAAGGAGGCAACAGCGATGGCCAGCAAAGAGGATACTCTGAGCCGTCCTCTCCGCCAACGGCAGACCGGTAAGAGAAGGCAGTAATTCGCCCGACTGCCCCGCCGCCGTAGCCGATCCTGAGAGGATGAGCCGGAAGGCCGTCTCCTCATTGCACAGGTCTGGCTGACGAGGGAAAGCAGCTCGAGTATACAGTCTGTCTCCCTGGTAGACAGGCGCCCGGCGGTCACCTTCCGCCAGGCGGGGCGTTGGGGCGGCTATCCAAGGTTCTGTAGCTAGTACAAACCCTTGCCGCCCCAACAAATACGGCCAGTCCGTAGACTGTTGGGATTTAGTCCGTGCGAGTCGGATATAACTCAGTCTCTTCGCCGGGAGGGTGGTTATCCATAAGGGATTTCCTACGTTAATAAAAAAAATAGTTCCTATTTATCAAACGATATATGCATCTGCACAGTTGCCGTATACTAAAAACAACGAGGAATAAAATTAAATTCAGTAATTAGGCATAAATCATCTTGTTTATGCTAGTGACATCTTTAATACCATTGTTAAAGTAACGTACGCGATCTCTGAACTGAATCAGTTATTTGAAACGAAATTCTAGTACAACAACAGATGGCGCTTCGTAATTTTTTGCATAATTGTGTCGCTTATTTTTCTAAAAATATAATATATTATATAAAACGATATACCTTTTTATTCTGCTAGAAAGCTATATACTCTTTAAAAGTATGAATAAGTAATTCAAATTATAACAAGAACTATATATCGTTCGAACAATGTAACTTTCCTTGGGTTGCTATCCTATAGTAAATTCTACAGTTTGAGTAAATAAGTACACTTCTATTAATTTAATTGTATATCCGGACTAATTTAGTGATAATAACAGATAACATGTTAATTACATTGTAGTACGAGATTTCTAAAATTATTATATTGTTTCACTGTTTCTAAACCGACCATAGATATTTTTAAATTTATTAAATAATAAAAAGTAGAATCTTTTTCATATAAACGGAATTAAAAAGCATATAAAGTTACTAATTCAATTATTAAAAAATAAGTTAATAAATCGATTTTTTATTCTTTATAAGGTAAACAATCGATTCCACTCTCACTACATATTAAGCTAAAATAAGATCCAACATTGAAATGCGGCATTCTTAGCACTCTAATACCGATACTGCAAGCTTGCGAACTATTGACCCTCAAGTAAATTATCTCGAGAAAAAGCCCTGCTACCTTGGCGTGGTCTTATCAGGACTATTCCTTCCCTAAACCCTCAAGCACATTATAGAATTCAAAAGCATGCCAGTCGAAGCAACACATAGTTCGAAAACGTTAGCTATGATTATTAAATAAACAACGCATTTAGCTATTACCGCTGCAAATTATAACAAACCAACCGCCCTGCTGCGGTCCGGATTAGCACTGGTGCAGTATAATAACGAAGAAAATTACACCAAATATTCCTTTTTTTATATCATAGGTTGCAAACAAATAGGTGGGTCACCGGATCTTAAGTGATCACCACCGTCCATAGACACCAGCAACAACAGAGAAGTCGCAAGTGCGTTGCCAGCCTTTGTTGGTAGGGAAGGGCGAGGAGGGAGGTGGGCCTCCGGTGCTCTCACTGACCGAACGAAACGCAACAATGCAAGCATTGTTACTTCACGTCGGTTTTTTATGGGTCGGGTGGTAGTGCCCCGTGCGAGCCGACCCATTCATGCTGAAACCAGTTATATCTTCAGCGTGGCTCTACCACCTACCAAACCTTCATAGGATAATTATGTAATGAAATAAAATATTAATCAGTTAATCTTTTGATAGATCTCCGTATTATCTTCTGTCTCACTCACTCGTTCACTTTTTTAAAGAAAGATTTTTTTAAACGATTTTTTCACGTTTCCCATCGATTTTTCAAGATTGTCTTTCATTTTGTTCTGTTAAACGCAGTAAAACAAAAATTACCTAAATTTGTGTAGCTGTTACGGAATGATACGCGTGCATACATTCGGCAATTCATTTAGATTTATATGAATATTGTGATAAGGAGGAAAAATGACGACTTCTTGAACATTACTCACTATACCTCCATAGTACATACCGTATCTACTTACAAGTATTCTAAATTATCATGCATTCTCTTTATATATCAGTTGAATATTCATTATAGTACGTAATGTAGATATCTAAAAATAAATGGCCATGAAAACTTGCATTGATATTACAATTAATACCTACAATTGTATTTTTAGCATGACTATTCACTATACTATATACCTACATGTTTCCTTGTCCGTGACCGTTGTCGGGTGCGAGTACACCTATTTAATTTTATTGTTATTATTTTTCTTACTAAATATTACAACGTGAGATTGCGTACACTGTTAATTGAGGAATTATGTCACAGAATTAACGAAACTACTCGCATCAAACTTACATCTTTATTCTAGATTATTTTAAATATCTTCGTATTATACAGTTCTTCTGTCCGTTTTAGTTACAAATTTTCACTTAGTCTATAATGAGTATCTGTTGCAATTTCTCTGAGTAGCACAACCAACATCCTTCTAATTCTATCAAATTTGTTATTGTTAGGTATACACGCGAATATTTTTCTCCGTGCATCTATTTTATATACACACACAAATAAAGCATAACAATTCAAGAGTATGCAATCATACACAAAGGTTCTTAAGTTTGTGTTCGGTTATAACACAATATCTTATTCTTTATTTGAATTTTTATGATTAAAACCACAGTATTTCATGTTTTAAACATTTGTAACTATTTCCAACAAAATAGTTTACATTGGTGTTTTTCAACCTTTCTCAAGTCACGACCCTTTTAGTATGAAGAAATATTTCGCGTCCTCCCTATTCGTTGCTTTTATTTCATGTATTTTATTCTGTGACAAATACTCAATTCAACATATTTATTCATTTTCATAATTAGGGTTCGAATTTTTTTTTTTAATTTGATACAAATTTTTAAGATGGAAAAAATCTCATACGCTTACCGTTTGTTTATTTGATACAAATGATTATGATTTTAGTTAACAATCTTCTTAATAAATCTTTTAAAACTTTATTGTTTTTTTACTGAAGTATCTTTCCCAACCTTTAGCAACTCCGCTACAAAAGCTTCGCGACCACTCTAAAGAGGCTTGGCGATCCGCCAGGGGGTCATGACTCGCACTTTGAAAAACACTGGTTTACACTAACCCATTTTATTTATAAAAACGGATTTGTAAATAAAGTGTATTATTATTGTATGTATACATTTTAAAAGTTCAAAATACTTATCAATATGGAAATATTACTCCAGTTCCAATTTTTAACAAAAAAATTATAATCCACATTTCATAAATTATATTTTAATTAGATCTGGTCTTACGTCAGTGAGTCAGTCAAGATCATAGAGCAGGTCAGGACTTTTCTCATCATTTAGATAACTATTCACATTAAAGTTATTTTTACTTTAACAATAACTAAACAAAATTCGACGTCGCACTTAACTGAAATGGCGCCTTCATTATCGACACATGTCTCGCGATAACTAATAAATTCCTAAAATAAAGTGTACCGGGTTTTATTCGGACACAGTAATATTAAACTCATTAAGAAAACACTTTATCTCCTACTTATTTTTAACCGACTTCGAAAAAGGAGGAGGTTCTATGTTCGGTTGTATGTATTTTTTTTTTATTAAGAACGCTTTTATTCCAAACGAGTTCACTATATGCATGCTTAAATATTAGGCTTGTACGGTTATATACTTGTGAGAGTTCTGTCAAGTGCGCCTTAAAAAAAACGGCAGCCTTTCGAGTTGATAATTCAGCGAAATACTTATCTGATTACATAATTTACTCAATCGATGCGAGGATACAAAAAAATACCTTACATAAATATTATATGTGTATCAAATTGCTTACAAGCAAGTGCATATCTTCCTAAAAGGTATTTTAGCAGACTTATAAGATAATCAAATGTTGGAACATTTTAAACAGTAAATTTCTATTACTATTATTTTTTTAGTAAATAAATTTAAAATTATGTATTTAATTTGATTTATAGATTACAATTTAATAACATACCTATCTACACTAATATTATAAAGAGGAAAATTAGTAAGTTGGTAGGTGGTAGGATGGATCCACTAAATCGATTTCGAAAATTAATTTAGTAATACAAAGCTACGTTGTGCTGCCTTTACGATGTGAGATATATGATTAAGTTCTAGAGAAAAGTCATAGATCTTGATAATGGCTACAAAAAAGTCACCGACAGCATATGTCCTAACTTTTATATTTAAATCTTTCCGACAAAAATATATGGAGGAGTTGTTAAGGCGGATATGCTTGGTACTCATATACGTTTCAACAACTCAAACATATATGAATAGTTAGCTAGGTTAGCTAAAATAGGTCGCGATTTTGCATGCAACGGGCAACAGCCAAGCCGAGGTGTGCCGTGCATCCTTGAGCTGGTTGCCAATATAAAATCGGCTGAGTGCCTTAAGCGCTCGCCTTAGTAGTCCGGTGAAGCTGTTAAGACCTTGCTAGGTCAATAGCGTAGTCAGTTCGATAAAAAAAAAATTAAATCACATAGTGTTTTAGATTAAAAAATAATTAAAACGTTAAGTGTCTTTATTGTTCATATTGTCAACAACAATTATGAATTCTCATCAAAATAGATAGAACTCAGTACTAACCGAATCACATTCATAATTTCATCACAAGTAAGTATGTTTACCGCCCAACGAAGCGGGCACGGGTCTACTAATAGCATATATGTAGAAAGAAACACGTAACTTAATATAAAATAGATAATTAAGCAGTGAAAAACAATAGAAATTAATTATGAAAGATCATTGCTTAAATTCTAATTGTTAACTATATAACTTCTTCAGCCCAAGCCCAAGGCAGGGAGAAACCGAGGCATTCGCCCTGGCGGCAATTTCAGTAGGCGCCAAAATAAACGTGCTCCACAAAGCACCTAGCATGCGGAAACCTAGTGGGCTCATTTGTAAGAAACAGGCGCCACACAGGCCCACACCACAAGTAAACTTGTGCACCAGTTTACATACGTAATTTACAATTAACGTCTTTTCATTGAAATTTCGTAATTTTTTTAAGCAATTTATCTCAAATGCCGGAGAGGAACAAGTTACTGTCAAGTTTCTGTTCTCATTTGAAAAAAACATAAATCCAGGGCTGAACTTCTTACGGCCTAGTAGCCTAAATTTTGACCACAATGTTTAAAGGCCGTGCTCCAATGTTCCTGATTATTCGCACCTCGAAAACATTATTTTAAACAGTTGTATGTTTACTTATATCAGTTATTTAGTTACCATTATACAAGTTATGCTTAATTTGGTATACATTAGCCTGTGTGAAATTTACTTGCCAAACAAACCACATGTGTTAAAATGTATAAGTAACTTACATTCTAAACCCATTCTGTTTGTGAGCTGGTCGAATCCAAATACAGTCCCGTCAGTTTGTCGGCAGGAATGCAGCAGATCGAGAAAATCTTCACAAATATTGTTCAACTCTGGTAAAAAACCCTGCATCGTGTTAGGACTCGTCAGCTCTGTGGTTAGATGTCTTCGAAGATGAAACCAGTTCTCACCTTGTCTGGAAAATGTAATAAGTTGAATGAACAGATGGGTGAATGAATTCATGAATTAAAGTATTTATGAAAGAATTCATAATTGAATAAATCCATGAATATTTTATTGATCTTTTTAGTTTTACTTCTTAGTTATTTAATTTATTCATTCTTTTTAGTTGGTAAACTGGAGACCTTAATTCTCATAAGACATAGATCTAAAGCTAACCAGCGTTATTGTTTTCAAAAATAATGGTTATTGAAGGTATTGCAAATATAAAACAAAACAAAAAAATGGATAAAAAAGATATAATAATAAAATGAAGTTACCATTGAAATATAACTAAATTACAGATACACAAACATATATTGAAGAAATAAAATGAATTCATAGATAACATGAATATACTAGTATATATACACAATTATATAATATATAATTATATGCATCAGAGGGATTTTATTCTGTCACATAGTAGCTTTTATGTTTTATTCATAATCTCATTACATGACTTTATATTTTATAATATTGGTAACATTTTATGTAATATAGTTTGCTTATTGAGCACAAGTAAAGTGGGTGAGAAATCATAACACAGAGCATGAATTTTAAGATGCCACCAAAAGTTCCTCGAAAATTCTTACAAGAAGGCCACCATTTTCTTAGAACTTTGAAACAATCACAATACACTCGTAGTGTTATTACCTACTAAACAACGGCAGTAATAACCTATTTTAGTAGTATAGTTGCCCGAAAAAATGTAGCACCAACTCCCAATACATCTAGGTAGCGCAAATATTCAAATATTTTATTTAATTTGGTTAATTTAATAAACTACTTATCTTCAGCTTTTTAGTGCCTTATGGGTTTTTGATTGGTATTGAAGTTGATTAATTTTTTTATTTTTCAATTTTTAGGGTACATAAATATATTTTTGCACTGGATGCCGTTGTCAGAACTGGACCCAATTAAATACAAAGGACAAAAACTCAATAACTAATCTTATCACCTACTTCATATAATTTCTCATTTGCAAAACAAATATCTTTACATAGAAAGCATAGTCTGTCAGTCTCTTTATTCGTATAATAAACTAAACAGGAAAAAACATGAAAAAAATTGAAAGCACAAATATACGTTGCTTATAAAATTTCTTTGTAAACATTGTTTACCGGTTACCTCTTCTGTCCTGCGCATGCGCACTAAACCCTTTGCCCCACTTGTAAAGTGAACACGTTGTATTTATAAAAAATATAGTTTTTTAAACAATTTTATTACTGTAGATTTTGTTAACTCTTTCAATGTGTTGCTATTAAATATATTAGTAGATAATAAAAGATGGTTATTAATCATTTTTAGTTTCCATTTTAATAAAGATCCAATTAAACGTTACTATTAAAAGATTTTTGAGTCAATACAGGAAATACCAAGATAGCAATGCTATAAAAAACTCTTGGCATTGCGCAGTTCACCGTAACAGCGCAGCTGCCTAAAACCTACGTGACCGGCGAATATAAAAGCCTGTCAAAAACATCACTGCCTTATTTGTGTGGTCGCAAGAAATACACAATTTTCATTTAGTCTCGAGGTCATGCCTTACCGCCTGCTATTAGTTTTTATTATAAATCGTTGAGATATTAGATAAGTTACATACGTTTATACACGTATGAAATTGAACGTAACTTGTATAGAATTAATCCTGGAAGACGATGAGCTGAAATAATATAAAACTAACAATGAAAAGTTATCTAATACCTTTAAACGAACTATTCTTGTATATTTTTATATTGTTACATATTCAGGATCTCGGAAACGGCATCAACAATTTCCGTGAGAGTTAGTATGTAGGTGGTTTCGGGGACGATGCATCGATCTAGCTATCTAGAAGATTTCATTCATAGAAATCTTTGTATTCCTGAATTTCAGGCAATAGAAAAATATAGCCAGAATATAATGATAAATTTCGCCGATGAAATGAATAGAGACAAATCCGTAAAAAGCACTTAAGTTAAAGTCATATCAATATTAATATTACCCGCAATCACTATATTAGAAATGGAGCTATTTTTATCAAGAGTATACTCAAGAATATTCAGAATAACATGAGTATTCTTATATACAGAAGATCCATAAACGACAATAATAACCTAATTTTCATAATTAATTTTACATAAGAGACAGCTTCCTCGATAGTTGTTTCTCGCACTGAACATGTAAATTATTTCCTCGTTTATACAATAATACTATCATTTTGATTATAATTGTTTTCGGTTGTAGCAAGACTCATTCTAAACAACAAAAACGGTTCATCATTACTCAGTACTTTCTAAGTTGCAAAATTAATAAGAACTGTAACTGTGTGCATTCTTTTGTTTTGTATTTTGTTGCTATATGTATATAGCATATGTATATAGCATATGTATATAGTAGTAGAAGTAGTAGTAAATCTGCTGTGTGGTGCCGGCAGAGTAGAATAGCACCACTGCGTATCTTCCCGTGGGTATCGTAAAAGGCGATTAAGGGAGTGTGAGATAACACTGACCCCTTGTATTTTCCCACCGGGATACTGTATCATCTGTCCTAGTTCTAATCTGGTAGTAACGGTCCCCGTTCCACTGGATCCAGAAGAACAAGGACGAGTATGTGCACCTGTGTTTTTCGCCTAAACTTGTGCACCTTAATATATCCTGCGCATCTGACCGCGTCTACTACTGGACTCCGAGTTTATAAGTTTAGGGGTCAAAGTGGTCGCCATGGCCGAAACCGGTCGGACCTATCATCATCATATACAATAACACCATCATTTTGACTATAATTGTTTTTCGTTATATACATATTCAGGAAATTGGAGAAGGTTTATAACTTTACTTAGCCAGCGTCCGAAAAATGTAATAACATCGCAGTTTACTTATATGCGTACCAACATAGATATCAATTCATTCAAATTGTTATTTACACTACGAATGTTCATTTGCAAAAAAGTTATGAAGTCAATAATATCCTTCAAGTACGCAATATTGGAGAGCATTTTATTGACTTTGAGATTGATAATTCATCAAGGTCATTAGCAATATAATTAATCGCTACAATTACACGAAGAAAACACCTATTTTACAAGAATTGACATATTGTTTCGAGATATAACAGAAGGAGTGAGTTATTGATTCAGTTCAGATAGCGTCAGTTTTGCATGTGAAATATATATTACGCTACGTGTAGTTGCAGTGGTGACAGAGAATATAAAACGTTTGAAACTTATGTACTAAATATTTTATCAAATCTATATACAGCAAGACAACAACAAACTGAGTTAAAAATAAGTAAGGTATACCATATTTCAAGAAGTTTCATAAGACGACATTACCTGGGTATTAAAAATACAGGGCTCTTCAACAGACATAGTTCTGTTCTAATTTTATTTATTGTAGTTTCAAACCTTCATTTTTACGAATCTTATTTCGTCTACCAACAAAATATGTATTTATGTTCTTTTTAGCAAATTGAAGTGTTCAAAAGAGCTGCAAGCTCTGTTAGGTTAGCGCTCGTCTACATACATGTATAAGTATATTAAGAATAGCTAAAATCATCCTTAATTAATTAATGGCCCCCTAATAATTAAGTATAACATTTACAAACATTAATATTAATAACAAAGTGATTATAAACACGTTTAAGGTAAAAAAAAACATAATAAACAAAAAACGCATTTCTTAGAATTATCCGTACGTAGTCCTTGCCAAATTTTGTGATCGTTATGAATTTGCATGCGTAAAAGACAAATGTAGGTACCTAATACGCATTATATTATATGTATAAGATTTAGATAACTTAAGGATAAATAAATGCGAAATTAAGATTCCTTTAATAATATGTTATCTTTGACTTGTATTAAATTTTTGACAACATTAGGTATAAGCCAAAACTTGCGGCCATATTCAAAGACTGGCGAGGACTAGCAACAAAATACAAAAACAAAAGAACGCACACAGTTAAAGTTCTTATAAATTTTGCAACTTAGAAAGTACTGACTATTACTTAGTAATGATGTTTTTTTATATCATATAGGAGGCAAACGAACAGACGGGTCACCTGTTGTTAAGCGATCACCGCCGTTCATAAACACTAGCAACCCCAGAGGAGTTACAAGTGCGTTGCCAGCCTGTGTTTAGGGAAATGGAGAGGGGTTAGAGGAGACGGGATGGGAAAGGAGAGGTGAGAGGAGATAGGCCTCCGGCACTCTCACTGACCGAATGAAAGGTAACAATGCAAGCACTGTTACTTACTTTTCTGTGAAAGGCTGGTGCTACCCCGGACGAGCCGACCCATTCATGCTAAAACCAATAATAGCTTCAGCGTGTCTCTACCGACTACAGAATGTGTAACGAATGTGAATAATGTACCGTTTTTGTTGTTTAGAATGAGTGTTGCTACACATGAATGAATGTTACATCGAGTCTATCATTGTATCAAAGATATTTTACTTATAATATTACTGCATTGTATAGACGACATGGTAAATCAACCAAAGTCAAATCATTTCGACGTTTAAAGGGTTTGTCGTTAACCTGAGTAGCGTTAAACGATGTTGACATTGTATTTTTATTATTTTTCTTATCCCGACAATACCGTTACTGTCATAGACTATACTAGATAGCTTGATTCGATATAAAATTATTACAGTTTTAAGAAACGCGTTCACCGATGTATTTTCTTACCATGTAGAAGTGGGGCAATCGATGTGGTGCTTGTGTTTTCTTAACGTACATAAGATATATTGATAAGGTAATTAACAACACAGAGGAAGTCTCTGACATTAGCTGGTATAAAAATAAGAACTAAATTTACGAGCCATAGTTCTGGCAACAGACATCCAAGACACATAATATCAACGTGCAGAAATATTTCTTTATGCTTCTAAGACTATTATGACTCTGTCAATAAGACATTATAATATTTTTTCGTCTCCAGTAAAAGACGTTATTTTACATGACATTTGATCAAAGCTTCGAAGTTTTTTTTTTAATTTACCGCTGAAATCTATACTAATATTATAAAAAGGTAAAGTTTATGAGTTTTCGACGTTGTAGGGGGTAATCTCAGCAACTACTGATACCATTTAAAAGATTCTTTCAGTGTTATATAGCTCATTTATCGAGGAAGGCTACACTAAGAACAATAAGAGCGGAGCACCAATGAAACCTTTTGCAAAATCGGGGTTTTTTCAGCTTGAGATCTTCCGCTGCCTTAACCCAAAGTAAGTATTACTACGCGGACGAAGTCGGGGCAGTAGCTAGTATGTAATTAATGTTATCAATTTTACATAATCTACAAGAATATAAGAGGTAGTTTGCTCGTAATATAGTTTATTTCCATAATAGTTATTAAACATAATTAAAGGTTACCAACTCATTAACAAGTCCAGTGGAAGCATATATGTCTGGTCTACTTCGGCGATAAACTTGTACAATCTCGGTCGGAGGGCGATAAGGTCTTCGGGCTGGCGTACGCAACACTGCATCTAAAGCTGACCGCTCGGCTATGGAGACTATCCTAACACCACCTGGTGTCGTCTCCGCGAACACTGGCCCGTATCTCCTGAACATATCTGCGTGACAAATATCCTGTTGTGATCTTAGACTAAGCTGCGATGATTAAAAACAAATATGAATAAATTGTATATTTCAGAAACTACTATTTTGTATTATAGAACACGCCGCTATGCTTAATAATTGCCGCATTGGCGGGGGATAGTGCGAGGGTTATGTGAGACTCCTACTCACTAAAAACCCCTGCACCGCCTTTGCACGTACTTGATCCAGGACTGAGGGTTGGCAGTGAGCACGGTTACCTCCAAACCCTGGTCACGCGCTTGGGTCTCTGTAGATGGTCGAACGGGGACCCACGCCTCAAGAGAGGTAATAATAGTCTATCCACCTTGACTGTGCAATAGATTCCATATATTTTACTAAAATGTACTATAATTTATTATTTATACAATATATAAGTCATACAATTTTTAATAGTTTTTACGGGCCACTGATCAAGGTGGACAATTAATAGACACGAAGGTTCGTCTAAAACAAATTCAATTTGTTTTTTAATAGTATTTCTGTACCAAGGTAACGGTCAATTGATCGTGTTCTCTCTTAAAACAAAATCGGTTTTATTACAAAAAGTTTGATACGTATTAAATACTTGCTTTAAAAAGGTTTCGTACTAAATGCGCCGCGCTTGTCCGAGACAAGTTTGCGTTATTCTGTTTTTCCAAGTCTAACCTAACGTAACCACAGCAAGACAAAAGAGCAATATGGCGAACATTCAGCGGGCGCGGTGCATTTAAAATGTAACCTTTTTAAAACAAGTATTCAATACGTATTTAATTTTTTTTTAATAACAACGTATTTCAAATTTAGTACAAAATCGATATATAATACAACACCTACAGTTTAAATCAATTAAAAGAATTATAAATCAATTAAAGAATGGTACCATGGTTATTAATTAATTTATCATTAATTTATTTAAAATTAGGTGAAACTACAATCAATTACTTATTGGAGGTTAATTATAATAATGTGAATTCGTGTCTGCTAAATTAAGAATTCCAATGATTACTACCTTCATACGCTTCGTGCAGTTTAGTCATCTTGTATCTGCTCCAGAATAACCACCTAGTACCTATAAAAGGTAACGGCTTTGGGCCGGGTAAACGGGAAGGGTGTTTAGTCTCTACTGCTCGAGTTACTAAAGCTGCAGCCGCTACACCTACTGCAATTAGCGCCAACACCAAAGTCGGAACAGATGACCAGTCAACCAGAGGAGGCGGTGTAACCTGTAATAAATTATATAATGATTATTATAGTTTATCCTGGTATGGTATGAGGAGCTTGCAAACTGGTTTTATTTTTCAAAATGTTTGTACTTCTAAGATATAAAATTGGTGTCAGTATATAACGCAGTCACCAAAATAAATGTACAAACCACCTAAGGTAACTCGTTAAATTGCCATTTTTTTTTTTTTTTGGTTGGGTTGAAACCCAAACCAAATTCCCTTCGTGGCCATACTCAGCCGCAGTATTTATAACAAACCACAATCACAACAGAAAGCAGAATTATCGAAATCCCTGGATTCTAATGCTTGTAGCAAGTGAACCAGCTAGTGCAGACGTATGAGATAGCAATAGTAGACGTCGCCATAGTGAGATAGACCATTACGTCTACCAACGTCTGTATTGATTGCTTACGTGACTCGATGTCCTAGGACAACATATTCACGGCAATAATGTCGTAGGAGGATTTTTGCCAGGCATAGTAAAGAGTGCAAGTTTGTATATGGAGAATGATTTGGATTAAAATGTCACTCAATTCCAAATTTTCGAGACAAACCTCATGAGATGTGTACGATGCTTGAGTGTGGGCCACACTCGCACACTCTACCCATCACCAGTCGACTGGAGAATCCCGCTTCCAATGTAGGCAGTCCAACTAAAAGGGCTTGAAAATGTACGACTGAGAAACTACACTACGCTTTGAGTGTCGATGCCGGTAAATAAATAGAGTATTGCGTAGGGTGTTGCCCTCCAATCAAATGATAAACAGAGGGCGATTGCAGGGGACGATATGGCCTCTTTTATTCGCCCTTACTGAATCAATCGGCGATGGGTTGGAAAGGCCGTCTGTCCGTTGCACTGGTTTGGTCGTTTGAGAGACAGTTGAAAATTTAATACCACCCTTTGATACAGAAGATCCAATTTAGGCTATTAGGGCAGGCCGGCCACTGTGGCAACAAAGCGGACTCTTTCGTGTACCCGTGTTGTACCGGTTAAAGGTGGCGGATGGTACAATGTAAGGGTTTAGTGAACAGCAATCTTACAAAAACCTAAGAGGGTCTCAGCACGGAGCCCAAATGCGGATCTGTTGCTAATAACGAAAAATCTGCACAATTAACTACGACCTGTAAAAATTAATGACTAAAAAATGAATGGTAACATATGCTATTATTATATATAACGAAGAAAAATGATATTTTAAATTTGTCAAAAATTCCAATGAACTGCGATTTTTGCATCGCTATTTTGTAATCTTGAAAAAATTAAAAGTAAATGTTACTTTTTTGCTTATAAAATTCCTTTAGCGTTTTGTTATGGAAAACGTAGTTTTATATTAAATAATTGTATCATGTTACATTTTTAGATAAGGTTTAACTGTCTATGGAGTAATAGTAAAAAAAAAATGAACTAAATCTATCCAGTAGTTTTTCCGTGATGCTCACGATAACAGACCTCTATCATTGTATATACTTAAATGTGAAGTTATTATCTTGCTTTGGTTGTACTGAAGTTTTTAGAATTAATTATCTATCGAAAAAAAGTGAAACAGGTTCGATTCTGAGGTCACATAAACACTAATAAGCACGCCAGTAAATCCCTATCTCCAACACAGTTATCATTACAAGTTACTTGATTACAGGCTACATAAAATTATTTCAAGGCCTGCAATTAATATAAAAGTTCTGTTTCTAATATATGAGCCACTGAAGCGAATTACTAGACGAGTTTTTACTTATGTATAGTGATGTATTTGTGCAATTCTTTAGAATAGTTGCACTTATTTGTCTAATTTTTTTTTTTGCGTGTGTAATGTCCAAAACAAGGTCTGTATAACAGAAAATGTTTGAAAAAGATCATAGAAAAGTAACAAATTTGCCTTCAAAATTTTCAACATAGATTAATTGTGAGAGACAGAAAACACTAACCAGGTCTTCAAATTTTTTTTTTTTCTCTCGAACTGACTACGCTATTGACCTAGCAAGGCAACAGCTTCACCAGACTACAAAGGTCTTCAAAATTAATTACAGAACTGACATCGACGTTCAGTTAACATCTCATTAAATAGTAGTATAGTAATAGCGAAATTTGATTTCATTCTCTTTGTCAGTACCTAAAGTTGTGCAAAACCAGGCCGAACAACTAATACAATGAAAATAAAAGATAAGGTCATTGCTCCCCCGTTTCTGAATACTGAGACACCTAAAAAAAATTACGCATAGAAGCCAATATTTTGTTTAGACTTCAACTTATCAGTTTGCACGCGTGTAGGTAATTGGTATTAAAATATTTTAGTGTTATTTATGTAGAAGTCAACGAACCGCGCGTTAATGTGTAAACAACGGTAACCGAGTGATATGTGTTTCTCTTTTACCGTCATGAAAGTTAACTTCGCGCTCTTGACATTGACTCCATGTAACTGTCTTTTGTTACATAATTGTTAAGCGAAATACTTCAAGCCGCGTGCGTTCTGACTACGCTCTGCGAGTTTCAAGAACGCAGCCTCAATACTCGACCACACTATTGCCGGCTTAACTGGCGGTTTAATATTTGTGATAAGTTATCTCACAAGTATTGACATCTTGACAAGCGGTCCGAGCGAGTTTTTATCACCATTGCAACGGGTCCGCACATTTCACAAGCACGCGTAACTCGAATAAGATCTTAACGGGATTTCGACTTTAGTGGTCTCATAATTATCATTCATGATACTGATACGATATTTTTTCCGTCGGTAATTTTTTTAACTTTGTTTTTGACAACCGATCTTCGGATTATTACTGCCATTATCATATAGTTGATAATATTACAAGCATTGTGTAATTATTTCAATATCGTAACAAGATGGTGGCTCTCTTGTTTAGAACCTTCCAGGAAGTTTTTGTGGCATCCCAAAATTTCATTCTCCGTGGTATTATTTTCCATTCACTTCACTTATGCACAATAAACTAACTATATTACGTAAAACACCACCAAGTTTACAAAATATAGAATCAAATAACACAAGATTATGAATAAAATATAAAATCCACTACATGACAGACTAAAATCCCGCCAAAAACTCCGTTAATTTTGTATGCACCTAATTCGGGTCAGGTATTCGCGTCAATGCAGCAATAATCTAAAATCTTTGAGTGAATATTTATACAACATCCTAGATACCTACTGACTACTGATGTTGACAATTAATAACACCTCCAAAACAGTATTAAAATTATTTGAAGAAACAATGTCTTCAATCTAGTATATGACTAGTTTTTCACCTATGAAGTAAGTTATACAAGTACAGGGGCCTTTATCGTGTATAGTATTCACAATATCATTAAATGTTGTTATTATCCATGCAATAATTGCTTGTCAAAGTTTATTCAGTTCACAGCAAACATTGATAAATCCAACCTCTAACCAACAATTTGTAAAGTACATATAAATACCATTAGTACTGTACTATCAGTTTGTTGATTAATTCCGTTAATAACCTTGCTCGCTATTAGTGTGTTAATATATTTATTTACTTATTTATACACACAATGTAGTACTTTCTACAGCTATTTGAATTAATATGGTAAACATTAAGTGCGCCTTCAGCAAATAATGATGCACAAGTTTTTACTAGACAACAGTCTAGATTATAGGTAAGGTTTCTGAACCGTGTCTAGGTAATTTTCTGTAATTGGAACGTGGGGAAGTTTTTCACATATAACGTCAGCGTGTGTAAACAATACACCTTGCTGATCAAAGAAGAGACAATGTATCGGTAATAATATTCCAAGAGATTAAAGTAAAGATAAAATCTACTAAAATTTTATTGCCTATTCATGTAAACAGTGTTGCCGTTTAAGAAATAAAAAGTCTCCTAACGTCATATAAAAAGTCGCTAGATTGCAAAAAATAAAAAATCCGCCAGAAGTCGCTAAATGTTTCATAATATTGCATGGTAAAAATATGGTTAAAATACTATATTGAGAATATTTCACTATGATAAAGCGAACACAAGTTCTTGCTATTTTTCATACTGGTCGACCCCGAGATCGAACGTTATTCTGTTAGGGAAATTCCAAAAACATCAGCAATTCATGTTGTTACCAGTAATTACAATTAAATTAGTATCAAAATACTTAAATATTTTTAATATTCAATTAGTCGCTAGAAACGCTAATTTTTTTTTAAGTCGCTCGATTGAAAATCTAAGACTTTAAACATGTCCAAAATCCGCTAGATCTAGCGACGAAGTCGCTAAAACAGCAACAGTGCATGTAAATATCATAAACTAGTGAACCACAGTTTGTATTTTTAAAATTTGTATACAAATGTTTTCATTTTTACACTCCATGTCATAATTTACTTCTTATACATATGATTTCTATTATATGTATATTATATGAATATTATTTACATCTGTAGCAACTAAAATACTTTTTCTAAATGATAGGTATCCTACGTCTATTTCTGTATCCCTGAAGATGGTATACAATTTCATGATGATCGATTGATTATTTAAGACGTTAAAACGTAGTAAACAAATTCATATTCGTATTTATAATATTACTACCTTATGTCCGCGTGGAACAGTTACTTTGCAGCTTTGGGCTAAGGCAAACATGTAGCGGTAGCTCTTAAAAGGAAAAAAAAACAATTTGAAACATTTTTCACTGGTTCTCCGCTCCTATTTGATCTTAGCGTGATGATATAATAGCCTCCCTCGATAAATGAGCTAACACTGAAATAATTTTCCAAATCGGGCCAATAGTTCTTGAGATACCTGCGTTCTACCAAACAAACAAACCCTCCCATTTATAACTACTACATAGCAACAGCTAACAACATAATATTAGTATAGACTAAAGTAAGAAGAAAAGACATAAATCATAATCGATTGCAGAATAAAGATACGTAGCATAAACAAACTTTTTGTTAAAAGTGTTAAATAAGACATAACTGTGTGTTCGAAACGATACGTTTTGTCGACTCAGGGACTATTTATAAATGACTTGTAAGCTGAGCTATTTTGTTTGCAAGTAAACAAGAAATTTGAACCAATCAATTTGATAAAATAAACAAGTGAATTAAATGTTAAGACTGCTGAAATAATTGGTACTTTCGTATTAAATGCACTGCGGCCGGCTCGCCTTTTTTATTCTCCCAAGGCTAACCAAACCGGGGCAAAAGAACAAGCAGTCGAAAAAAAAACAATTCGAAAGAAAAATAAAAGAACAATCTTGTTATTCGTGTTTGCACTTAGTTATCACTTTTGAGTGTTACCAAAATGCGCATTCATGATCAAAGTTTTGAGGTTATGTGTTACCTCTGAACAAACATTGGTAATTTTGTATAATTACCAATTTGATGATTTTTGAGTTAAAACATTGTCGTCTCAGTTTGGTTAGGTTAGGTTAGACTTGCAAAAAAAGATAACGCGAGCCGTCCGCAGCAGTGGTCTGCGAGCGCGGTTCATTGAATATGAAATTACCAATAAATTAATAGTACCTGGGCGACCAAGCCAGGGCTCGGTTCTTTAAAAAACATTTTATAATTAAAATAAACTTTTAGCTTTGCATAACAAAATTAGCATTTTCCTAAAAAAAAAAAAGTATCATATCTCTTTTGCTGTCATTAGGATTTGAACTGCGGTTACACAGATTTTCATCTGAGCTATTTTGTTTTGGCAGCGGCGGTGAAATTTACCTTTATATTCTAGCTATATTTTTTCATTGCCTGAAAACTCAGTTAAAAAAGTTTTCTATGAATAAAATTTATCTAGATCGATTTATCGTCCCCGAAACTACCTACATACTAAGTTTCACGGAAATAGATGACACCGTTTCCGAGATCCTGAATATATATAACAATATAAAAATATACAAAAATTGCTCATTTAAAGGTATTAGTAGATACCTTAATTAGTTGTAAAAAAGTAGAGTCACCAAAAACTCTTTTAATGATATTACTATACATAAAAGAAACGCTAAAATTGTTATTTCAACCCTAAGGGGTTTTATAGATACAGAGTAGCAACAGACAAAGTAGTAGATAGTTGGTTTAATTATCCTAATTATTACGTTATACACAGCTATTTAATAGACTTACTGGAGCATGCAAAAAATATAATTTAAAATTCAAATTGTCTATGTCGGTAGCTACAACTGCGCTCGGTCCAATAATGTGAACTTAAAACAAGTTGAAGGACAGTTCAATAAAGACTGAGTATAAAACACGACTTTGCAGAGTATTGTAGGGTTAAAGATAAGGTAGGTAATCAAATAAACAACGCAATCGTTGTGCAGTATCTACAACATCTCTTGCTCCACATTCTATATAGGTTCGTTCAAGGGCGCGTGACCTAATAGATCACTTGAAATAACGAAATCAATTGAAAGCAATATCTGCTTTGATAAAATATTAGCTTAACCGTACCGTTTTATGTCTCTGCTGAACTCTTCTTGACCCAATTGCTTGTTGTTAACTGAGAAAAAGTGGGTAAGGTCTACATCGAACATTACAAATTAATGCAGTTGTGAACCAAATACGGTGTTGCGTACATTGAATTAGTTATTAAATTTTCTTTATAGAATACGGTTGTTCTATTCTTTGTCATCGATTTTTGGATTTGCAATTATATTATTCACATAATACATTATAAAAACTTTCTATAAAATGAAAATATTTATTACAATGTAATTTTTCTTGTTACTGCCGCATTTTTGACTGAAAATTTTTATGACTCTTAATAGATCCATAAATTAAATTTTAAAAGATTTATTAAGACACAACTAAAGGACATAATTATTTGTATCAAAAGATATGAGATCTCTAACATCTTAAATAATTGTATCAAATTAACAAATTATGAAAATGAATAAGTATGTTGAATTGAATATTTTTCACAAGATAACATACAAAAAAAAGCAATGGATAGGGATGTTGCGAAATATTTATTCATACTAAAGGGGCCGTGTCATGAAAAACGTTGAAAAACACTGGCTTAGACAAAAAAAGCATGTGAAATATAACGCATGTCTCTAGCTTAGTGCCAATTAGGTGGAATTATATCACATTACTTATATAATCATAATTTACAAATCAAATGCTAGAATTACGCACAATCAGCGTCGGAGTTTAGCAATTAAAAGAAAAACAAATTGTAAAGGTTATCTGGAAAGAGCAAATTTTATTGTTGATACTAAATTTTTATGATCATTTTTATCTAAGTCGTTTCTGTTTAAAACGGAGCTGTTCAGGTCAAAGAACTTGTAAAATTCAGAGCCAACAGGGAGCGTGTATTATTACAATAAATAATCTATATTTCAACCAATCACTCGTGCACAAAAAAAAATGTTATATTCTATTATTTTGAGATTTTTTGGCGTGATCTTAATCTATCAAGTAGTGTATTTTATATCTAGCTAACCCATGCAACTCCGTGCGCTACAAATCGGTTATTACCGGTTCCAATTATATTTTTAAACTCGAAAAATCTTAACAAACCTAAAACTCGATTACAGTGACATCTACCGTTTCCAATTGTAAATCCAAAGTATCCAGGGACTCACTCAAACATACCCAGTTAGTATGTGAATTTTTTTAAAAATAAGCCTCATTCGCAGCGTCACCTACCGGGTCCGATTAAGATAAAAACTAACCTACATATATTGGCGATATATGAATTTTTGGCGATTTCAATTACATTCCTTGAGAATAAATATATATTATAAAATTGCTATTGAAAATATATATTTGCCAAAATAAACATTATCTATAACACTGAGAGATAATATACCTTTCTAACATAAAAAAAAATTAATACATAATGTTTTGTTATTTGACTCTATATTTTGTAATATTGATGTCATATGATTATAATTCCATTAATGTGCATAAGTGAAGTCGATGGAAAATAACACCACGAAACATAAATATTGAGATGGCACAAAAACTCCCTGGAAAGTTCTGACAAAGGGGCCACTATCTTGTTAGAACATTGAAATTAACCCTAGAAAATTGCCAATTGGTAATGGCAGTAATAAAGTGGAAGACTGTTCGCCAAAAATAAAATTAAATTATTTTACGAGTTTTACCACAGTTCTCTATTCAAGCATCCACAAGTAAACATATTTATCTAATTAATGAAGTAAAGTCTTAAGTAAGGATGATAAATTTTTGATAAAGCTGCTTCACCTACATTAATAATTCTTTGTATATTACATACTTGTATGTAGAAACAACGAAATACTTCAAACCTATTTTAGGTTAGGTATATATTAATTCTATTGAATTAAATAACTCTAATCACTATTGTAATAGCTCCATTGCCATAGTTCGGTGAAGCCGTAAAGACCTTTCCAGGTCAACAGCGTTTTCATTACGAAAAAAAAGCTCCATTGCCTGTATATATTTGAAAATAAAATACAGCCCATGTTAGTTGCTAATAACGTAGTTGTAAATGAAATAAGTTTTAAAATCGGTTAAATTTTAGAGTACATCTATTAAAAAAACAATAAAACTTTTTCTCTATATAATAGAAGTGAAGGAGTTTTTGGCGGGATCTTGGAATGACATGTAGTGGTCTTTATATTTTATCCATAATCTTGTGTTATTTGGCTCTATATTGTGTAATGTTGGTGGTGCTTTACGTAATATAGTTTGGTTATTGCGCACAAGTAAAGTGGATCGGAAATCCACTTGGAGATCCACCACTGAGCATGGATTCTGACTTGCCACAGAAACTCCCAGAAAAGTTCTAACAAGACGGCCACCATCTCGTTAGTTCCTTAAAATTATATTAAGAAACTTGCAATATCGTTACTCACTTGACAATGTCACTAATAGTCTAAAGACTGGTTGCCAAAAATAAAATAAATAAATAATAGTAATGTAGTTATAGACCAATAGACGTACTTTATTTCAATCGTGGCTTTAAAAATTTGACGATAAAAATCGTCAGGAAAAACAGTTATGTTAAATGCAACTACAATATTTTGGGAGTGAAAACTTTCTTCAGATTCAAAACACCAGATAAAGAGCTAAAACCACTCTTGCTCAATCTCTTTGCCTAACAATTATCAACGACCACTGTTATTAAAAAATATCTCCATAACCATTTAAAATCGTTAGGGGAGAGTGGGGTAATTGAGAACGACGAGTAATTGGGAACAGTTAGATAAACAGTACATCTCACAGTACTACACTGTCGCGAACCTATTCTACGGCTGAATGCGGAGCCATTCATTGTGTATGTGAAAATGGGATTTAAAGGATGCACTAGTGTTGTCACTGTAAGTCGAATAATTATTTTTGCATTTTTGATATAATTTTTGTCATCAGTTATAACACCTGTAAGTATCATATTTTTGTGTTCAAAGAAAAAAAAGTTCAAAGTGTTTGCGTTTTTGCTCATATCATATACACAGTATCTGTTTTCAAATGCAACATAGATTGAAGTTAATAAAAAATGCCTTT
This sequence comes from Antheraea mylitta, assembly GCA_014332785.1. NCBI lineage: Eukaryota > Metazoa > Arthropoda > Insecta > Lepidoptera > Saturniidae > Antheraea > Antheraea mylitta. Next base: position 5,736,055 of record JACEII010000023.1, read on the forward strand.
GAGAGCGGCGACAATTTTTATGTATATCGATTGATTCGGGTAATTGGGAACAGCATTAGGTGCGTAATTTGGAAGGTTCCCAATTACCCCTTATCCTCCTAATTACTCAGAGTAATGCCGTTGCTTGTGTAAAAATATTTAAACTTTACAAATTATTTCAGATGCCTCGTAATTACGTACGAAAGATCGATTAAACGTCTTTCTTAATTACCTCATACCGTTCCCATTTCCCCCACGGGATGATCTCAATTACCCCATAGGGTATCGGGTAAACAGGGACGGCAATGTTTTTTATTTTAGTTTATATTTTTATTAAAACTTAAATTTAAAATAAAGTCTTATGACTACTAAGTGCATAGATAACAAGTTCATGTAGCAATAACACTTGATTTAGTTTATAACTTTTTTCTATTATTTTTTAGCGTTTGAAGTTAAGTGTTCCCAATTCCACCACTCTCCCCTACCTACTGCGACCTTATCGTCTAACACTGAAAAAATCAGTTTTTGGTTAAAGACATTTTCCAATACACGTGCAATTAAACGGTTCATAGTTAGCGTATATAATACACTACATATTTCATTTAACTGTGAATATCCATTTCATGTGGATAATATTCATAATAACATAATAACAGTGGTATTCGCAGATAATCTTATTTTCGGATCTTCAAAATGTACATTTTCTATTTCTTAGCACGTTTTTATTATTTATTCACTATCATTATTTATTAGAAGAATATATGTATAAATAAAATATATATGTAAAAATTCAGAAAATATGCAGTTAGAAAATAAATATTTGGTATCCCCGTATCTTTTCCCTTTTAATTTTAACTATTGGGCACTGCTAACGTTGTGCCGCCCTGTTAATAATAAAAATTTTGGTATATCGTAAACCTCAATATTCCTCGTGAATCACTTTATCTACTGGTGAAAACCGCATGAAAATCCGTTTAGTAGTTTTTGAGTTTATCACGAACAGACAGACGGACATATGTGGCAGAGGACTTTGTTTAATAATATATAGCGACTCAATTACTTTTATAATAATAAGCATATAAGCGCATTATATATACGCTTATATTGTTATTTTATTAATAGAGTAATTTACGAGGAAGGTTCAGGTACATAATTTGTCAAGATTTTTTGTAAATTGGTTGAAATATAAAGATAACTATTGGAAGTGTCGGAAAAAGTCAAGACGCCTGGAAGCTTTTTTCGAAAAGGCTACCTATAATCCCTTTGAGATATAACATAACAATAATTGATATAACAAGCGCAAGATATTTGTGCGAACTATGGTAAGTACGCACAATACATAATGCGTTCACTCAAGCAGTAATTTGCCTATGCACTGAGTCAAGTATACGACGGTATACACTCACGGAAACCGATAGTAAGATCTCTGAGCATCAGAGGCTATTAAGGCGAACAAGTATCCTCACGCAACCCCGACATTCTCTTCCTGGTGCACACACAAGAAAACAAGAAAGCCCTAATAAACAAGAGCTGCCGTAGAAGAAGGATCGCGCGTTCTGACAGTTTACGAATCCCAGGGAATTGACCTTTAAATCGGTAGTGATCTTGCAAACAAAGTGCGAAAGGATACAATTCTATAATAGCGTTTCACATGCTATAGTGCCAATATCCAGACACACCGACACCTATGTCTACTATACCGACGTGACTGACGACGCAGTTAGTAGGTTCATCCATCAGACCATGGACACTCTGGCGCGGGTTATTGTGGATTATAATAACCTAAAGATGGCTATAAAGGATCAAAAGGAAACCGCCGTAAAGGCGTAAACGTCATAAAAAAATTGTTATAGTATCTTACAACTATAAATATATCTTGATAATTATTTTTTGAGATAAGAAACAAATATCTTTTTTTTTATTGAAGCACGACAACTGCACTATGCCTGATGGTAAGCATAGTACAATCCAAAAACAGTGGCGACCACCGAGAGACAGATCATCCATCGTCGGTCGCCGCTGTCATGTCGGCCATAATAACGAAAGTCACCCGGTACTGGATATGCACAAGCTGATCCCGAAACGCGACGCGCAAAAGCGAGTCACTATGACGGGCTTTTTCGCCATGTACATAGTGGTCGCGACCCAGTCGGGCTGTAAAACCCTACCACCCCATAAAACTCATCTCAGACGTAAAACTAATAAAATAATCTATATCTATGCAGTAGTTTTTTGCGTAATTCGGGCACAAAGACCGTACCCTATCATTTTATTATTTAAAAAATATATATAATATTCAAAAGAGATATTTAACTTAATGCCATAAATACAATACACTCATTCAAAAATATGTAAATTCAAAGACAAAATGTAATTAATTTTATTTCTAACATAGATAATCTTCATTTCAATGGCTCCATTGAAATAAGAAATTTATTTTCATTATCTTTTTAAAAAACAAGTTGTATTGCTTATTCATCAAGATTCGCTTTATTTGAATAATGAAGTGAAATAATTTGGCACGAAGTGATAAAACCCCGACAATGCAACCTTCAACTTATGGTGAAGGTCATCTAAAAAAGGAATATTCAATATTTGTTCTTTTTTTATTATTTATATATTCATAATAATGTTGCGAAATTATAGACGATATTTATATTTGATTCGTCTTTCGGGTCAATTTTAAATTCCGTTTATTTATCGAAGAAATATTTCTTAATTTGCTATATATTTGTCGTTACTGCTTAGTTTCCATTCGTTATACTCATTGCACAGTAAATATAGCTTGAATATAACTCTCTAAAATATGTTAAATATATTAGGAATATATTAATTTCACTGAACCTGTAATTTGTTAACCTATATACTGTAAAATAATACATTTTATACGAAACTAAATCTATGTATCCATATATCCTTACTAATATTATAAATGCTAGTGCCAGTTTGTTCGTCTTCACGCCTCAACTACTAAACTGATCATCATGAAATTTTGCATACACATTGTCAACCGCTGGGGCGACATGGTTGATTGTTTAGGTATCAGGTAAATACTCCCTCAATGAAATATTAATATACTCCCTCAAATTTAACAAAATAAGCAAATTATTTAAAAAAATGCTGTTAATTAGATATAATTTCATTTGACGTTACCAAAAAATACCAACTGGGTTAGATTCGTCAAGTAAGTTTTTCATTATGTATTGAAATTTTATCTACGATGTTTTAATAACAGTTTCATAGTGATTCCTTCCTAAAACTTTTCATTTATATTTCTTAAGGGAACAAAACAATTTTTTGAGGTTAAAAATTATGTGTGGGGGTGGCATAAAAATTTTAGAAATGTTAAGATGGGGCACGACCTAAAAGAGGTTGGGAAATACTGCCTTAGAAGATGTCACAGATTAAAAATTACGTTTACACTACACGATCACCCCCACACACGTGCACGCCTACACGCTTACACATGAAAGTGGATGGGTTTACTTTTTTTTCCCTTATCGGACTGAAAAACTCTCAATTTTCCGATAATAAATATATGGAGGAGTTGTTGAGGCGTGTATGCTTGGTACACATATACGTTTCAACAACTCATACCTATATGAATAGTTAGCTAGGTTAGCTAAGATAGGTCGCGATTTTTCATGCAACAGGCAACAGCCAAGCCGAGGTGTGCCGTGCACCCTTGAGCTGGTTGCCAAAATAAAATCGGCTGAGTGCCTTAAGCGCTGGCCTTAGTAGTCCGGTGAAGCTGTTAAGACCTTGCTAGGTCAATAACGTAGTCATATCGAAAAAAAAAAATTACGCATAACAAAAATAGTAATTATATGTATGAGGATTTTTAGGAAATTTTTATAAGCGTGACTACTTATCTACTATAAGGCCATCTATATATAGGCCAAAATAGACCTAAATTGTATCGTTACATCACTGACGACTTGTAAACTTCACCATTGATACTAAAACTTATTTAAAAGCATTAGTGAGATTAACATAATCAACTGTTTTGAACTCTCAACTGTATCTCTCTTTCCTAAGATCAGTAACCTATAATTACTTTATTATTGAAATTTCGACGAAACAGATATATTTTGTTTGGCATTTTTACAAGTCAAGGACGGTGGCGTCTTCGATACTACATCCTTTATTTATTAAACAGACGTGACACAAAAAACAACATCCCACATAGAACATTTTTAATGTCTATCGATACATATCACTCTTAATTTACGAATAAGTTGCCTTGACAATAAAAAAAATATAATATCTATAATCAGACCGCATTGTTACCTACCAGGTCTAGTTGTGAATTTAAACCATTTTTGAATCCATCTGAACATACACAAAACAAAACCTCAAAATCTGTTCAACGGCTTAGAAAAAATCTAGTCATATACAACGTATGTATAAAAATATATAGAAAAAAATGGATGTTGGTATATCTGTTTAATAAATTACCAAACCGTTTAACTGACCACCGTCGAAGTTAGTTTAACGAAGTATTCTTTCATAGAGAAGACTTTGAGTTCACTATAAATCGCCGTATCACGTCCAGTTTGCACCTTATCCAAGTGAAAACCTAGTACAGGCTCTCTCTTACCTTTAATACGAATATGTATTACAATTACGTATAGTTTTTATGATTTAACTCTATTTTTGGCAACCAATCTTTCAGAATATTACTGCCGTTGTCGTGTAATTAATAATATTACAAACGTCATGTGAATATTTCAGTATTCTAACAAGATGGTGGCTCTCCTGTTAGAACCATCCAGGGAGTTTTTGTGGTATCTCAGAATTTCATGCACTGGTTTTCTTTACCATTTACTTCACTTATACACAATAAACTAACTATGTTACGTAAAACATCACCATATTTACAGAATATAGTGTGAAATAACACAAAATTATGAGTAAAACATAAAATACTACATGACAGACTAAAATTCGATTAATATTTTGATGCTAAGTAGGTAGCTGTCACCTTTTTTTACCTGGGAAAATCCCTACGGATACCCAACCTAGCCGGGCAGCTGAAGGTGGGTTATGTCTGACTCGCATGGACTAAAACCCTATGATGCCTTCTCACACGTATTGGCTGGGGAGTAGGAGCTCACTCAGCAGGAAGTCACTGGCACTGCGTCTACTCCCTAGCAGACGTTGGCTCCTCATCAGGAGCCTTTTCACGTTCTGAAGTGTCAGAGTGGTAGACCTCTTAGTGGAGGGCGTGTGTTATCCTCCCCGACGATCGGAGGAGGTGCATCAGCACAATGCGCCTCAAGCACACAGACTCGTGCAGAAACACTGCCAGGGCTACGGATGTGCCCGCGTACATCGCCCCCAGGCACTCTTTAGAATCCATAAGAGCCACGCTGAAGTTATTACTTACTGGTTTTAGCATGAATAGGTCGGCTCGTCCGAGGTCCACTCTCTAACAGAAAACCGACGTGAAGTAACAGTGCTTGGATTGTTACGTTTCGTTCGGTCAGTAAGAGAGCCGGAAGACCATCTCTCCTCCTCCTTCCTCTCCCCTTCTTTATTCCTTTCTCACCCAAACACAAGCTGACAACGCACTTGCGATTCCTCTGATATAGCAAGTATCTATGGACGGTGGTGATCACTTAGCATGAGGTGACCTACCTATCCGTTTGCCTGCTAGGATATAAAAAAAAGCTAACACGTACCCCCTTCGTTGGGCGGTACTGTTTTACTGTGGTGAAATAAGGTCGCGTTAAGACAGCATTAGTAAAAAGCGTTTTCATTTGACCGTTTTTTCTCTGATTTTCATTGCAAATTCGACTACCACAAAAAAGTCTTTTCATCTTTCGGGTTAATATATTACACTCACAAATAACGTAGCTTTCTATTGGTAAAAGAATTTTCAAAATCGGTTTAGTAGATCCAGATGTTATCCCTTACAACCTCACAAACTTTACCTCTTACTTTAGCCTGTCCGCGTAATACTTCGGACTATCGCTAACACGCAGCGGAAGGTCTCAAGAGAAAAAAAAATCCTGATTTTAAAACATTTTTCATTGGTGCTCCGCTCCTAATGGTCGTAGCGTGATGATATCTATAATCTTCCTCAATAAATGAGCTATATAACACTCAAAGAATTTTTCTAATCGGACCAGTAGTTCCTGAGGTTACCCCTACAACGTCACAAACTCACAAACTTTACCTCTATATAGTATTAGTATAGATTTTTTAAGAGACTTGATTAGATAATCAGATGTATTCAAAAATGATATTATCATATACTGTCGTCATTTCTTTTAATCGCCATAAAAACATTCTAGTATACGTATTTCATTTAATATTCAGATAAGTTACGACTCAATTATATATAGAGATAAATAGCGATTCACAATTCCGGGATACCGGTTCGATAATTTTATTCGTGTTTGCTGTGTATTTTGCGTTTTAAAGTTTTACATTTAATGACACCGAAATCAACCCAAAGTTTTGTCCTAATTTAAAATTCATCAGTCAATAGCATACAAATGGAAACAGATTTCCACGATTGCCTCCCAAAGTCATCTCTGGACTCTTTATATGCATGTCGGAAAACGTATACGGATTTTAAGCCAACCACTTTTTGTATTTAAAATCAAATCAAAAATACTTTATACAATTTAGGCCTTAAGAAGCTGCTGATAAACGTTAAAACAACCAGCGGTAAACCACACGTCATAGAGAAAAACTTTTATATTTATATTATACAAGCAGTGCCCGTGACTGAAACCTTATGTAAGAAAACAGTGATCAATAAAGTCTTTTTTTTTCTCGAACTGACTACGTTATTGACCTAGCAAGGTCTTAACAGCTTCACCGGACTACTAAGGCGAGCGCTTAAGGCACTCAACTGAATCAATAAAGTCATCTGAATATATGCATTTGCTTATGTAATTTTCTCTCGTACTTAATGCGCGTAGTCATTTAAATTACAATAACTTTTGATAGAGTTAATTATACTTGTTTCCATGTTAAATTGTTAACCCAAATAATAAGTATACAATCATTTATTGTTTCTATGAAATTCCTAAAAGCTGTATTTGCGGTGGTTAGAACAGCGGCTTACTTGGTTAATTAGTTGTTGATCACTGTCCAGGACACTGTGCTGTGTGATAAAAGTTACCTACGTAAGATGAGCTCAAAACGAAGAATAACAACCTTAACATACGCTGATAAATTAAAAGCGATAAAATCGGTGAAAAGTGGATTAAATGAGAAAGATGTTGTGGCTCAGTTTGAAATACAGAAAAGTACATTATCGCGTAAAATTATAAAAGAAGCTAAACTCTTGAAGAAACGAGAATCTGAAGAAAGGATTTAATGTATAAGACGAAAGATTACTGAATTTCCTAATCCCTATTTTGGAGCAATGTTTATTTACGTGGTTCAAAAATCGTCCAAACCAAAACATCAGTCGTACAGACCCACAGTGAAAGAAAAAGCTTTAGAATTTGTCAATTTACCAAAAATTCATGATTTTAAGTCTAGCAATTACTGGATAGAAAACTTTAGACTTGGCCTTCAAGAAAGTGTGCGGTGAAATTGGGAATAAAACTTGATAACTTAAAATATTTTGTGTTTCCTATGGATTTTAATTTATCGAGGTTCTACTGTAAGTGAGATGTAATTATGATATAATTATATATGATGTAATTAGTACCTAACAATGGTATATCATCACAACCTCTCCAGAAATATCTTCAATATTTGAATAATAACAATTTCATCCGTATTGCTCTGGAGTTTTGGAATCTTATTCTTGATTTCGTCTTGAATATATTTTATATATGTCTTGTTTATGGCCTTATAAGTTAAGTACCAGTATAAATATTTCTACATATCAATATTTTTCTTACTTTCCTATTCAATATTTATTTTATTCAGACGACAAACAATTAATCGCAAACATTTGACATTGGATAAGAAATTGTTTTTCTAGTCGATGTCCTCACAGGTATTCAAGAGTAAATGTTATCTAAACAGAATAAAGAATTGCAATAATTGTCAATGTAATACCTTAATTGAATTATATGAGTCATCTATCTTCTGTCTACGGTGTACGGGAAAATTTTACCCGTTTCTATGACAACAATTTTCGACACGTAAGCATATGATTATGGCGCATCTTCGATTATGTATTTAATAAACTTTATTGTTGGTAAGAATTTTTTCTATTTTATTCCAAAAACGGGCAGAAATTTATTAGCCCTAATATATACAGTGAGAATACCATTAATTTGGGTTCAATCACATCAAAACTACTGACTACAAATGATTGATGATGAAATTTTTCGTAGATGATTATACACTATATTTCTTTTCAGAATTCAATTGGCTCTTTACCTGTTTCTAATGCTCAAAAATGTGTTTTGAAATATCATATGTCTAAAATCATTAAATTCCAACGTCGTCCAACCGATCTATCTAAATTGTTTTGTTAACAGAAAAACTTTAATTTTTATTTACAAGTGTTATGTGATAATTTCACTGCTCTAACAAGATGGTAACTCCCATGTTAAAACTTTTCATGGATCTTTCGTGCCATTTTAAAATTCATGCTACGTGGTATTTCCTATCCACTTCGCTTGTGGACAATAACCGAACTATATTGCGTAAAACACCGACAATATTATAAAATATTGAGTCAAATAACACACAATTATGAATAAAATATAAAATTCACTACATGACAGACTAAGGTCCCGCCAAAACCTCGGAATACTTTATTTAAATGGTTATGGATATGCTTATTTGTTATAACTAGTGGGCGCCCAGTGGTCGACATTCGACCATAGTTGATTGATTTTTTAAAGTTTGAACTTATTAGGGTTCTTTTGTCAAAGGATGTAATACTTCTATAATCAAAGATTTTCATCATGGCTACTCAGTTATTTGCCATGATCTTTAATTATATAAACATTTAAAAAAATGTATGTGTAAATGAAAATGAAAATTAATTATAAATTGGAAACAAAAACCACGCTGTAAAGCTCAAATTTTAACCAAACATAACTTTACGAAAATAAAGAAATTTATCACAACCCATGACACAATTATCAATTAATTTTACACGACACCATCGGGTGGTATTTCTGGATGATACTGAATTAAATGTAGTCTGTTCATTATGAGAAATAGTGATATGCCCAGTATCGTCGTTTGGAAAAGTAACGGATGCACAATACAATCAAATGTTCTCCTTTCTTAAGGGCCGGCAACGCATCTGTGATTCTTCTCGTGTCGCAGGTGTCTATGGGCGGCGGGGATCACTTACCATCAGGTGACCCGCATGTTCGTTTGCCACCAATAGCATAAAAAAAATGGTGAATCTAAGACAAAGACGTTTTTAATACTACCATTAGCTTTTGAAAATAAATTCTTTTTTGTTGATACATGAGGTTGAATTGCAACATTGTAACCGCGGAGGATTATTTGTATGAACAGAATTCTTATTTTGATTATACAAAGTATTATTTGGTTAATTTTCTTATTAATTCATCATTTGAAGTGAGTTCACCATAAAAAATTATAAACATTACAATAATAGTTATATTTTATAGTATCATTGTTGAATGTGGGATGGAAAATGGTAATTAGAACGTAAGAGTTAAAAAATACATATAGTCGAGCATAGCAACCTCCTTCACAACCTTTTTTGAAGTTCGTAACTATTGACGGCTGTCAAAATGTCTTTTTTATTTACATGTGTGTATATATTGTGTAAAATTCGAGTAGTAGTGTGAGTAGTGCATATTTTAATTAATTTAATGTACTTCTAATGCATTTTATATAATAAACAGCTTTCTGCATTTCTCCGCCATATAAATTTTAACTATGCCAAATTTCAAGTTCACCCGTCGACGGCAAATAGGTT